>CM042382.1:29139461-29514461 GCA_023634145.1 Thymallus thymallus | reverse complement strand
CACACAGGTCAGCAAGAGTCCCAAGAACAAGAGGTGTCAATCAGTAACGTGGTTATATGGCTGTGTTAATAGTTAACATGGCCCCTAGACATGTGTCCCTGGTCCAAGCACCTGCAGACCCTTTTTACAGGCATAATCCAAGGCAAAAACAAATACTCTGTGCTTATTGGACACATTAACAATGCATGTACCACCATGTTTCATTTTTTAACACACGCCACAGGCCTCTTCAGCAGATGGTAGAGGCATTAGATATGACAAAAGACAAGAAAATATATCCTTATACTGAGCGAGTACTCACACAGCTCCAGTAGTGACTTATTATACTGTGGTATTCACACAGCTCCAATAGGGATTTTCTATATTGTGGTATTCACACAGCTCTAATAGTGACTTATTATATTATGGTATTCACAAAGCTCCAATAGTGACTTATTATACTGTGGTATTCACACAGCTCCAGTAATGACTTATTATACTGTGGTATTCACACAGCTCCAGTAGTGACTTATTATACTGTGGTATTCACACAGCTCCAATAGTATTTATTATACTGTGGTATTCACACAGCTCCAGTAGTGACTTTTTATACTGTGGTATTCACACAGCTCCAGTAGTGACTTATTATACTGTGGTATTCACACAGCTCCAATAGTGAATTATTATACTGTAGTATTCACACAGCTCCAGTAGTGACTTATTATACTGTGGTATTCACACAGCTCCAGTAGTGACTTATTATACTGTGGTATTCACACAGCTCCAATAGTGGTTTTCTATATTGTGGTATTCACACAGCTCCAATAGTGACTTACAGTTTTTGCCCGTTGCTTGAACACTATAGACACATGCTTAAACCAAAGTAACATAACTTGAAGTTGATGTTACTATACCTTAAACAAAGTGTAACCATACCTTAAACAAAGTGTAACCATACCTTAAACAAAAGCGCTGCTTTGCACTTTAGTTGCAATTCTGTAACACACTTGCTCCTTTCTGCAACACACTTGCTCCTAGACACTACACACTATTTCATACATAAGACACTTAGTTCAAAAATGAAATCTCAGGGTACCATTGGGAAAACACATCTATTCAAAATACAACACACATTGGTTAATTGAAAAGACGTAGACACACACCTGAAAATACTTACTTACAAAACTGAACACCAATCAGCCAGCTACAAAAAGGCCTCAGTTAAGCCATTTTGAGAACTTTGCAAGCATGGAGGCAGGGAGAGCTAGAGGCAGAGGAAGAGGAAGACAGAGAGAGAGAGGATGATGTGGTCGAAGAGGCCACGCAAGGACCATTATTTCGGATGACATAAGAGCAACTTTGGTGGACCATGTCATAAACCATGGCCTGACTATGAGGGAAGCTGGGCAGAGAGTCCATCCTAATCTAAGCCGTTTCACAGTTTCATCCATAATAAGGACATTCCGACTGGAAAACAGGTATGTCTTCAACTCTCTACTCTACTCAGACTGTATCTAGAGTATTTACAGTACTGTACCATATCACGTTACTGTATCACATGTATTGTATTCCAGGGTGGCTAATGCTCCTTTTCCAACAAAAGTGGTAGTTTTGTGAAACATACCGTGATAACGTGTTGAGATGTTTCAGTACTGTGTATGGTAAATACAGTAACGTTCAGTATACACAGTACTGTAAAAAAAAAAGAAGCAAACAAGAACAATTTGTGGTTGTATTTTTCTACAGAATGGCTAGAAGACCTACTGGGGGTGGACGCCAACGCCTGTTCACCCAACAGCAGGAACTTGCCATAGTGAACCTAGTCAGAGCAAACAATGCAATCCGTCTCCACCAGCTACAGCAACAAATACTTGCAGATAGGCAAGTATTCAACAACATAAATCGAGTAAGCATTACAACTATCAGACGCATCTTGGTAAAGCACAACATGACCATGAAGCAATTGTACAGGGTCCCATTTGAGAGGAACAGTGTCAGGGTCAAAGAACTTTGACATGAATATGTACAGGTAAGTGTTTCAGTCCTTTACATTTACAATAAAGAATGGGTGCAGTCCAGTAACAGATGAATATGTACCACTGGATTAGTACCACATAGATACATTCAGAAAGCTACACAGGTACCTGTGTGGTGGGGTGGGTCGGTTCTGTATATGTAGTAGTGTAGGTGTGTACAATATGTAGTTTTTGTTACAGAGAATCTTGGACATGGATGGAGCTGCCCAGCCGCATGAATGTATTTACATTGACGAGGCTGGATTCAACCTTAGCAAAAACAGACGACGGGGACGTAATATAATTTGCCAAAGGGCAATTTTGCACGTCCCGGGGCAGCGCGGGGGAAATATCACATTGTGTGCTGCCATAAGTCTTCGAGGGCTACTGCACCATCATGCCAAACTGGGTCCCTATAATGCGCAACACATAATCACATTTCTAGATGCACTTCATGATGCAGTTGTACAGGATGGACCAGAGCAGCCCAGGTTTGTTGTTGTCTGGGATAATGTTAGTTTCCATCGGGCTGCTCTGGTCCAGAACTGGTTCACCAACCATGATCAATTTGTGTACTTGCCCCCTTACTCGCCATTTCTAAATCCTATAGAGGAATTTTTTTCCGCTTGGAGATGGTGCGTATATGACCGCCAACCACATGCCCGTATGCCTCTTCTGCAGGCAATGGAACAGGCCTGCGGAGACATTGAGGTGAGGTCAATCCAGGGATGGATTCGGCACACAAGGGGATATTTTCCCCGATGCTTAGTGAGAGAAGACATTGCTTGTGATGTTGATGAGATCCTGTGGCCAGACCCCAACAGACGGCAGGATCCATAAGCCCACTTGCGCACAATTGTGTTTTTCTGTGTTTACAGTAGTGCATTGTTTGTTTTATTTTTTTTATATTTAAAAAGTAGACTAGTAGACTAGTGTGTTGCTGCTGATCTGAAAGTGTATTCATATGATGCAAGTGGGTATCATTTTGTCATCCGAGTGACATTTTGACAAAGGATTGTTAGGTTTTTATAGCAGAGTTTTAATTTGACACAGATGTGAATGGTTTATTTCCCAGTGTTGTGTCTTATTTGCTTGTGTGTAGAGTTTTGACACAATGAGCCAAATTTAGCAAAACGTGTGTAAGCAATAGGCAAAAACTGTATTATATTGTGGTATTCACACAGCTCCAGTAGTGACTTATTATACTGTGGTATTCACACAGCTCCAATAGTGGTTTTCTATATTGTGGTATTCACACAGCTCCAATAGTGACTTATTATATTGTGGTATTCACACAGCTCAAATAGTGACTTATTATATTGTGGTATTCACACAGCTCCAATAGTGACTTATTATATTGTGGTATTCACACAGCTCCAATAGTGATTTATTATATTGTGGTATTCACACATAAAGTGCTGCCTGTGGCATCCAGGCAGGCCCATTAGCCTTCCAGGGTCAGAGGAACAGGAGTATGGGCGATCTATCTCCTGGCTCCGCTCCCCCAGACGGCCTTGTGGCTCCACACAGAAAGAGGCTCAATCCTTGACAGACACCTTTGCTAGATGCTGACCAGCATAGAACTGAAGCTGCTCCCTCTCATCTTATTACATCGTCACACACACACACACACAGAAACAGACACACTTGCACATTCGCATGCACACACGCTCTCACACACACCTCCCTCCCAGCTTGTTTTGCTTGGTACATACGGCCGTCAGAATCCAAACTCAGGTCAGGATAACCTCATGGCGACCCACAGGCTCCATCTCCTGTTGTGACCTCCCTCACCCTCTCACACCGCCTCAACCCCCCGACAAGCCTTGCCATCTCCACCCCCACATCCAATACCGTTCGCACATTTGGCCCTCTTCGCTAACTATTATTTATATTTCAAAGTCCAAAAGCCTTGATATGAACATAATCGCAACATTAAAAAAGCGCTAAAGCAATGTTGAAGCAATGTTAAAGCAATGTTAAAGCAATGTTGAAGTAACGTGAATGTCTTCATGCAGCCAGCCAGGCAGATGGAGGCGTGTGTACACTGCAAACAGACCCTTGTACCCAGGAGAGGGAAGGAAAAGCACTCGGGCACAGCGAAAATCTGGGCTAATGTCGCTTTCTCTCGCTAAATAGTTTTTTGATAAGGGAATATCTAGAGATAAGTGTTGTCACTATCCTATCTGCAAAGCGGAAGCTATCTCGATAAATACTCTGTAATCTGTAATCCAATACTCCCTCTATTAGGAGTCTGCAGGACTTGTTGGGACACGAAGTAGTTAGGTGATTTTGGTCAAATAAAATAACTGGGTATTATTTCCGACACGTTAAGAGCTCGTAGCTTTCACGACCTGTCACTATATCAGCAGAGTGACTATCATCTGTACTTTATAGTCAGCGTTGGGGTTTTGTTGTCATTCGTTGACTTGCTCATTGCTCGAGGTTGTGGCGTTGAGCCATTGGGCTGAATGTGAAACAAGTGTAGCTCGAAACAGTTAATACAACCTAGCGTGGTGGGAAGAAGCACTGGACCTAAGGTGAGGCTGTGTAGTGACTAACAGCATCATGGAGACCCTTCTCAAGGATGGATATGTAGGACAAGTCCTTGTAGTACCAGACAGAGAGAGAGAGAGAGCGAGAGAGAGAGAGAGAGAGAGAGAGAGAGAGGGAGGGCGAGAGAGGGAGGGCGAGAGCGACGTCATGATAGGACCCAGTCTACAGTCTATGGAATGGGGACAGAGCTCTTCACAAGTCCTCTGTGTCAGCCCTAGCTATGGAAACACATTTCTCCCAAAATAACACTAGAGTTGACATTAAAATAATCACTGGGTGACTGTGGACCATGGACCCAATGACTGCATGGATCCCACTAAACCAGCATTTAGACTAGAATGCTCTCTACAGTGCTGCAAAAATGAGATACAGTTGAAGTCAGAAGTTTACATACTGTACACCTCAGCCAAATACATTTAAACTCAGTTTTTCACAATTCCTGACATTTAATCCTAGTAAAAAATTCCCTGTCTTAGGTCAGTTAGGATCACCACTTTATTTTAAGAATGTGAAATGTCAGAATAATAGTAGAGAGAATGATTTATTTCAGCTTTTATTTCTTTCATCACATTCCCAGTGGGTCAGAAGTTTACATACACTCAATTAGTATTTGGTATCATTGCTTTTAAATTGTTTAACTTGGGTCAAATGTTTCAGGTAGCCTTCCACAAGCTTCCCACAATAAGTTGGGTGACTTTTGGCCCATTCCTCCTGAGAGAACTGGTGTAACTGAGTCAGGTTTGTAGGCATCCTTGCTCGCACACGCTTTTTCAGTTCTGCCCACAATATTTCTATAGGATTGAGGTCATGGCTTTGTGATGGCCACTCCAATACCTTGACTTTGTTGTCCTTAAGCCATTTTGCCACAACTTTGGAAGTATGCTTGGGGTCATTGTTCATTTGGAAGACCCGTTTGTGACCAAGCTTTAACTTCCTGACTGATGTCTTGAGAGTTGCTTCAATATATCCACATACTTTTCCTTCCTCATGATGCCATCTATTTTGTGAAGTTCACCAGTCCCTCCTGCAGCAAAGCACCCCCACAACATGATGCCACTTGGGAGCCCATTGAATATTCTTGAGTGGCTTAGTTACAGTTTTGACTTAAATCGGAAAATGGCTGTCTAGCAAAATACCAACAAACAACTTGACAGAGCTTGAATAATTTTGTATAGAATAATGGGCAAATATTGTACTATGCAGGTTTGCAAAGCTCTTAGAGACTTACCCAGAAAGACTGTAATGGCTTCCAAAGGTGATTGTAACATGTAATGACTCAGAGGGTTGAATACTTATCTAATCAATATATATTAGTGTTTCATATTAGTGAGTATTTTGTGTAGATCGTTGACAATTAAATGAATTTGAATCCCACCGTATGACACAACGAAATGTGGAAAAAGTCAAGGTCTGTGAATACTTTCTGAAGGCACTGTAAATAACAATTACAGGAGTATATATATTATTATATAGATTGTGGGAATATGACTATTACCAAAGGCAAATGGTTTGTCTGTGGGTCTGCAGGTCTAGAGTTATGCCAGTAAACAGTGACCTAATGGAAAGCATTACTGTAGGATAAAGAGCAGTGGCCTTGTCTCCCCTCTAACCTGTGCTATCCAGGGGCTTTGTGTAAAGTAAACTGTCTGTCTTAGTGACCTCCAACAGAGAGAGAGAGCTGTCTGTCTGTGGTCATCATATGTCTCATTCCACCCCAGACAGGGTTCAGTAAGGGGAAGGGGCGTCCTTTACCAGTCAGTTCCAGCCAGAGACCCACCCCGCCAGTCACCCAGACCCAGCCATCCAGGACCCTAGCCTGGCCTGCTCTGTGTCCTAGCCAGCATGGCCTGGTCTGAGCCTAGCCTGGCGTCTCGTCGCCTCTCCGTCTCCTCCATGGAGACAGCCTATCAGGGGCTCACGTCATCCGTCTCCTGGACCCGATGGGCAGGGCGACCTGGGCGGATAACAGCCAGGCCCTATCAGTGGGGGATGCCTATTTTAAGCGGATGCTCTCTCTCTCTCTCTCTCTTTCTAAGCTAGAGTTATTTTAAAGCAGCTAAAGCTTTGTTGCCAACCAGTTATTTATCTGGAAGAGAAAAAAATAATATATATAGTTTTTTTCCCTCAGGTTGACAAACAGAAATACAGTTTACCAGACAGATTCTGACGTATCTCGGGTTAACTACAATTTGGGAAGCCAGTTCAGACACTGAGAGAAAGGGGAGCAAGTAAGGGGCACCTAGCTTGATTGTTTGGGGCCATCATCCCCCCCCCCAAATATCCTGTGAACTACACGACACCAAGGGTGAAAAATTCCACCAATGGAAATGTACAAAGCTGATGTGTGCTGCTGTCCAAACCAGATGCTGTATTCTCAGGGTATGGGGCAAACTGGCCTTCAGTGGTGGAAAATAGAACTGTATACACTTTTCTACATTTCACACAGGCAGTGGAGGCACGTAAGATTTTCTGCCACTTAAATTGAAATATTAAAACAATCTTCCAACACCTGACAACCTAATGCATATTGATTCATTTGAATGAACAGACCGATCCTGTTATCACCAGGTTTCTTCTGATGGTCTCTTTCCCTGTGTAATGACAAACTGCCCAAACCCTTATAGTTTCCCCTTTCTTATACTTCCGTTTCAGACCTGGGAAAGGAACGGCGGAGAGAGAGGAGAAAGCAAATGCAACAAAGACACTCAGTCAGTTGAGTGTGAAACAAAACAACAGTTCCTCTCAGGCAGCTGCAGCGGCCGGCAGGCAGCAGGTGCTCAGAGTTCTCCCCTCCACCACGCTCTAACCTTGAAGGCAATAGACAGGAATGCTGCCTGCCGGCCGCGCTATCTATCGGAGAGGAGAAATACTGACTGCAAAGGCTTTTTTCTGTGGGTGTGAGAGAGAGAGAGGGAGAGAGAGAGAGAGAGAGAGACGGGAGAGAGGACTAGTCAATATTCCAGAGTCCATCAGGGGAACCAGGTTTTTGTGTGTGTCTGTAGGTCTATGTGAAACCACACTGTGACCCCTGAAAAAATAAAGTTAATGTCTAACTTCTTTATCTCTCTTTACAGCCAAGGGTTGTACCCCGAATCAATACACAATGCACAAATATCCCAGAGTTCAGTGTTCTGGACAGAGAGATAGAGAGGTAGGTGATGACGAGGGCCTGAGGTTTCCCCAGCCTTAGACCACCTGGAAAAAAGGCTCTTGTAGAACAGGCCTCTGATACAGTTTAAATGCAGATTGAGGTCAGACAGTTTAACTCACATTCAAAGAGTGAAGGAAGGTAGAAATCCCTGACAGACAACACATGCAGTGGAGTCACGATTACACCATGTGTAGGCTGCGTTTGATTGTAATAAGGTTTTCAAAAAATTATTCAGTGAAATAGATACTATTCATTGTGAAATATAATGCTAAAGCAATGAACATTGGATTCAAGTTTGTTGAAATATTCATAGTCAGATACCCTGGCAGTGAATGCACACAAGGAAGTCAATTCCCCAGGGCACAGGGACCCAGTACAGACCAGTGCCAGAGACTGTGTCAAGGGTGTAATAGGTCTAAGTTGAGGTGACATCCCTCATCTTGTGCCAGCCTGACTGGGGGTACAAACCTTTACATTAAGACACCACAGTGAGGTGACCGCTGTAAATGCAGGAATTGTTTCCAGTATATTGTGTGCAGGCTTATTTTAATCCATTTACATCATGATAATTTATAGTTTTTTTTGGGGGGGGGGTAAATATACAAGACAAAAACATTATAAAATGAAAAACAAAAACATCTTATGTTATATAGGGAAAGAATACACCAAATAAACACATCAAAAATGCTCCCTCATAAATATTTTGGTGTTTCGCGATGTAACACAGTGCCGACCATAGTTACATAAAATGTGATGCATTCTATCTTACCTGCTAATGCTTTTCTCTGGGTTAAAAGTGGGGTGTGATGAAACTGGTCTTATAAACAATGTACCGGTGCCACCACCGCGCTAGTAATCTGCATGTGTATATTTTATGTGTTGTTTGAGAGTGACATCATGATTGGTTCAAGACAACTGTTGATTAGTCACAACTCCTCCATTGTTCAACATTACTTGCAGAGTGGACCTAATCACCATGTTGGAAAAGATAAGAGCAGACAGGTTTGGGTACTCTCTCTGTCTCTCTGGCTTGTATTTACATTGTGACACAAACATGTGATTTTGCTAACATTTTCAGCATTATAATATGATATAATATAATATAATATGATATAATATAATATAATATGATATAATATAATATAATATAATATGATATAATATAATATACTATGATATAATATAATATGATATAATATAATATAATATACTATGATATAATATAATATGATATAATATAATATAATATAATATTATTACGTTTCGCTTGTTGTTTTCCCAACAGTAATCTGCCTGTTCTGTTGCTGCTCTTAGCTAAGAAACGCAGTGTTGAAAATACTTTTCCCCTACTTCACCCACTTCTTTAACTGTTTTTATTGAACTGCATTCCATTTCTTAATAAATTATATTTTATCTAATACTTATTTTCACAAAACTGAGTACAAAACATTAGGAACACCTGCTCTTTCCATGACAGACTGACCAGGTCAATCCAGGTGAAAGCTATGATCCCTTATTAGTGTCAGTCAGTGTAGATGAAGGGGAGGAGACAGGTTAAAGAAAGATTTTTAAGCCTTGAGACAATTGAGACCTGGATTGTGTATGTGTGCCATTTAGAGTGTGAATGGGCAAGACAAAAGATTGAAATCCCTTTGAACTGGGTATGGTAGTAGTTGCTAGGGGCACCAGTTTGAGTGTTTCAAGAACTACAACGCTGTTGGGTTTTTCACGCTCAATAGTTTCCTGTGTTTAACACCACCCAAAAGACATCCAGACAATTTGACAACTGTGGGAAGCACTGGAGGCAACATGGGCCAGCATCCCTGAGGAAAGCTTTCAACAAATCGAGGCTGTTCTGAGGGCAAAAGGGTTGGCAATTCAATATTAGGAAGGTGTTCCTAATGTTTTGTACCCTCAGTGTATCAATACGTCAATAAAATTGTGATATAGCATTTACAGCCTCTCTATGTTCTCAGAAGTCTCTCTTCAATCTCTCTCTGCGTCCAAAAACACTCGGAGGTTCTTTAGTTTACTGGCCAGCCAAAGGTTGCACTTCCAGAGCTTTATAGAATTATTAAGTAAGCAATTATGATAACCCACTGTTTCAAAGATAATACAATGATAAGGTTCTGCCAAAGTCCCACTGTAATGTAGTTTGCTCTATAACACTGATTTCCCTCCCTGTAATAAAATCAATTGTTTCTCCACAGAGGTCATAGCGTCCTCTCTTCTTCCTGGTCGAGTGTTTGTTTTGATTTCTGTCGAGTATGAAATGTACCCGATAGAGGCACGGTAAAAAACCTCTGCCATCCACACTTTGTAACGACCTAGTGGCATTTTATCAAAGCTCATAAACCTCGAATGACTATATATTGATAAAGACTGTTTAAAGTGTCATCTGAACGATAACATTTGCACTGTAAATGTGACCCAACAGGCTCCTGCCTTGGACTCTCAGAGCTCCAATCAGGCTGTGGTGGTGATAAGCATGGTTCATATAGTGTGCCACAGCCCTACACATCAATAAAGTCAAAAGTCACACAACCTTTTGTGGGCACTTATATATACAGCTGAGGAGGCTGCATGGTGGGGACTTATATATACAGCTGAGGAGGCTGCATGGTGGGGACTAATATATACAGCTGAGGAGGCTGCATGGTGGGGACTTATATATACAGCTGAGGAGGCTGCATGGTGGGGACTTATATATACAGCTGAGGAGGCTGCATGGTGGGGACTAATATATACAGCTGAGGAGGCTGCATGGTGGGGACTTATATATATACAGCTGAGGAGGCTGCATGGTGGGGACTTATATATATACAGCTGAGGAGGCTGCATGGTGGGGACTTATATATATACAGCTGAGGAGGCTGCATGGTGGGGACTTATATATATACAGCTGAGGAGGCTGCATGGGACCTTGTGATGCCATGTGGATTGTCTATGTCAATTCAACGCAAAATGTATATAATTTATTTGACTCACGACTTGAGTTCTGAAAGGAATATATGAATAATGAGGTGAGAAATATTATACGTAAAAAATCATTAAAAAAAAACTGATTATAAAGTAAAAACAAACTGAAGAGAAAGGTGAGAAAGGCAAACCATTATTTTAAAGCCTGGTATTTACCAGGCAGTAACTTAGAAATGACTTGTTAACACGGTAAGTACCTAATAAGTGCATAGTAATTACACTTTGGTTTCTTTGAGATTCATTGACACAAGCGTCACTATGTACCATTTGGTACCAAGCACTTACCAATTATGTTGACATCTTCTCTGAAAGATGGGGAATAATGAACGCTTCATGAGGGTTACTGGGATGTCATTATTAAATGTAAAAAAAAATATAGAAAGATTCCGACAAGGGCAATTTTCACACACACCCTATGACAACAACACAGGCTATCTGCCATCGACATTGAAGTGTGAATAAATATATCATGCATAAATATCAGTCCCCAAAAAAGACAAGCATGAATAATACTGTAGTATGATATAAACTGTGCAGACACTGTGCAGTATTGCATGAATAGAAATGTGATTCAGTGGGCAGTAGGTCACCTAGCGGTTAAGAGTGATGGGACAGTAACTGAAAGGTTGCTGGTTTGAATCCCTGATCCTAACAGGTGAAAAATCTGTCTGTGCCCTTGAGCAAGGCACTTAACCCTAATTGCGCCTAGTAAATTGCTCTGGATAAGAGCGTCTGGTAAATGTATATGTTAAAGTCACTTTTTTAATTGTGGTGCAATGGAGACACATGACAACAAGCTCTCACAGTCACTGCAGAATTAGAATGAGTTCTAGTTGTTCCTGCTGCTGCTCGGCACCGTTCCGTTTCTCCAAACGTCAAATTTCTAAATAAAAGGTTACGTTTAGGCACTCATTCTGAATGGTTAAGGTAAGGGTTAAGGTTTGGGAGAGGGTAAACAACTACAACAACAACAATAAAACTGTCTCCACAACTGGGATCGAACAGGCAGCTTTCTGATTTTGGGATTATGGGATTACGACGCAACGCCCTAGCAAATCCCAAGCCTACTTGATGGTAATAGTGGCCAGTTTTGAAGGCATTTCCCGATGACGTGGATAGACGTCCAATTTCGACGTCAATCTTGAACGATCTCCTTGCACAAGCAACCATAGGTATAAGCTAATAAAATTGTACTTTAGCGTTCAAACAACAAATTGGGTAACACGAAGAGTTGAGTTGTTCAGTCTTTTGTTCTCCCTCCATGTTACATGTGTAATAATGTTTCCCACATGAGAGGGACAGGACTCTTTGACCTGATCAATATCAATAAAGCAATCAGTGTGTCAGTTAGGGGCTGTATGTATGGAGGTGGGGTCGGTGAGGAAGAGAATACAGCTCCTTTATGACTTTACTGTGGAGGTGGGGCGGCCAAACTCCATGAACTCACACACACACACAGACACTGTGGAGGTGAGACTAGTGGTGGTGTCTGAACTGGAACCCCCACCAGTATAAGGCACTCTCTGATCCAAGATGTGCCTGTCCAGACAGAATGCACTTTGCCCCGGCCAGCCATAAACCCTGACCATAAATACAGCTCTGCTTCTGAACTGGATGACGTGAGAGGACCTTCAGACGGAGAGTGAGCAATGCCTCCAACATGGCACTCAGACTAAAGGCAGGCACATACACTGACAATTGCTGAACACACACATACACAGTTATGAAAAAACATGACTCTTATCTGGAATTGGGATGACATGGGTCAATATCCCAAATAAAGAGGAAGGAATCAATTATTTCCAACATGGCAGGTTTGAATTGAAGCTAACACATTCAGCACTTATTCTGAACATATCTAGGGGAAATACTATTTTCAAAGATGGTTGCAAATAATGTTCTGGCAGGACATTATGCATGTAGCCTCTCAGAAAGCTTAGTCCAACAGCTTCTACCCCCAAGCCATAAGACTGCTGAACAATTAATCAAATGGTCACCCCCTGTCCAGTTGTTTTTAAACTGCTGCTACTCGCTGTTTATTATCTATGCATAGTCACTTTACCCCTGCCTACATGTACAAATTACCTCGCTAACATGTACCCCCTTATATTGACTAAGTACCAGTACCCCCTGTATATAGCCTCGTTATTGTTATTTTATTGTGATACTTTTTATTATTTTTTACTTTAGTTTATTTAATAAATATTTTCTTAACTCTTTCTTGAACTGCATTGATGGTTAAGAGCTTGTAGTAAGTAATAATTTCACGGTAATGTCTACACCTGTTGTATTCGGCGCATGTGACAAATACATTTGATTTGAAGAGTCCAATACACTGACTGGGCATTGTATATACTGCCACCTTGTGGTGTGTTCAGGAATAAGAATGTCAACTACACTGAAGATCCAAAACATTAAGAACACCTGCCCTTTCCATTACATAGACTGACCAGGTGAAAGCTATGATCCCTTATTGTTAAACTTATTAAATCCACTTCAATCATTGTAGATGAAGGGGAGAAGACAAGTTAAAGAAGGATTTTTAAGCCTTGAGACAATTGTGTATGTGTGCCATTCAGAGGGTGAATGGGCAAGACAAAAGATTCAAGTGCCTTTGAACGGGGCACGGTAGTAGGTGTCAGGAGCACCGGTTTGTGTCAAGAACTGCAACGCTAATGGGTTTTTCAGGCTCAATAGTTTCCCGTGGGTATCAAGAATGGTCCACCACCCAAAGGACATCCAGCCAACTTGACACAACTGGAAGCATTGGTTGGAGTAAACATGGGCCAGCATCCCTGTGGAATGCTTTCGACACCTTGTAGAGTCCATGTCCCGACGAATTGAGGCTGTTCTGAGGACAATAGGGGGGAATGTTTTGTACACTGTTCCTATTGTTCCTCTCACCATTCTTTAGTTTAGAAAAATAGAATCCAACATTTTAAAGTGATGGGATACTAAAAACTTCAATACATTTATTTTCTACACAAAACCAAAAATGCATTCTATTCAGGATATGATTTTATCCCGGTAAGCCTGGTAAAGCTAGTTAGTGCTACTTACACTAACTTAAAAAGAGAAACCTAAGTTTACAAAAAAATAAAGTTGACCTCAACATCTACATTTTCTTAAAGGGAAATGGTAAGGCGCTATGATGTTCTATGAGGTTCTGTACCTCATTGAGGTCCTTCTTCTCCACCTTGTCAGTATTCAGTATAGCTTCTCGATCCGAGCAGACCTCACCAAAGTTAGTTATAGACGATAAGAAGGAAAGACACCAGTTATAAATATAGACTGTCTGTGTGCCGTGTAAAACAGACCACGGTGAGGTTCACAGAGATATGTGAGGTTCACAGTTGGATGAACTATCCCTTTAAAGCTAACTTGGTGTTATACAGCATGTTATGTTATGTGGCAAGCCCTAGACGGCCAGAGGTACACTCCAAAGCAGGATTAGTGTGTTAGCCAGCTAACTTTGATAAACAACCAGAAATAACTATTGATATTTATGGTTCATTGGGAAAGCTAAGCTTAGACATGTGTTTTTGGCTGTTGTGAATTAGACCAAACACCATTACATGATAATGTAATTATTTTTTTTTTTATGAAGTTATTTCAGAATATTTAGGCAAGTTAATTGGCCAAGCCATTGATCTTGCTTTGTAGTGTACCCCCCCTGGTTCTTGTCCTGAGTCATGGGTGGGTGATCAGTAGATAGGTCAAGACAGGCAGTCTGCTGATCACCTACCATTGCTCAACCCAGCCGGACCCAGTCGTCCATTCCAACATCCATCACCCTGACTGATTGGCTGCAGCCCTGCTGTCCCGTCAGGGTGCTGGAGACAGCACTATCTCCTCGGGCCTGGGGAGGCTGGCTAAGCTGCCTGGGGAGGGCTGTTTGTTGACTGAGCCTGGCTGTTACTCCCCCACCAGGCGGTCAGTTTGTCAGTTAACCCCTGCTGGGTGTGAGTGACAGCATCCCATCAGTTTAGCCCGGGGAGAGAGATGGAGACGAGAGTCACCCCAGGACACTGACTTTGTCTTTGACCTCTCAAGACTAAGCTGTGATCAGTGAGCGAGATCATATAACCATCCCTAGTGTCTTATGATGTACAGTGCCTTCAGATAGTATTCACACCCCTTGACTTTTTCCACATTTTGTTGTTTACAGCCTGAGATTTTGTGTCACTGGCCTACACACAACACCACATAATGTCAAAGTGGAATTGTGTTTAGATATTTTTTCAACGCATTCCAAAGGGCACCTATTGGTAAATTTTTATTTAATTTTTATTTCACCTTTATTTAACCAGGTAGGTCAGTTGAGAACAAGTTCTCATTTGCAACTGCGACCTGGCCAAGACAAAGCAAAGCAGTGCGACAAAAACAACACAGAGTTACACATGGGAAATAAACAAACGTAGAGTCAAGAACACAATACAATAAATACAGTGCATTCGGAAAGTATTCAGACCCCTTGACATTTTCCACATTTTGTTACATTACAGCCTTATTCTAAAATGGATTCCATATTATTTTTTCCCCTCATCAATCTACACACAACACCCCAATAATGACAAAGCAAAAACAGTTTTTTAGAAATGTTGCTAATATATATACAGTGGGGAGAACAAGTATTTGATACACTGCCGATTTTGCAGGTTTTCCCCACTTACAAAGCATGTAGAAGTCTGTAATTTTTATCATAGGTACTCTTCAACTGTGAGTGACGGAATCTAAAACAAAAATCCAGAAAATCACATTGTATGATTTTTAAGTAATTCATTTGCATTTTATTGCATGACATAAGTATTTGATACATCAGAAAAGCAGAACTTAATATTTGGTACAGAAACCTTTGTTTGCAATTACAGAGATCATACGTTTCCTGTAGTTCTTGACCAGGTTTGCACACACTGCAGCAGGGATTTTGGCCCACTCCTCCATCCAGATCCTTCAGGTTTCGGGGCTGTCGCTGGGCAATACGGACTTTCAGCTCCCTCCAAAGATTTTCTATTGGGTTCAGGTCTGGAGACTGGCTAGGCCACTCCAGGACCTTGAGATGCTTCTTACGGAGCCACTCCTTAGTTGCCCTGGCTGTGTGTTTCGGGTCGTTGTCATGCTGGAAGACCCAGCCACGACCCATCTTCAATGCTCTTACTGAGGGCAAGATCTCGCGATACATGGCCCCATCCATCCTCCCCTCAATATGGTGCAGTCGTCCTGTCCCCTTGGGGTTGTTCTTGGGGTTGTACTCATCCTTCTTCCTCCAAACACGGCGAGTGGAGTTTAGACCAAAAAGCTCTATTTTTGTCTCATCAGACCACATGACCTTCTCCCATTCCTCCTCTGGATCATCCAGATGGTCATTGGCAAACTTCAGACGGGCCTGGACATGCGCTGGCTTGAGCAGGGGGACCTTGCGTGCACTGCAGGATTTTAATCCATGAAGGCGTAGTGTGTTACTAATGGTTTTCTTTGAGATTGTGGTTCCAGCTCTCTAAAGGTCATTGATCAGGTCCTGCCGTGTAGTTCTGGGCTGATCCCTCACCTTCCTCATGATCATTGATGCCCCATGAGGTGAGATCTTGCATGGTGCCCCAGACTGAGGGAGATTGACCGTCATCTTGAACTTCTTCCATTTTCTAATAATTGCGCCAACAGTTGTTGCCTTCTCACCAAGCTGCTTGCCTATTGTCCTGTAGCCCATCCCAGCCTTGTGCAGGTCTACAATTTTATCCCTGATGTCCTTACACAGCTCTCTGGTCTTGGCCATTGTGGTGTTGTTGTAGAGGTTGGAGTCTGTTTGATTGAGTGTGTGGACAGGTGTCTTTTATACAGGTAACGAGTTCAAACAGGTGCAGTTAATACAGGTAATGAGTGGAGAACAGAAGGGCTTCTTAAAGAAAAACGAACAGGTCTGTGAGAGCCGGAATTCTTACTGGTTGGTAGGTGATCAAATACTTATGTCATGCAATAAAATGCAAATTAATTATAAAAAAATCATACAATGTGATTTTCTGGATTTTTGTTTTAGATTCCGTCTCTCACAGTTGAAGTGTACCTATGATAAGAATTACAGACCTCTACATGCTTTGTAAGTGGGAAAACCTGCAAAATCGGCAGTGTATCAAATACTTGTTCTCCCCACTGTATATATAAAAAAAAACGAAATATCACATTCATAAGTATTCAGATCCTTTACTCAGTACTTTGTTGAAGCATCTTTGGCAGCGATTACAGACTAGTCTTCTTGGGTATGACGCTACAAGCTTGGCACACATGTATTTGGGGAGTTTCTCCCATTCTTCTCTGCAGATCATCTCATGCTCTGTCAGGTTTGATGGGGAGCGTCGCTGCACAGCTATTTTCAGGTCTCTCCAGAGATGTTAGATGGGTTCAAGTCCGGGCTCTGGCTGGGCCACTCAGGGATTAAGAGACTTGTCCCGAAGCCACTCCTGCATTGTCTTGGCTGTGTGCTTAGGGTCGTTGTCCTGTTGGAAAGTGAACCATCACCCCAGTATGTGGTCCTGAGCGCTCTGGAGCAGGTTTTCATCAAGGATCTCTGTACATTGCGTCGTTCAGCTTTCCCTCGATCTTGAAACATCCGACACAGCATGATGCTGCCACCACCATACTTCACCGTAGGGATTGTGCCAGGTTTCTTCCAGACGTGATGCTTGGAATTCAGGCCAAAGAGTTCAATCTTGGTTTCATCAGACCAGAGAATCTTGTTTTGTCATGGTCTGAGTCTTTAGGTACCTTTTGGCAAACTCCAAGCGGGCTGTCATGTGCCTTTTACTAAGGAGTGGCTTCCATCTGGCCACTACCATAAAGGCCTGATTAGTGGAGTGCTTGAGAGATGGTTGTCCTTCTGGAAGGTTCTCCCATTTCCACAGAGGAACTCTGGAGTGACCATCGGTTCTTGATCACCTATTGCTCAGTTTGGCCGGGTGGCCAGCTCTAGGAAGAGTATTGGTGGTTCCAAACTTTAATTAAAGAATGATGGAGGCCACAGTGTTCTTGGGGACCTTCAATGATGCACAAATAGTTTGTACCCTCCCCCAGATCTGTGCCTCAACACAATCTTGTCTCGGCCCTCTACGTACAATTCCTTCGACCTCATGACTTGGTTTTTGCTCTGACATGTGGGACCTTATAAAGACAGGTGTGTGCCTTTCCAAATCACGTCCAATCAAGTTGTAGAAACATCTCAAGGCCGATCAATGGAAACAGGATGCACCGGAGCTGAATATAGAGTCTCATAGCAAAGGGTCTGAATACTTATGTTAATAAGGTTTCTGTTATTTACTTTTAATACATTTGCAAAAATTTCTAAAAACACGTTTTCGCTTTGTCATTATGGGGTATTGTGAGTATATTGATGAAGAAAAACATTTAATCAATTTTAGAATAAGGCTGTAACGTAACAAAATATAGAAAAAGGGGTGTGAATACTTTCAGAATGTACTGTATGTACAAATAAAAAGAAAGCAGACATTGAATATCCCTTTGAGCATGGTGAGGTTATTTACACTTTGAATGGTGTATCATAACACACAAACCGCTCAGGGATTTCACCATGAGGCCATTGGTGCCTTTAAAACAGTTAAGAGATTAATGGCTGTGATAGAAAACTGAGGATGGATCAACAACATTGTAGTTACTCTACAATACTAACCTAAATGACAGAGTGAAAAGAAGGAAGCCTGTACAGAATAAAAATATTCCAAAACATGCATCCTGTTTACAATAATGCACTAAAGTAGTGGAAAAATTGTGGTTTAGAAATTAACTTGATGTCCTGGATACAATGCGTTATTTGGGGCAAATCCAACACAACACATCAGAGTACCACTTCATATTTTCATGCATGGTGGTGGCTGCATCATGTTATGGGTATGTTTGTCATCAGCAAGGACTGGAGTTTTTTTTTGTATTAAAATAAACAGAATAGAGCTAAGCACAGGCAAAATCCTAAAGGAAAACCTGTTTCAGTCTGCTTTCCAACAGACTCGGGAGACAAATTCTCCTTTCAGCAGGACAATAACCTAATACACAAGGCCAAATATACAGTTCAGTTGTTTACCAAGACAACATTGAATGTTCCGGAGTGGCCTAGTTACAGTTGACTTAAATCGGCTTGAAATTCTATCGCAAGACTTGAAAATGGCTTTCTAGCAATAATCAACAACCAACTTGACAGAGCTTAAAGTATTTTCAAAAGAATGTGCAAATATTGTACAATCCA
Organism: Thymallus thymallus; assembly: GCA_023634145.1. Classification (NCBI taxonomy): domain Eukaryota; kingdom Metazoa; phylum Chordata; class Actinopteri; order Salmoniformes; family Salmonidae; genus Thymallus; species Thymallus thymallus. The sequence goes on along the minus strand of CM042382.1, from coordinate 29,495,533 downwards.
GGTGTGCAAAGATCTTAGACTTACCCAGAAAGACTGTAATCGCTGTAATTCTAACAAGTATTGATTCAGGTGTGTGAATACTTATGTCAATTAGATATCTGTACTTCATTCTCAATACATTTGGGAAAAAAATCTAAAAATATGTTTTCACTTTGTCATTATGGGGCATTGTGTGGATGAGTGAGAAAACAAATCTATTGAATTCAGGCTGTAACACAAAATGTGGAATAAAAGTCAAGGACTACAAATACTTTGATGGCACTGTACCTTAGTTCACAGCTTTTCAATTTGGTTTTGTGACTTTTGTATATTGGTATGCTCAGTCAACCAAATACCTTGAAACGTTTGTAAATTTGTCAATACGATGCCAGCCTACACTGCAGGAGAAAGTCAACAACATGCTAATTGACTAAACATGTTAAAATAAACAAATACGTTGACAAATGTCATCCTTCAGTTCATTTACATTCACAAGAAACAAACAAATAAAAACAAGACTGTATAGGTAGATGTCCAAAGGTTCATTTAGAACTTTATTTCAGCTATACGTTTGTTTTAAAAGCACTTAAGCAATACAGTGACCAGCTTTCATGATACATGTCGTACTGCATACATCAAACATTCATGCCTTAAAAAGGAAAGAGAATACTACTGAAACCTTTAAATCTTGACAGGTATAAGTTTTGAACATAAGGTACAAAATAGGCCTATATAACAAGATAATACTACCAAAAAGATAATACAAGATAATACTACCAAAAAGATAATACAAGATATACTACCATAAAGCAATATTAGTGCTTTTAGAACATTAACGTGATCAGTGAAATAAAAACTGGTAGTAAAAAAAGAAAGCTACTTTTCTTTCTTTCCTATAAAATGTCTTGTTTGCATTGTCAAGCTGGTCAGCTTCTACAGAGATGAACAGCTTCGCTCCACAGAGAGGGATTTGCTGTATTAGTGTCAACTTTACCAGAGGAACCATTTTCTCCCATCCCCAAAAACACCTGGTAGAATAATACATGTAGAACCTGACAAAAAAAAAGGTCTCCCTTATCACCAATCTCACTATCGACTCTGAACATGTTAGCCTTGCAGACAAAACAAGATAAAATAATGCTTAGTGTTGATTTGCTTGAAGTCTATCAAACTAAAGAGACACATTTCAACATTGATATTGAAGCAGGATGCAGGGTGAGAGTGGGAGGCTACATTTACATTATAGGTGAAGATTTATAGAGATATACCTCTAAATCCTATTCGTGGGCAGCAATACAAAATAATTTACTCGACATTTTATCTTGGCTTTCTATTAGATTGTACACTCTAGCTCCATAAATGTGTGTTTATTTAAAAAATTAAGAAAATACATTTAAATAGAAGCAATACCAGGTTAAGAGCACCTTATCCCCAAACAACATTTAACAGGTAAATCATTTTTGGAAGCAGGAATAATCAATGGTTATTAGCAATGCTTATAAGAATCATAGGATGGTTGTATATCAGAAAATATGTTTGTACAAATGCTCAATAATGTTAATTAATCCTCAGAAATGTCCAGCAGGTACATGACAGATACTATTCACTTAGAAAGAAGTAGGCTGAATGAAACACTGTCTTGACTTGCATCTACAGTGATCACAATATTTAATTAGACAGTGACCCTTTTTTTGTTATTTTGGTTCTGTACTCTAGCACTTCGAGTTTGAAAGGATACAATGAGGTTGAAGTGCAGACTGTCAGCTTTAATTTGAAGGTATTTTCATACATATTGGATGAACCGTTTAGAAATGACAGCACCTTTTGTACATAGTCCCCCCATTTTATGTTACTACAAGTATTTGTTGAATTGGCTTCACAGATGAGTGGGTCGTTAGGCAGGTGTATTCATTTGGGTTGTTAGTGAATGCAGGAGAGCTGTTGATGAATAGTATTGATTCTAGACTTTGCTATTGCTGTTGGAGGTTGTTGTTGTTGGGGTGTGACAACATGAGGAAGACAGCAGTGTCGATGGAAATGAAGCTGGCCGTCATAAGGCTCAGAAATGAAAATCAATCAATCAGGAACATTGCAAAAACCCTGGGCAGTTTGGTTCATCGTTAACAAGAAAACAACAACCGGTGAACACAATTATGTCAAAAGACCCGGTAGACCGAGGAAGACCACTGTAGTGGATGACCGGAGAATACTCTCTATGGTGAAGAAACCCCCCAGACAAAAGCCTAACATATCAAAAACACTCTCCTGGATGCAGGTGTAGATTTGTCAAAGTCTACCATACGTAGAAGACTACACCAGCAGGACTACGGAGGGTCCACTACAAGATGCAAACCACTGATAAGCCTGAAGAACAGAAAGGCCAGATTACAGTTTGCTAAAAAGCACCTAAAAGAGACCCAAGAGTTCTGGAAAAAAGTGTGGAGAAAAAACAGAAATGCCCATGATCCAAAGCATACCACCTCATCCGTGAAACATGGTGGAGGGGGTGTTATGGCTTGGGCCTGTATGGCTGCCAGTGGAAAAGGCTCACTTGTCTTCATCGATGATGTGACTGCAGACAGAAGTAGAACAATGAATTCTGAAGTCTATAGAAATATTTTATCTGCTCAGATAAAACCAAATTCCTCCAAACTCATTGGATGGAACTTCATCATGCAACAAGACAATGACCCTAAACATACTGCTAGAGCAATGAAGGGGTTTGATGGCCAAAAAGTGGAAAATCCTTGACTGGCTGAGTCAATCACTGGATCTGAATTCAATTGAACATACATTTTACATGCTGAAGAGGAGACTGAAGGCAATAAGTCCCCGAAACAAGCAGGAACTGAAGATGGCTGCAGTACAGGCCTGGCAGAGCATCACCAGGGAAGATACTTCAAGCAGTCATTGCATGCAAAGGATATGCGACCAAATATTAACAATGATTACTTTATTCTACATTATGTTAAACTGTCCAATGTTTTTTTATGCCTGAAAATGGGGGGGACTATGTACAAAAGGTTCTTTAATTTCTAAACGGTTCATCCGATATGTATGAAAATACCCTCAAATTAATGCTGACAGTCTGCACTTCAACCTCATTGTCATTGTATCCTTTCAAACTCAAAGTGCTAGAGTACAGAACCCCCTCCCCCCACCAAAAAAAGGTCACTGTCCAATGAATTATGGTGCTCACTGTACGTAAGAGTTAACAGTTGCAGACCAAAGGTGTTGCAATGCTAAGCGTGTACTGCCTGGCCTGCCTATGTTTCTCCAGGGAGAGAGGTTGGTAAACAAGGTACAGGTGATGAGGTGTTAGCTGGCGATTGGACTGCAGCCGTATCACCACCTTATCAGTCAGTCAGAGTTAAGGTGGACCTCTAAAGTCTTGACAAACAGAACAGCACTTTTGCCTTATGTTCAGTCAGCAGTTTTTCTCCCTAGATAGCATGCTAACTAGTGCAAACCTGTCCTGTGCAGGTCTTAAAGGGATACTTCGGTCATTGATTTTGGCAACAATGACCGTTGTTTACTTCCCTAGAGTCCGATGAACTCGTCGGTACCATTTTTATGTCTGTGTCCAGTATGAAGGAAGTTAGAGGTAGTTTTAGCGAGCCAATGCTAACTAGCGTTAGCACAATGGCTGGAAGTCTATTGGTATCTGATAGCATGCTAGCAGATTACGCACAGACTTCAGGTCATTGTGCTAACGCTAGTTAGCAATTGCGCTAGCGCTAGTTAGCAACTTCCTTCAAACTGCACAGAGACATAAAACGGTATCCACGGGTTCATCGGACTCTGGGGAAATTGATAAAGGGCCCCAACATGTCACAACGACAACCCACCTCAAATATGCACGTGTAGCAGAAGACTGGTTGAACTTTTAAAAGAGCATGTTTACAAATATGTCATCATATTGTAGCTATCATCAAAAAGTACTGAATATCCACGTCAGTAGCTTCCATTACGAATACGCTTTGCATGAGAAATACAAATATAATAAAAACAATGATAAATGGGCTTTAGGTTTAGCAACAGAGCCCTTCAACAGGAGAGGCAGCCCTTCAACAGGCGAGGCAGCCCTTCAACAGGCGAGGCAGCCCTTCAACAGGCGAGGCAGCCCTTCAACAGGAGAGGCAGCCCTTCAACAGGAGAGGCATCCCCTCAACAGGAGAGGCAGCCCCTTCAACAGGAGAGGCAGCCCTTCAACAGGAGAGGCAGCCCTTCAACAGGAGAGGCAGCCCTTCAACAGGAGAGGCGTTGGGGAGGAGAGTGTGATGGACAATGAACAGAGAACACTACATGACGGCTGATGAGCTAAAAAAAACAACCTCTACCGCCCAGGCTGTACACAACACACAGCAGAACCTGGGTCTTGTTCATTAGGCACCAAAACAAAACAAGAGACAGAAACAGGGAGGGACTAACTCAACTTGCTCAGTAATGTTTTCTGTCCCCCGGTTCATATCCCAAGGCCAACACAGGGCAGGGCTGGGGTGTGCCAAAAACCCCACCACAATGATAACAGGAAGAGGCGTTCCCACACAGAAACAGGAAAACAACAGAGAGAGAGGGGAGGGGGAGATACGAGAATGGCCAAAGGGCATTCTGAGGAGCAAAGCAAAGAATCAAGAGACTACAGGCTGCTAGCTGGCTACAACACCAAGGATCTCTTTCAATACGTTTGATTGTTTAATAACAAGGTTTCAGTTTTTAAAAGAAGCCACTAAGCTGGGCTGGGCTGGCAGAGACACAGACGGGAGCAGTAGCCGGTGCGGTTGGTTGTGGAGTGTAGCAGGCCGAGACTGAAGCCTGGGACTCTAGTACAGAAGGACGCGCCTCTCGATGGACTTGACATGGGGGGTGGTGGGGGTGTACTTTTATTTAACCTTTATTTAACTAGGCAAGTCAGTTAAAAACAAATTCTTAAGACTCTAGTACAGAAGGATGCGCCTCTCGATGGCCTTGACATGGGGGGTGGTGGGGGTGTAGTAGTCCGAGACTGAAGCCTGGGGCTCTAGTACAGAAGGATGCGCCTCTCGATGGCCTTGACATGGGGGGTGGTGGGGGTGTAGTAGTCCGAGACTGAAGCCTGGGACTCTAGTATAGAAGGATGCGCCTCTCGATGGCCTTGCGGCAGATGGGGCACTCGCTCATGCGGTCGCCACACAGCTGGCAGGTGCCGTGGCCACATATGAAGATCATGTTCTTCAGCCGGTCCAGGCACACAGGACACATGGTCTGGAGAGATACACAAAATAACACGTATTCTCTCTTAGTGGAGTCATCCAAGTTCTGATATAAACACATTGTATTGGAAAAATGGTTACATTGAGACATGGCTACAGATTCCAAAATAGTCTACAGCCATGTCTCAGGGCAAGGAACAGGTGTTTCATATCCATACACTATGTTATTAAACATTTTGAATACATACTTTTACACTAGTGGTTGGAATAATACTGTGAAAACTGTGATAATGCCCTTTTAGTGTAAGAGCTGTTTGAAAATACTGCATGAAATTTCAGCCTGTTTTGGTGGGATGGAGTTTTGGCCTGCCTGGTGACATCACCAGGTGGTAAATTAGTTAATAGACCAATAAGAGAGTTCCAAACCTCTCTGCCAATAACAGCTAGTTTTCAGTTCTCCTCCCCACTCAGACCACTCCCAGACAGTCTTAATAAAGTTCTTGCTTGAGAAATGTCTCTTCGCTAACAAGCTATTTTTGTTTCTTTTTGACAATTTTAATTAAAAACAAGCACAGTAAGATACATAATTGTTACCCAGAAATTATTTGATAGAGATAAAAATGGCTGCATTGAACCTTCAATGTTTATTGGACATGCCTAGCATACACACACAGTTAACTTTCATTACAATTAAACCAAATCTGAACTAAGTATATAACTCAAATGATGCATGGTGTATGATGTTGTCTTTAGTACAGTCCGCCGTGTTATCTTTAGTACAGACCGCCGTGTTATCTTTAGTACAGACCGCCGTGTTATCTTTAGTACAGTCCGCCGTGTTATCTTTAGTACAGTCCGCCGTGTTATCTTTAGTACAGACCGCCGTGTTGTCTTTAGTACAGACCGCCGTGTTGTCTTTAGTACAGTCCGCCGTGTTATCTTTAGTACAGACCGCCGTGTTATCTTTAGTACAGACCGCCGTGTTATCTTTAGTACAGACCGCCGTGTTATCTTTAGTACAGACCGCCGTGTTATCTTTAGTACAGACCGCCGTGTTATCTTTAGTACAGACCGCCGTGTTATCTTTAGTACAGACCGCCGTGTTATCTTTAGTACAGACCGCCGTGTTATCTTTAGTACAGACCGCCGTGTTATCTTTAGTACAGACCGCCGTGTTATCTTTAGTACAGACCGCCGTGTTATCTTTAGTACAGACCGCCGTGTTATCTTTAGTACAGACCGCCGTGTTATCTTTAGTACAGACCGCCGTGTTATCTTTAGTACAGACCGCCGTGTTATCTTTAGTACAGACCGCCGTGTTATCTTTAGTACAGACCGCCGTGTTATCTTTAGTACAGTCCGCCGTGTTATCTTTAGTACAGACCGCCGTGTTATCTTTAGTACAGACCGCCGTGTTATCTTTAGTACAGACCGCCGTGTTATCTTTAGTACAGTCCGCCGTGTTATCTTTAGTACAGACCGCCGTGTTATCTTTAGTACAGACCGCCGTGTTATCTTTAGTACAGACCGCCGTGTTATCTTTAGTACAGACCGCCGTGTTATCTTTAGTACAGACCGCCGTGTTATCTTTAGTACAGACCGCCGTGTTATCTTTAGTACAGACCGCCGTGTTATCTTTAGTACAGACCGCCGTGTTATCTTTAGTACAGACCGCCGTGTTATCTTTAGTACAGTCCGCCGTGTTATCTTTAGTACAGACCGCCGTGTTATCTTTAGTACAGACCGCCGTGTTATCTTTAGTACAGTCCGCCGTGTTATCTTTAGTACAGACCGCCGTGTTATCTTTAGTACAGACCGCCGTGTTATCTTTAGTACAGTCCGCCGTGTTATCTTTAGTACAGACCGCCGTGTTATCTTTAGTACAGACCGCCGTGTTATCTTTAGTACAGACCGCCGTGTTATCTTTAGTACAGACCGCCGTGTTATCTTTAGTACAGACCGCCGTGTTATCTTTAGTACAGACCGCCGTGTTATCTTTAGTACAGACCGCCGTGTTATCTTTAGTACAGACCGCCGTGTTATCTTTAGTACAGACCGCCGTGTTTACCTGCTCCTTGATGTCTTGCAGTTGCTGCTGCAGCTTCTGAACGTCAGCGTTGACATTGGTGTTGTCTTTGTCTCTCTGCATGGCCGGGATGTTACCGCTGGCTACAGGAGAGAAACACACACACACACACACACACACACACACACACACACACACACACACACACACGTTGACAAACTAACCAACATATAAGGTTCTCAAACTGGTGGCCTCCGAGCCGATTTAATGCAGCCTAGTGTGATAGCAAGCGGGAGAGAGAGAGCGAGAGATAAGGTGAGATGCCTTACACTCTGTTGTTGGCATGTAGTAGTAAGCGTTTCACTGTAAAGTCTGCCTGTTGTATCCTGTGTATGTGTTGTTTTAATGACATGCTGCTCTAACTAAGGCCAAACTAATCAAGCAATCATACAGCCTCGTCTACACTTTAACCCAGTCCGTTTTTAACAAGCAGGGATTTCAGAGTTTGACACGTACTTCCCCAGACAGTTTTGGGGAAGTGGTCTGAGGGCCCGTGCTTGAGGGCACAACCTGTCTGAATGGTGAAAATCAGTGTCACTGTGCATTTGTATGTGTGCGACTCTGTGTGTGGTGTTGAGAGGTGGGCAAAGGATGTGTGGTGTTGAGGGTTGGGGCGAAGGTTTCGGCAGCAGGGCATAGGCCGGGCAGGACAGACAGCGCTGGGGATTTCTGAGGAGTTTCGAACGAGGTAAGAGGACGAGATACTTACACCAACTCAGTGCCAGATTGTTGGGCTGGAGCAGATCCAGCGACCCCCCTGCCATTAGAGCCGAGTTAGAGTTACCTGCTGAGAATAACCAGTCACATTGTTATAACAGGAGCCCCTGATGTAACTCCACAAGACAAGGCCTGGGGAAGAGCAGTCTACTCACTACTAAAGGCCTGGAGACAAACGAGGGAAAGGACAATGTTATTAGATGTAAAACAGATGCTGTTAGGTGGGAGGTGGGGGAGAGGAGTCTTTTCTAGGTAGAGTAAGGTGGATGGCAGCAACTGCTTCCTTCAAAGTCTAAAAACATACCACACTAAGTAGTATTACTAGAACGAAAGCTACCCGGAGAAAAGCGGTTTGGGTCAGCAGTACTCAGCAGGTAACCTGACAACTCTTAAACACTAGCTAACAGCGGGCCTAGGAGAGTAGCCTAGGAGAGTAGCCTAGGAGAGTAGCCTAGGAGAGTAGCCTAGGTTGGCTCTGGCATCCCTCTGCAAATGTCAAGTGACATAAAGGGAATGTCTTGTGTTTGTGCGGCAACACACTGAGAAACACAAAGATCTTTCGACAAGCGACTCTTTGGCAAAGCAATATCAAAATCGGTGAACTTTAACAACAGTTTCCCTTTTAACTCAACATAAAACAATAAGGAAAACTAAATTAAGGGAAGTGTGTGTAAGATGCCGTCATAAAGGAAGCATAATAACGTGACGAAAGACTGTGTGCAACTTAAAGACAACACTAGGGATGGCGAATGTGACCCAAAATACACATTCACACACTGAAATAACCAACACTGTACCATCACTGCTTAGCTAACAGAGTGGATGGAGAAATGGCCTGACGGCGATATTAAAATCCGTTTACCAAATAGATTTTTAGGAGCCAGCTAAGGGAGAATTAATAGCCGGCTGTGGAGGTACATTTCTGTTAAGCAAATTAGTGCATGCTGCTGAAATGTTAGAAAACTTACGTGATTGAATTGCATGTCATGATTAAACCACATTCCATAACACTAGGTAAGCGAGTTTTCGTCTGATTAAGTTAAAGATGGTACATTATGCATTAATGACCTCAACTAGGGAGGTTTGTTTCCCAAATCTGGGAAAACGACACATTCAACTAAAATACACAAACCAATGACAATATTAAATGTGAATCAACTAACCAAAGAGAACAGAAACACAAGATGATCATGGGGGGGAGGGGGGGGACAACGAGATGGGGAGTCATGACAACAAGAGAGAAAGGAGGATAGAGAATTAAAAGGGAACATGTGGAAGATTCACTCACTAAGGTCCTCATCATCATCATCATCATCATCATCATCATCGGCGGCATCACCCTCCATACCTTTCCCTCCACAACACAGGACGAAGGGCGTGCGGCGTTCCACAACAGCCCGGCACTGTACGCACTTCTTCATGAGGCCGGCACAGTCTGCACGGAGGGAGGGAACACAGACAGAATGGCAGGTCAGTATGGCACACTAGAACGCATCAAAGATTCTGGAGAATCGTTGAGTTCTTGCAGCGAGGCAGGGCACACCATAGAAAAACCAAAAACAGTGTTCAGACAGTAGGCTACCTCCCCACTTCAAAAAGGTTTTCTCCCTACTGAGTTGGTTTAGTGCACTGTATACCTTCAGAACCCTAGCTGGTTTAGTGTACTTACTCTCACAAGCGCACATGTGACCGCACGGCTCGAAGAGCACGGCAGCCTTCTTGTCAGAACACACAACACACTCCTCGATCTGCACGGAGACAAACAGCTGACGTCAGTAAAGGGAAAGGGTAGAGAAATGCATGCCTCTAATTGGTGGATGTCTTTACACCCAAAACCAATTGAAAGCATCTATTAATGTACTCACTCTTATTAACTTCTACAACTTGATACTTACAGAGGCACCACGTCAGATGGGAGATTTAGGCAAAAAACGTGATTGAAAAGCAAGCAGATCAGAATACCGGACACAGATTAATCTTAGTTCTGTACAAAGAAGTTATTTCAATGGAGAGTCATCAGATTTGAGTCCAGGACTAGACTTAATGAGTTTCTGAGAAACCGTCCGTAAACGTTCATATTCAAACCAATGAGTCAGGGTTTGGTACAATACCTTGGTTCTGGACTGGACCTGGTCCTTGCAGATGAGACACTTCTTGACGCGCGGGGAGCATAGCGAGCAGGTGGCAATGTGACCGCAGGGTCCGAACAGGGTGTCTCTCTTCATGTCAGAACACACCATACACTCCTCCAGGGTCTCACTGTTACTGTTCAGAGACGGGCTGCGAGAGCCAACCTGGCCACTGGAAGAGAGAGAGAGGGACGGGGAGAGAAAAGGGAGTTTTGTGAGAAAGAAAAGAAAGGCCGTACATAATAAAAGGAAGATGAGGAGAAAACAAGTTGATGCTCAACAGCTGATTCATCTAAAATAATCTAAACCGTGTCCTATAGCGTGGGTTTAGGGGCTGGGCTTAAGGGCTAGGTCTAGGGTTAGGGTTTCTCACCTGGTCTTCTCCTTGTGGCACTTGGCCAGGGCCTTACAGAGGCTGGGGTCGGGGCAGAGGTCCAGAGGGGACTGGCCCTTCTTGTTGCGCAGGGTCAGGTCTGCTCCGTTAGCCGCCAGGAAGCAGGCGATGGACGCTGCACTCTTCTTCTCTGCTCCCTGGGTGCCCATGCCCATGATCAGCTGGGGATGACCAACACACAGAAGTCAGTAACACTTTCTCTCTCTTTCTGTCTCCCTCTCTCGGTCACTCATTCTCATTCTCTCCCTTTCCCCCCTCCCCCCAGCTCCACCAGACAGAGGAGAGGAGAGCAGAGCAGACCAGAGCATACAGTGTAATTGGGACGTGTGCAGTGTGTAGTGTGTAGTGTAGGGCTGGGCGATGTTCCAAATGCCTGTATTGCAAGATTCGAGGTTGCTATTCCCCCCCCCGTTTTTACGAGAGTTCTGTCTTTTCGGTCTCGTCTCCTCGTCTTCTGTGCGCCTTCCCATTCGCACACAGACACCAAGCCCCTCCCCCTGCCACTCACAACAGAGGAAAGACGAGTTCTTCCTCCCTGACAACAAGTCAGGTTTAAACTCGCCATTTGCATTCGAGGTTTGGTCCAACAGAAATCGGTCATAAGGACACCGAAAAGCTTAGATATTGTTTTACTGTAATGACAATACCTTCATCTTTGTAACGATACCCTTTATGTCTCATCTCCCAAAACGTAGAACAGAGCAGACCCTACTAAAACCAGAGTATCAATGAACATGATTGTGGAAAATTAATACTCAGTTTGTCGCGCACGGCATTGTGGTAGCCACAGACTTATGTGCTAGCTGTCTAGTCTGTGTTTAATAAATAAAAATATGCATTTAAATAAGGAATTGGCAACTTCTTCTCATTCTGAGAAATAAGCATCTTACCCAGGTGATTTCAATATCTAAACAAAGTGACAACTGGCTATGTTGTTCAAACAGCTGAGACAGACAGGAAGGTGCATTCATAACAGTTCAACGTTCAACTGTTCTAATGTTAGCAATTAAATAGATCCCCGTTGGCTAGAGTTGAAATATAAAGTTTAGCTGGCTACTCACTAGCACGTGGGCTTGGCTTGAGAGATTGTGAATGAAACCTGTGTTAAATTTCTATAATAACTGCTACCAGAAGTTGGTCATTATTACTGGATGTGCATTGTGCATGGTTCTGGTTATATTTGTAACAAAAAGGGCATTTTCATAGACAGACGAAAACCAGATCAGTGATTATTGCAAAAAAATAAAATAAAAGCAGGTTAAACTATTTTGATAAAATAATTAAAAGTACTAGTGGGTCTTATGGTTGTGGAAGGCTTCAATTTATCCTAGGTATAATTTTACAGGCTCTGAATTCATTTGAATATTGACCTTTAATTATGCAACAAAGTCTATAGAGAAAACTGAGATATATATTGTGAATCGCCCATAAGTTTGAAAAGATTTAGATATAATTTTTAGGCTATATCGCCCAGCCTTAGTGTAGGGCTATACAGGCTGAGGCTGGCTCACTCTCCCACAGCATCACTTTACAATTGAATTAGCCACCAGTTAGAAAGAGTATAAGACATTTCAGGATGAATTACTGGGGAGGCAGGGGCCTTGAAAATGGCCCAGCCAGCTGAGTGAGGTTTTTGTGGATGGTTCTAAAGGTATATGTTAGGTGTTTGTGGACGGTTCTAAAGGTATATTTTAGGTGTTTTGGGAGGGTTCTAGAGGTATACAGTGCATTCAGAAAGTTTTTGTTACTTATTCTAAAATTGATTCCATTGTTTTTTCCCCCCTCATCAATCTACATACAATACACCATAATTACAAAACAAAATGTTTTTGTTTTTTTGTTTGCACATTTATAAAACCTTTTGCTCAGTACTTTACAGTCTTCTTGGGTATGTCACTACAAGCTTGGCACACCTGTATTGGGGGAGTTTCTCCCATTCTTCTCTGCAGATCCTCTCAAGCTCTGTCAGGTTGGATGGGGAGCGTCACTGCACAGCTATTTTCAGGTCTCTCCAGAGATGTTCGATCTGGTTTAAGTTCGGGCTCTGGATGGGCCACTCAAGTGTTGTCTTAGCTGTGTGCTTAGGGTCGTTGTCCTGTTGGAAGGTGAACCTTTGCCCCAGTCTGTGGTCCTGACCGCTCTGGAGTAGGTTTTCATCAAGGATCTTTCTGTACTTTGTTCCGTTCATCTTTCCCTCGATCCTGACTAGTCTCCCAGTCCCTGCCGCTGAAAAACATCCCCACAGCATGATGCTGCCACCACCAAACTTCACCGTAGGGATTGTGCCATGTTTCCTCCAGACGTGACGCTTGGCATTCAGGCCAAAGAGTTCAATCTTGGTTTCATCAGACCAGAGAATCTTGTTTCTCATGCTCTGAGTCTTTAGGTGCCTTCCAAGCGGGCTGTCATGTGCCTTTTACTGAGGAGTGGCTTCCGTCTGGCCACGCTACCATAAAGGCCTGATTGGTGGAGTGCTGAAGAGATGGTTGTCCTTCTGGAAGATTATCTCATCTTCACAGAAGAACTCTGGAGCCATGTCAGAGTGACCATTGGGTTCTTGGTCACCTCCCTGTCCAAGGCCCTTCTCCTCCGAACTCATGGCTTGGTTTTTGCTCTGACATGCACTGTCAACAGTGGGACCTTATATAGACAGGTGTGTGCCTTTCCAAATCATCTCCAATCAATTGAATTTACCACAGGTGGACTCCAATCAAGTTGTAGAAACATCAAAGATGATCAATGGAAACAGGATGCAGCTGAGCACAATTTTGAGTCTCATAAGAAAGGGTCTGAATACTTATGTAAAAAAAGTTTTTATATTAGCAAACATTTCTAAAAACCTGTTTTCGCTTTGTCATTATGGGGTGTTGTGTATACTGTAGATTGATGAGGAGAAAATGTTTTTTAATCAATTTTAAAACAAGGCTGTAATGTAACAAAGTCAAGGGGTCTAGAAGTATATGTTAGGTGTTGGTGGAGGATTCTAGAGGTATATTAGTTGATTTAGGTTGATTTTAGAGGTATATGTTAGATGTATTCTGTACCGTGTTTTTGGAGGGTTCCCAGGGCTCCACCTTGCTGACGTCTTGCATGTCCTGCAGCTGGCGGAGCTGGGACAGCGTGTGGTGACGCAGCGCCTCGTGGAGAGGAGAGTCCCCGTCCTTGTCCTGCACGTCCAACTTTGCCTCTGCTCGAACCAGCAGCTGGAGACAGACAGACAGACAGAGAGACAAACAGAGAGACAGAGAGAGAGACAAAGACAGACACAGAGCATTCCAAATTAACATGGTAATCATTTAAAATGAGCATTTATTTGCATAACAGTCCAGTACTATGTTTTTGTTTTTCACGATCATCATCCAAATGAGTCTAGCGTGGCATCACAGCTTGAGGTCCTGCATATTGACTGTGTTCCTGCGCCACTCTGAAGCTGCACTTCCCAACCACTCCACAAGGTGGCGAAGTAGCAACCTTTCCCCAGATAGGACACCCGTTACTCCTCTCAAGTTTCTCTTCCAGAAAGCATTCTCCTTTCCTTGGCACTACGTCAGTTTGCCGCTAGCCGGTCAATTATACTGCAGGGGATCCTCCATTTTAAATCAAACGCGGGTTGCGGTCTTCATCTTCTCAACAGCCTTTAAATGTACCGTCAGGAGTGGGGGACAGATGGGGAGATAACAGCAGATATCATCTTCTGTTAGTGGTAGGAGAGAGGGAGTGAGGAGAGGAGACTGACCCTGACTATCTGTGTGTGCTGTCTCTCCACGGCTAGGTGCAGGGCTGTCTGCTGGTTGACGTTCTGGATGTCCAGGCTGGCACTGCCCTGAGAGGAGGAAAACGAGGGAACACAGAGAGAAAAGAGAGACAGGCTATAACACATTCTGCAGTGCACCTCCTCCTGTATTCTCACAACGTTTCTGGAATGTTACAATGACATCTCTTCTGTCACACCGTTGCCATACAGAAACGCCGCTTACTTACATTATGGCCCGGTTAGATAGAGAGGTCTGAACCAATACTGTCATCTCAGATAAGAAACAGACCTATGAGGAAGCAGGTTATAGGCAATGGAGACGAGGGCTACTACGGCCCATCTGCATGAACCCACTGGTTAGGTTGACGCGAGCGTGTCCTACCTGGTGCACCAGTAGTTCGGCCACCTCTACGTGGTTGTTGAGTGCCGCCAGGTGCAGGGTGGTGTAACCGTCGTCCTTCTTCTCGTCTACGATCCAGGGCCGCGGCAGCTTGGACAGCAACACACGCATAGCACTGCCCAGAGAGGGAGGAGCAGAGAGGGAGAGAGGGGTGACTGGAGGCACATGACAACAGGAACCTAGGATGGAAGGAAGGTCACGGGCGCAGTCAATGGGTCAGTGCTGAATATGACTAGGGATGCGTCCCAAATGGCACCCGATTCCCTACATAGTGCACTAAGATTGACTAGACTCCCTTAGTCAAGAGCAGGATTTTTTGGGGGGAAAATATGATACAACATCCCTCAATGTATCTGTAGATTCTAGATCTCAAAGTCCAATTGCAAGGTATCACTACACTGAGGACCGACACACACACACAGAACGGTGCTGAAACATGCCCGTTTTGTTTTTCCCCCACAGAACATACAGTGGGGAGAACAAGTATTTGATACACTGCCGATTTTGCAGGTTTTCCTACTTACAAAGCATGTAGAGGTCTGTAAAAATCCAGAAAATCACATTGTATGATTTTTAAATAATTAATTTGCATTTTATTGCATGACATAAGTATTTGATCACCTTCCTACCAGTAAGAATTCCGGCTCTCACAGACCTGTTAGTTTTTCTTTAAGAAGCCCTCCTGTTCTCCACTCATTACCTTTATTAACTGCACCTGTTTGAACTCGTCACCTGTATAAAAGACACCTGTCCACACACTCAATCAAACAGACTCCAACCTCTCCACAATGGCCAAGACCAGAGAGCTGTGTAAGGACATCAGGGATAAAATTGTAGACCTGCACAAGGCTGGGATGGGCTACAGGACAATAGGCAAGCAGCTTGGTGAGAAGGCAACAACTGTTGGCGCAATTATTAGAAAAAGTTCAAGATGACGGTCAATCTCCCTCGGTCTGGGGCACCATGCAAGATCTCACCTCGTGGGGCATCAATGATCATGAGGAAGGTGAGGGATCAGCCCAGAACTACACGGCAGGACCTGGTCAATGACCTGAAGAGAGCTGGGACCACAGTCTCAAAGAAAACCATTAGTAACACACTACGCCGTCGTGGATTAAAATCCTGCAGCGCACGCAAGGTCCCCCTGCTCAAGCCAGCGCATGTCCAGGCCCGTCTGAAGTTTGCCAATGACCATCTGGATGATCCAGAGGAGGAATGGGAGAAGGTCATGTGGTCTGATGAGACAAAAATAGAGCTTTTTGGTCTAAACTCCACTCGCCGTGTTTGGAGGAAGAAGAAGGATGAGTACAACCCCAAGAACACCATCCCAACCGTGAAGCATGGAGGTGGAAACATCATTCTTTGGGGATGCTTTTCTGCAAAGGGGACAGGACGACTGCACCATATTGAGGGGAGGATGGATGGGGCTATGTATCGCGAGATCTTGGCCAACAACCTCCTTCCCTCAGTAAGAGCATTGAAGATGGGTCGTGGCTGGGTCTTCCAGCATGACAACGACCCGAAACACACAGCCAGGGCAACTAAGGAGTGGCTCCGTAAGAAGCATCTCAAGGTCCTGGAGTGGCCTAGCCAGTCTCCAGACCTGAACCCAATAGAAAATCTTTGGAGGGAGCTGAAAGTCCGTATTGCCCAGCGACAGCCCCGAAACCTGAAGGATCTGGATGGAGGAGTGGGCCAAAATCCCTGCTGCAGTGTGTGCAAACCTGGTCAAGAACTACAGGAAACGTATGATCTCTGTAATTGCAAACAAAGGTTTCTGTACCAAATATTAAGTTTAATATTGCTTTTCTGATGTATCAAATACTTATGTCATGCAATAAAATGAAAATTAATTACTTAAAAATCATACAATGTGATTTTCTGGATTTTTGGAAAAACCTGCAAAATCGGCAGTGCATCAAATACTTGTTCTCCCCACTGTATATTCTCACATGTAAATGACTAGCATACTAAATAATCCAAGGAATGGGCTTGGGATAGTAGCATAACAATAGCATCTATTAACACTAGTCTTTGAGTAGTAGGTTACTGATACAAGTGTTGGGTGTCATTTTAGAAACCCACGTCCTCAAGTCAAACCCAGTTAAAAGAGAGGAGAATGTCTTCCACTGGTGAAGCAGCACAAAATCCCCCGTTGTCGAGAAGCAAACTAGTAATTACACCACAGTTAGCTGCATTCAGTCAGCTCTCATGAAGTGTGTGTGTGGTATTGTTTAAACAGGGTTGTTTAAGACTGGCGTGTTGAGGCAGCAGCGAGTAGATGTGTTGCTGTTTGAAGGTCATTTGGAGGCTACGTGCCTTATAGAGAGAAGTCTGCTGCATGGTATGAGGAGGAGGTAAGGAGTGGAATGTCGGACTTGGGACCGGAATAAAATTACTTGACATTCTGCACTCACGAAAGGACAGCTGACTGACTATGATGCCACACCATAATCAGAGAAAGAGAAAGATAGGAGGACATGCATGGAACAACCTCCCTGCTGAGCACATTGGGTCTTTCATCCGGTCCCATCATGGCAACGTCCCCAGCTAACCAACACTCATCCATTATCTCCGTCTCCTCTGCCCTGCCCTACCCTGCCCTGCCCTGGGAAAGCAGCCTGGGATAGAGGTGAACAGCCCCCCTGACCAGTCCAGTGGGTCTTATCCCAACACACACTGCATGTAGTGAGGCAACACTAACCTACCTACTACAGTCAACCAGGTCACTACTGTAAAAAATACAAAAAAAACCTATGTCAAGGTTAATGTCTACTGACTTTCTGTCACCTTAGTCAGCCATATGTAATGGCGTAGCCATAGGGTGCATCTTTAAACTGCGAAAGAAAAGCAGCAGACAATTTCACAAGGGTTTGGACGCTGCTGAAAAGCTCTGGCAAGGCACTGGAGCGAGCGAGCGAGCACGCACACACACAGAAAGACTGCAGTAGTTGCTAGGTAGATATTAGGTACTCATACACATGTAGTGAAGCACACATTAACGCACGCCCTGGAAGTAGAAAAGGCTTTGGGGCTCGGAGCTCGGAGCTCTCTGGAGTACTGCTTAGCTGCAGGGTGGATTTAGATAAACCCACAGTCGCTCTCTTTAGAGTAATACAATACCCTCCTAGCTGTACAGAGCAGAGCTGGGGCAGGCTGATGTACTACTGCAGTGCTACGCTGCAGAATATTCTCTCTCTCACACACACACACACACACACACACACACACACACACACACACACACACACACACACACACGCGCATTGCTTGCAGCTTAAAATGTGACCAGCCACAACTCTGGTTCTACCTCATTCCTAAACAGTCAAAACGTGTCACTGTGAAATAGTGCAGTAGTTGCTAGGTAGATCTTTTGATCACATGGGACACTTTCAAGTCATTTCCCTCAAAATGTTTACAAAATGTGTACATTTATAATTTAATAATGAATCAGCCTGCTGCATTTACTTCTACTCTAGTCTGCAAGGTTATGTTAACACGAGTTGAGAGAGAAGACAATGTTCTCAACTCAATATGTTTCTACAGCGTGACATTAAGAGTCAACATGACTACTAGTTTTCACCAGACCCACTGGCAACCGTCCCATGCAAAAGCTTCTGTTGTCCCCCCCTATGTTCTCAGTATTGGTAAAAAAAAAACACAAAATAGACAACCTAGCCAATGACAGCCCTGCTTGCCTCCCCAGTCCTGAGTCCCACCACTATAGTGACTCGGGCCTGACAGCAGACTGGCGCCCTCTGCTGTTCCCTGGGTGGTACTGCGGAGCTGTGCTGGTCAGGGTGGAGAGACAGAGAGGAGAGCCTCTCCAGTAAGAAGAAGCCTGACCATAGAGATGGATAGAGGACGCACATGCATGGTCAGTGTCATTGAGAGCTTTCACAGAAGCTATCAAGGAAAATACTCGGTGTTCTCTCTTTCCATCTCTATGAGTCTGACTAGACTGACAGGCTTCATGCCACGCTGGATGAAATTGGAGGACATTAATATTAATGCCCCAGCCACACTGCCTGCCTGGCTGGCACTGCTGCAATGCAGTTAGCTATTTGCCTGAAATACATTTTTTTGTATAAACGGAGAACGAATGAAAGAAAATACTTTTCACTTCAAGAAAGAGGGTATGTGGGAAAGAGGAGGAGAGAGAGAGAGCTGGATGGGCTCCGGACCTTTAGTAGTAACGGGGAATAAACTTGGGCGTTAACACCAAGGAAGCTTGGAGAGAGATTCTGGGTTAAGTGGAGGAAGGGGGGAGGGAGGGAGAGAGAGAGAGAGAGAGAGAGAGAGAGAGAGAGGGAGAGGGAGAGGGAGAGAGAGGGGGGGGGGAGGCAGACAGGAGAAATAAAACGATTGGTGTTTAAGCTTGCAGGTAGCTAGAGAGATAGTGCCTCTGAATGCAGAAGGAAGGGCACATAGTGGAGGAAGGAGATCAGTTGGGAGAGGAAGAGGGAAAGAGGAAGTGAAGAGGGAGGTGTGATTGAACTGGGTCACCCTGACAGAGATGCCAGGAGTCCCTCAGGAGCACTCCGTCAGGGCCTGTTGTCTTGGGCTGCAATTTGTCATTGACCAGGAGCCTGTATACTGTGTGGGTGAAGAAGGGTCGACAGGGTCCTTCTGCCGCCCTGGCCTAGCTGACAGCCATCTGTGTGGGGGTCAGTACCCACAATCCAAGGGGAGGTGAGGGCAGGGGGACAATACCTCTCCTAGGAGAGAGCTAAATAAGAACAGCGTCCCATAATGTTTCACTGACAACATTTAATCCACCCTTTAACATACTTTGGATTGTCAATATTTAGGAAAGTTTACAATTTGCTGTTTACAACATGCCTATCATGAGTTTTTTTTTTCTGAGACGGGTAGGCTATTTTGTTTAATAAAAATGGTTAGATTATTATTGGCAACTTCTTATGGAATTGGCATGCCAAATACATTGAAATAGAATGGCAGTCAGACTGCCATAGCCTGTATGTGGACTAAGGGAGTGACAGTCTTCAGTGACAGCTAAGCTGATGTACTGTAAATGTATCATGATGTGGCCTAAATAAGTAAATAGAGTCCCACAGATTGGTCTTGGCTATCAAAAAGGGGGATGGCTGCGCCCACTGACCCAGTCCCACTATTACGACGGGCTAGAGAACGGGTATTCAAATCTTACCCTACGAGGTCCGGAGCCTGCTGGTTTTCTGTTCTACCTGGGGGGAGCAATGAACTGGCTTTGAGGTCCAGATTAAAATGTTACTAGAGGGTTGGGCCCATCCCAACGTGGACTGATAGAGTAAATAAACCAGTGGAGGCCAGGGTAGAGAAGCACATGACAGACGAACCAGGCTCCAGCTCCATATTAAAGCCTTTGATTAGGCTGTCGTGGCTGGAATAATCCTCCCTGAAATGTGACCATCGCTGCCTTTGTCTACCGTAGTAGGCTGTGTGGTTTTATTAACCACTATTTATTTGCATAAAACAGGATGGGAAGAAAGTGACTTGACAGAAGCATTTATATTGTGTCTTGGTTAGCTTATAATCACAATGCATAAAGTGTGCAGTTGTTTGTGGTGACATTTTTAAAGCAATCTAGCCAGTCAGGTCTGGTTTTGCTCATCTGTGAAGTAGACATGCTAATGTCTCGTTTTGAATTAGCCTAAATTATCCTTTTAATCACCTTGCATTGTGGAACGTCCTGACACATATGGATTTATGAAGATACAGGCAGACAGTGATAGAGCTGAATGGCACATTAATGTCCCATTGTTTCTAGATGACCCAATTATTTGCCCACAATGCTCCTCTTCCCCTCGCACATCATTCCTTTCAGCACCTTGAAAAAAAAAACTAGTTCTCATATTACCAGCTCATCATCTCATTCACTAACCATAATACTCGTTATATACTGTACGTTAATTGAGATTTCAGCGGCTCGAAGCGAGGGCCTTCGATCGACGGCCAGGCAGTCTCCTGCCTCCCTGCACTGTCAAAATATAGGGAGACCGTCTGAGGCACCAATGATCTATAGCCTGCTTGTAAATCTACCCCTCTAAATCAGACCGCTGGCCGCCTCGGCTCCCAGCCACACACACACACACACACACACACACACACACACACACACACACACACACACACACACACACACACACACACACACACACACACACACACACACACACACACACACACACACACACACACACACACAGTTTCCACAGACACACACACACAGACCGTTTACACACACACACACACACACACACACCCTCCGACGGATGGCCAAGTTCAGTCTGTAGTAGGTGAGCTGTAGGGGTACCTGTTACACTACATCATAATAAACCAACACCTTTAAACCAATAACAGAGGTCAACCCTTTATCACAGTCTGTACTGAAGTGCAGTAATTGTAGGAAGAAGCACCTAACAGAGATTAAGAGGAGGCTGCAGTATTGCGGAGATGGATAAGGTCTGGCGCGACTTCCTACTTCTCACCCTCTTACCTCCTACAAATACACAGGGAAGGAAGATACACGGGTGGAAGACAGCCCATTTAGCAAAGTAAAATGAATCCATTGTTTGCAGAGAGGACTTATTTAATTTTTTATTTAACCTTTATTTAACTAAGCAAGTCAGTTAAGAACAAATTCTTATTTACAATGACGGCCTACACGATGGGGAGTAAAGGGCTGTGTATCAGACATCGTCTCCCCACTAAGCACTGAAACAACGGTGCCATGTGACCCAGGGCAGTAGAATGCATATTATTGTAGGAGAATGGCTTAGTTGTGACTCGCAAGGGAGCCGGGTCTTTTAAAATGTACATGGTTGTAAAGATAAGATAGAGCTCATATATGCAAGATGAATCAAATCCAACCGTAGCCCACCAGACCCATTTGGTGTGAAGATTAAGAACAACTACAATACGTTTCTCATGTTTTCCAATAAGTTCTGTATAAGGTTTTCCTTATTCATGTTTCCTTTTTACATTAGTCATTTAGCAGACGCTCTTATATAGAGCGACTTACAGTTACATGCATTCATCTTAAGATAGCTAGGTGAGATAACCACATACAGTGGGGAGAACAAGTATTTGATAACCTGCTAAAATCGGCAGTGTTTCCTACTTACAAAGCATGTAGAGGTCTGTACTTTTTATCATAGTTACACTTCAACTGTGAGAGACGGAATCTAAAACAAAAATCCAGAAAATTACATTGTATGATTTTTTTATAATTAATTTGCATTTTATTGCATGACATAAGTATTTGATCACCTACCAACCAGTAAGAATTCCGGCTCTCACAGACCTGTAAGTTTTTCTTTAAGAAGCCCTCCTGTTCTCCACTCATTACCTGTATTAACTGCACCTGTTTGAACTTGTTACCTGTATAAAAGACACCTGTCCACACACTCAATCAAACAGACTCCAACCTCTCCACAATGGCCAAGACCAGAGAGCCGTGTAAGGACATCAGGGATAACATTGTAGACCTGCACAAGGCTGGGATGGGCTACAGGACAATAGGCAAGCAGCTTGGTGAGAAGGCTGTTGGCGCAATTATTAGAAAATGGAAGAAGTTCAAGATGACGGTCAATCTCCCTCGGTCTGGGGCACCATGCAAGATCTCACCTCGTGGGGCATCAATGATCATGAGGAAGGTGAGGGATCAGCCCAGAACTACACGGCAGGACCTGGTCAATGACCTGAAGAGAGCTGGGACCACAGTCTCAAAGAAAACCATTAGTAAAACACTACGCCCTCATGGATTAAAATCCTGCAGCGCACACAAGGTCCCCCTGCTCAAGCCAGCGCATGTCCAGGCCCGTCTGAAGTTTGCCAATGACCATCTGGATGATCCAGAGGAGGAATGGGAGAAGGTCATGTGGTCTGATGAGACAAAAATAGAGCTTAATGGTCTAAACTCCACTCGCCGTGTTTGGAGGAAGAAGAAGGATGAGTACAACCCCAAGAACACCATCCCACCCGTGAAGCATGGAGGTGGAAACATCATTCTTTGGGGATGCTTTTCTGCAAAGGGGACAGGACGACTGCACCGTATTGAGGGGAGGATGGATGGGGCCATGTATCGCGAGATCTTGGCCAACAACCTCCTTCCCTCAGTAAGAGCATTGAAAATGGGTCGTGGCTGGGTCTTCCAGCATGACAATGACCCGAAACACACAGCCAGGGCAACTAAGGAGTGGCTCCGTAAGAAGCATCTCCAGGTCCTGGAGTGGCCTAGCCAGTCTCCAGACCTGAACTCAATAGAAAATCTTTGGAGGGAGCTGAAAGTCCGTATTGCAAAGCGACAGCCCCGAAACCTGAAGGATCTGGAGAAGGTCTGTATGGAGGAGTGGGCCAAAATCCCTGCTGCAGTGTGTGCAAACCTGGTCAAGAACTACAGGAAATGTATGATCTCTGTAATTGCAAACAAAGGTTTCTGTACCAAATATTAAGTTCTGCTTTTCTGATGTATCAAATACTTATGTCATGCAATAAAATGCAAATTAATTACTTAAAAATCATACAATGTGATTTTCTGGATTTTTGTTTTAGATTCCGTCACTCACAGTTGAAGTGTACCTATGATAAAATCTACATGCTTTGTAAGTAGGAAAACCTGCAAAATCGGCAGTGTATCAAATACTTGTTCTCCCCACTGTACTTTCACTACACGGCTGACAGGTGATATACTTTCACTACACGGCTGACAGGTGATATACTTCCACTACACGGCTGACAGGTGATATCAAATACTTGTTCTCCCCACTGTATATCACCCGTCAGCCGTGTAGTGAAAGCATATCACCTGTCAGCCGTGTAGTGAAAGTATATCACCCGTCAGGTTTGTCAGACCAGCAATCAGTACACACCCTACCACTGTTTTATATATACACACTGTACAGCAGTGCTACACAATGCATAGGCTTTTGTCGGTTACGTTCACGTGCCCCCAAAAGCTCCTGGAGGCGTTGAGCAGCACCCCCCTACATGTGCTAAAGCAGCATAGCGGCTAGGAACTGATGTTTTCAGCATACCACAGAGAAAGACAGAGAGAGATAGAGAGCGTTACAGCAAGGCCAAGCTTATATATTGGCCCAGACCCACGCTTGGCCCGGCCCCCGGAGGAGGTGTGGGCGTTCTGATTTGACACAGGGGGATTCAGGCTTGTATCAGCTTGTCCTCTGGCTGATCTGTTGGACAGATCCCAGCGCTGAGAGAGAGAGAGGTGGACATAGTCTGGATACTGTGGCTGTTTGGGTTGGGGATGTTGGAATTAAAGTCCTTCTCTGCACGCCACATGGGTTACCTCAGAGGTTGGTAGTGGACGTCATTTAGGTGTAACATGGTAACACACTACTTTTGGCCAGTGTACTATTTTACATTTTTAGTAATTTAGCAGATCCTCTTATACAGAGCGACTACAGGAGCAATTAGTGTTAAGTGCCCGGGGATTCGAACCAGCAACCATTTCGGTTAACAGCGTAGCACATCTCTGGTGTAAACGCATCTCTGTGAGATCACTTATCTTTTAATGAAATACACCAGAGCACTCATGTTCATCCTCCTCCAGCCACCTCATCATCCTCAGTATCTTGGAATTAGACCAGATCCACTGGGCAAAGAGGGACCTATCCTAAACACTGCAGATAAACAACACACCTATCACAATAATACTAAAACAATGCCGGTTTGTAACGATGTATCCCTCCTTGGTTTTCACCTGCAACAAGGAAAGCGTTCCTCTGTTTAAAGTGGCTCAGGAGAGTGTGTGGGCGTGCTTGCTTATGTGGATTTGAGTGTATAGAACTGTGTGTTTTCCAATGAACGTGTAAGATCAGAGTGAGTGAGTGTGTCTTCCCCTGCAGTGGGGCTTGAGGGAACAATGGTTGGAGGCTGAGGCTGGCTGCTGCCACAGGCTAAACCCTCCACTACACACACACACACACACACACACACACACACACACACACAGACACGCGCGCGCTGTCATGCAGTCGCAGACGCGCGCGCTGTCATGCAGTCGCAGACGCGCGCGCTGTCATGCAGTCGCAGACGCGCGCGCTGTCATGCAGTCGCAGACGCGCGCGCTGTCATGCAGTCGCAGACGCGCGCGCTGTCATGCAGTCGCAGACGCGCGCGCTGTCATGCAGTCGCAGACGCGCGCGCTGTCATGCAGTCGCAGACGCGCGCGCTGTCATGCAGTCGCAGACGCGCGCGCTGTCATGCAGTCGCAGACGCGCGCGCTGTCATGCAGTCGCAGACGCGCGCGCTGTCATGCAGTCGCAGACGCGCGCGCTGTCATGCAGTCGCAGACGCGCGCGCTGTCATGCAGTCGCAGACGCGCGCGCTGTCATGCAGTCGCAGACGCGCGCGCTGTCATGCAGTCGCAGACGCGCGCGCTGTCATGCAGTCGCAGACACACGCGCGCTGTCATGCAGTCGCAGACACACGCGCGCTGTCATAGTCGCAGACACACGCGCGCTGTCATAGTCGCAGACGCGCGCGCTGTCATAGTCGCAGACGCGCGCGCTGTCATAGTCGCAGACGCGCGCGCTGTCATAGTCGCAGACGCGCGCGCTGTCATAGTCGCAGACGCGCGCGCTGTCATAGTCGCAGACGCGCGCGCTGTCATAGTCGCAGACGCGCGCGCTGTCATAGTCGCAGACACACACACGCTGTCATAGTCGCAGACAGTCAAAGTCACACACACAGTCAAAGTCACACACAGTTAGTCACACACACAGTCAAAGTCACACACAGTTAGTCACACACAGTTAGTCACACACACAGTCAAAGTCACACACAGTTAGTCACACACACAGTCAAAGTCACACACAGTTAGCCACACACACAGCCCCCCCCCAAAGCCACACACACAGCGCGCGCTGTCATAGTCGCAGACACGCGCGCGCTGTCATAGTCGCAGACACGCGCGCGCTGTCATAGTCGCAGACACGCGCGCGCTGTCATAGTCGCAGACACGCGCGCGCTGTCATAGTCGCAGACACGCGCGCTCTGTCATAGTCGCAGACACACACGCTGTCATAGTCGCAGACAGTCAAAGTCACACACACAGTCAAAGTCACACACAGTTAGTCACGCACACAGTCAAAGCCACACACAGTCCCCCCTATAAGTCTGGCCATTCATAAATCACTTATATAAATCACTTATATTCCCGTCTAGTGCTCAACAGCCTCACCCTCCAGATGACGCACAGAGTAAAGCGGTTGAGGGAGAAGGGAGAGCTGTCGATGGAGTGACAAAGTCAACGGAAGAATGAAGGGAAGAAAAGCCCATTGCTGATGGAAGGAAGAGAGTGAGGAGGATTTTACCTGAAAAGCACCAACTGGTGTCAGTTATGTTTGTGACGTCGTTGTCACCAATGACCATAGGAGTTGGAAAAATGGCACAAACAGATCTGTAAGCAAGCTCCAAACTGGAGCCATTAGAAATAAGAGGCTCTTAGCCCTTTATGGTGTTAGCTGGCAGGCTGGGATATACATAGGACAGTTAGACAGCTGAAAGAAGCCTCACGCACGTTGAAAAAGTGTCAAGACGAACTGAAAGCTCACCTAGGATTTTCCCTTGTCAACAAACTCCTGCAGTTGGAGAGGATGTCTTTCAAGTCCAGAGACGTGTGACGGAAGCTGTGGTCAAACACTTGGAAGATCAATAGAAAAGCCCCCCCAAAAAGTAGATAAGAAATCAGTCCAACCTGACAGCACATTGAAATAAGTGAATGACGAGCACATCATTCAATCTAATTAGAAATATCTAATGGTAATTCAAAAATCTAAAACCAAGTCAGTTTTAAAAAGTTGTTTGTGCCCCTTTTGAAATGTTCGTTTCCAGAAAGGAACCACATTGAGAGACGAACCAAAACCATCTTAATCTCTTATAAATTGCCTGTATAAATTGGAGCTCGTGTTTGAATGGAGTCGAGGGATTCTTAAAAGGGGAAATCTGCAGTTGCTACATTCATTTTTGGACTTTAATTAATTACATACACTACATGACCAAAAGTATGCGGACAACTGCTCATCGAACATCTCTAAATGAATAATATACACCACATGACCAAAAGTATGCGGACAACTGCTCATCGAACATCTCATTCCAAAATCATGGGCATTAATATGGAGTTGGTCTCCCTTTGCTGCTATAACAGCATCCACTCTTCTGGGAGGGCTTTCAGCTAGATGTTGGAACATTGCTGCGGGGACCTGCTTCTATTCAGCCACAAGAGCATTAGTGAGGTCGGGCACTGATATTGGGTGATTAAGGCCTGGCTCGCAGTTGGCGTTCCAATTAATCTCCAAGGTGTTAGATGGGATTGAGGTTCTGTGCAGGCCAGTCAAGTTCTTCCACACCGATCGACAAACCATTTATTTTTTTACCCTTTTTCTCCCCAATTTCGTGATATCCAAATTGGTAGTTACAGTCTTGTCCCATCGCTGCAACTCCCATACGGACTCGGGAGAGGTGAAGGTCGAGAGCCGTGCGTCCTCCGAAACCCAACCCCACCAAGCCGCACTGCTTCTTGACACAATGCATGCTTAACACGGAAGCCAGCCGCACTAATGTGTCGGAGGAAACACCTGGCGACCGTGTCAAGGTGCATGCGCCCGGCCCGCCACAGGAGTCGCTACAGCGCGATTGTTGTTGGAAAGGTGATGACGGTGCGACGTTGAAAGTCACTGTGCTCTTTAGTAAGGCCATTCTACTGCCAATGTTTGTCTATGGAGATTCCATGGCTGTGTGCTCGATTTTATACAACTGTCAGCAACAGGTGTGGCTGAAATAGCCGAATCCACTACTTTGAAGGGGTGTCCACAAACTTTTGCATATATAGTGTATGTATCAATTGATTCGTGAATAATCTAACTTATAAACGCCTCATCAGCTTAGTTCAACTTTTATACCCCAACATAAGCTTGTTTTACTCCAATGTTTATAAACAAATTTTACGTAAACAAACACTGTATAGCCTCAAAACTATAATGTTGATATCATGGATGGTCAGTCCTTGCATCTATAGCCCTTTGTATGAAATTGAGTGTGGTTACATTTCTCCAGCCCCATCCCTCACCTTGTTACCATAACAGTGGCGGGGAAACGCTTTCTTATTGTTTCAACTGCGGATTGCCCCTTTAAAGTAGAGGGAAACCTTTATCTAGCTGAAACCAAACTCATCCATTAGTGCCGTGGCCCCTTCCTTTTCTTATTGATTGATTATCTGCTCAGCTACACATCCAGCCCATACTATTCATCACCCAGGCAGGCAGGATGCATGTGAGGCTGATGTGCCTAGCTGGGTGATGCTGTGGTGGGGCTGCTGATTAAACTGCTGGGCTTGGTTCAGGTTGGGCTGGACAGGGTGGAGACTAGAGAGGGACCAGACAGACACACCATTAGAGGACACACTCTTTTCATGCCACTTCGACACAAAGTCATATTCCTAGCTGGTTAGGAGAGCATTTTAGCTAACCCTAACCTGCTATGTTAATTCTCCTAACATGCTACGAAAAAGTCACTTCGGTATCGTTTTCCTCCTGAAAACGTGACCTAACCAAGCAAAACTAAAAAGCCCTATAGCTAATAAGGAGTTAATAACCCTGCAGCTTCAAGACCCATCAATCCCGCACACACACTTAATTCAGTCATTCAACGTACAGATGATGTCAAGCCAGAGTCAAGGGGATCTAAAGTGGTAGTAGGAGCTAAGCAAGCATCACATCATAGTCAAGACCGTTAGCGTCACATCATAGTCAAGACCGTTAGCATCACATCATAGTCAAGACCGTTAGCGTCACATCATAGTCAAGACCGTTAGCATCACATCAAAGTAAAGACAGTTAGCGTCACATCAAAGTAAAGACAGTTATCATCACATAATAGTAAAGACAGTTAGCATCACATAATAGTAAAGACAGTTAGCATCACATAATAGTAAAGACAGTTAGCATCACATAATAGTAAAGACAGTTAGCATCACATAATAGTAAAGACAGTTAGCATCACATAATAGTAAAGACAGTTAGCATCACATAATAGTAAAGACAGTTAAGAAAGAATAATGGTGATGTACAACATTTGCTGAGAAGAAAGAGGCTGGCCAGTGAATTAACTTGAATCAGGGTGGAGTGGAGTCATGCTTGAAGCCTCCCTACTAGGCAATGGGACAGCCAGACTCCTCCTTCCTGCTATTTACTGCATAGTAGACCAACCTACCTACCTACCTACCTCACACACAGTAGTGGCTGGGGAATAAAGCACAATTACACACGTGCCTGATAAGAGGAGTGTGGAAATGATGACGGTGATGATATTACACTATTCAGACCCCTTTACTTTTTCCACATTGTTACTTTACAGCCTTATTATAAAAAAATAATACTAAAAATGTTTCCTCAATCTACACACAATACACCATAATGACAAAACGAAAACAGGTTTTTAGAAATATCTTATTTACACAACTATTCAGACCCTTTGCTATAAGACAAAAAATGGCTCAGGTGCATCCTGTTCCATTGATCATCCTTGAGATGTTTCTACAACTTGAATGGAGTCCACCTGTGGTAACTTCAATTGATTGGACATGATTTGGAAAGGCACACACCTGTCTATATAAGGTCACACAGTTGACAGTGCATGTCAGAGTAAAAACCAAGCAATGAGGTCGAATGAATTGTCCGTAGAGCTCTGAGACAAGTCTCTGAATGTCCTTGAGCGGCCCAGCCAGAGCCCGGACTTGAACCCAATCAAACATCTCTGGAGAGACCTGAAAATAGCTGTGCAGCGACGCTCGCCATCCAACATGAAAGAGCTTGAGAGGATCTGCAGAGAAGAATGGGAGAAGATCCCCAAATACAGGTGTGCCAAGCTTGTAGCGTCTTACCAGCAGGTAGCCTAGTGGTTAGAGTGTTAGGCCCGTAACTGGAAGGTTGCAGGATCGAATCCCCGAGCAGACAAGGTAAAAATCTGTCGTTCTGCCCCTGAACAAGGCAGTTAACCCACTGTTCCTAGGCCGTCATTGTAAATAAGAATTTGTTCTTAACTGACTTGCCTAGTAAAATAAAGGTTAAATAAAAAATAAAATACCCAAGAAGACAAGGCTGTAATCGCTGCCAAGGGTGCTTCAACAAAGTAAATGGTCTGAATACTTATGCAAATGTTATTTGATTTAAATGTTTTGCTTTGTCATTATGGATTATTGTGTGCAGATTGATGAGAATATATATACATTTTAGAATAAGGCTGTAAGAGTCAAGGTCTGAATACTTTCCGAATGCACTGCATTTGTCCCATTTCACACGTGTAATACGCTTGTGTGAATTGGAAATGCTTTTTTTGTACATCCCAACTCTCCCTAAGAAACCCTCCAAGAGCGAGGTCACGTCCAGGGTCTGCCATTATTAACGGCAACCCTGGAGCAATTAGGGTTAAGTGCCTTGCTGAAGGGCACATCGACAGATTTTCCACCTTGTCAGCTTATCATTCGGAGATTTGAAGGAGTTAATTAGGGGTCTCATCCCCATTAAAGGGTTAATAAATTGTGTTATGAAATATTAAACTGAAAGGTCTCCTCTATGGAGGCCTCTCTTTGTGTGATTAAAACTTGTTTTGAACATTGTGCCCTGCAGACACTATCAGACAGAAGAAGCTGCCCACGCACCTGCTCCCCCAGTCCGGCTCATGCCTTATCTGACTGGTTTTCGGAGAAAATTAAGCATCTGCAGTCCTGAGCGAAACCACATCATGCCAAGAAGATGCTTAGATCTTCCTGTTTTGAAATATCACCTTATCATGACCTGATGTTTTTTTAATTAAATGTACGAGAAGCTATATAAGCTAGAGGATTGTCTCAGACACCTCGCAGAACTAAGGGAGAGCTACTATATACAGTTGAAGTCGGAAGTTTACATACACAACCACTCCAGATATTTCATATTAACAAACTATAGTTTTGGCAAGTCGGTTAGGACATCTACTTTGTGCATGACAAAATTAATTCTTCCAACAATTGTTATCAGACAGATTATTTCACTTATAATACACTATATCACAATTCCAGTGGGTCAGAAGTTTACATACACTAAGTTGACTGTGCCCTTAAATTGCTGGGAAAATTCCAGAAAATGTCATCATGGCTTTAGAAGCTTCTGATAGGCTAATTGACATAATTTGAGTCAATTGGAGGTGTACCTATGGATGTATTAAAGGCCTACCTTCAAACTTTGCTCGACATCATAGGAAAAGAAATACAAAATCAGCCAAGACCTTGTAGACCTCCACAAGTGTGGTTCATGCTTGGGAGCAATTTCCAAACACCTGAAGGTACTACGTTCATCTGTACAAACAATAGTACGCAAGTATAAACACCATGGGACCACGCAGTTGTCATACTGCTCAGGAAGGAGACTCATTCTGTCTCCTAGAGATGAACGTACTTTGGTGCGAAAAGTGCAAATCAATGCCAGAACAACAGCTAATGACCTTGTGAAGACAATGGAGGAAACAGGTACAAAAGTATCTATATCCACAGTAAAACGAGTCCTATATCGATCAGCAAGGAAGAAGCCACTGCTCCAAAACCGCCATAAAAAAAGCCAGACTACGGTTTGCAACTGCACATTGGGACAAAGATCGTACTTTTTGGAGAAATGTCCTCTGTTCTGATGAAACAAAAATAGAACTGTTTGGCCATAATGACCATCGTTATGTTTGGAGGAAAAAGGGGGATGCTTGCAA
Organism: Thymallus thymallus; assembly: GCA_023634145.1. Lineage (NCBI taxonomy): Eukaryota > Metazoa > Chordata > Actinopteri > Salmoniformes > Salmonidae > Thymallus > Thymallus thymallus. Next base: position 29,464,121 of record CM042382.1, on the reverse strand, counting down.
GCCGAAGAACACCATCCCAACCGTGAAGCACGGAGGTGGCAGCATCATGTTGTGTGGGTGCCTTGCTGCAGGAGGGACTGGTGCACTTCACAAAATAGATGGCATCATCATGAGGAAGGAAAATTGTGTGTATATATTGAAGCAACATCTCAAGACATCAGTCAGGAAGTTAAAGCTTGGTCGCAAACGGGTCTTCCAATTGGACAATGACCCCAAGCATACTTCCAAAGTTGTGTCAAAATGGCTTAAGGACAACAAAGTCAAGGTATTGGAGTGGCCATCATAAAGCCCTGACCTCAACCCTACAGAACATTTGTGGGCAGAACTGAACAATGGCAGGTGTTTGAGGAATGGTACGCTAAAATACAGACAGTGTCATTCCAGTGCTACAGGAATTATTAGAAAAAGGAAAGGCTTTTTCTACTATTAATGGTATAACAGGCAGCTATTTCTTGTCATGTGGTCTTTGGGAACACAACAGTGGGGCAAACACCCCCCGTGTCACCCGTTTTATGAAGGGTGCACGTCGCTTGTGTCCTGTGTCCAATGGTTTTGGATGGTCTATGCCAATAGCCTTTTGAGCCCCTGGATCAGGTGGAACTGAAGATGCTTTCATTTTAGACAGCCCCATTACTAGCACTGACATTCGCGCACTCTCGGTGCAGTCGTCATTCGCGCAATTGCACCTGGTAACATTAGGGTATCATTGCGGCCTAACCCTACATTTATCCCTAAGATTATTAACCCATCTTTGATGTGTCTTCCCTTTGAGCTTGTAGCTTTTTATCCCACACGGTTTTCCTCTCCGGAACATGTTGTGTCCAGGACACACGCTCTGCACATCTACATGGACAGGATTAAGGGATTTAGGAAATGTGATCAGTTTGTTTCCTGGGCAAAACCTTACACGGGTAAAGCACTCAGTAAACACCGCCTCTACCACTGGATAGTGGGGGCTATTGCTTTGGCCGACACAAGTAAGGGTCTTCAGTCTTCTGCTGGCCTACGGGCTCATTCCACTAGACGAATGGCTACATCCTCGGCTGTATTTAAGGACATATCTATCCAAGATATTTGCTCAGCAGCGAGTTTGGCTACGCCTCATACATTTGCAAAGTTTTATAGTCTCGATGTCACTGCACCGACCCTGGCGCATACTGTTTTACGTATAGGATCTTCTGATGGGCAAGGCCCATTTGTGTGATATATAGCACAGGGCAGTCAGTCTTCAGGGTAAGCTTGTCTGGCAATACGGGAGTCAGTATATCCTATAGTGAAATACCGAAATGAATACTTGAAAGAGAACTATAGGTTATGACTGTAACCCCGGTTCTCTGATAGTATGAGTGAGGTATTTCACCAGAACACCCTCCTTGCATGAGCGAGGAAGAGGTGTGGCTTATTTTTGAATGACTCAGAGATGCTGCGTCGGGCCTTTTATAGGGTAGGAGGGACACCCTTCCCCCAACGCACACGTCTCGATGTCCAGCCAATCATGACTGGCGTAGTGTGATAATGCTTCTGACGAATACGCTGGGGGTGTATCCCATAGTGAAATACCTCACTCATACTTTCAGAGAACCGGGGTTACAGTAGTAACCTATAGTTGTGAGCTGTGGAGTTATGGCTGGTTTGATTTAAAGAGGGCCCTGCCTGTCTGCTAAAGGAAAGTGGAGACAGAATGCAGCAGGACTCATTTTTAGATTACATTCCGGGTCTGCCATTTATACAGTTGCAAGACACGGATATACAGTGCCTTCAGAAAGTATTCAGACCCCATAATAATGACAAAGCAAAAACAGGTTTAGACATTCTTGCCAATTGATGTAAAAAAAGGAAAGAAATATCACATTTACATAAGTATTCAGACCCTTTACTCGAGTCTTCTTGGGTATGACGCTACAAGATCGGCACATCTGTATTTGGGGAGTTTCTCCCATTCTTCTCTGCAGATCCTCTCAAGCTCTGTCATGTTGGATGGGGAGCGTTGCTGCACAGCGATTTTCAGGTCTCTCCAGCGATATTAAAATCGGGTTCAAGTCCGGGCTCTGGCTGGGCCACTCAAGGACATTCAGAGACTTGTCTCGAAGCCACTCCTGCGTTGTCTTAGCTGTGTGCTTAGGGTCGTTGTCCTGTTGGAAAGTGAACCTGGAAAAGATTTTCATCAAGGCCCTCTGTACTTTGCTCCGTTTATCTTTTCCTGTCATTAGGGGTAGTAGCAGAGAGAGAGAGAGCGCGAGAGAGAGAGAGAGCGCGAGAGCGCGCAAGAGAGAGAGAGAGCGCGCAAGAGAGAGAGAGCGCGCAAGAGAGAGAGAGAGCGCGCAAGAGAGAGAGAGAGCGCGCAAGAGAGAGAGAGAGCGCGCAAGAGAGAGAGAGAGCGCGCAAGAGAGAGAGAGAGCGCGCAAGAGAGAGAGAGCGCGCAAGAGAGAGAGAGCGCGCAAGAGAGAGAGAGAGCGAGAGAAAGAACAGGGAAGCACGTGAGAGAAAGAGAGTAGCGGGAACAGCGCGAGAGAAAGAGAAGAGCGTGAGGGGAAGAGCGAGAGAAAGCGCGCGAGAGAGAGAGAGAGTGTAGAGGGAACAGAGGACATTCCAGGCAGTACAGTAGATGTGCACTATGATGAGACCAACTAATTAAACAGATATTCTTCAGTGGCCACCGTGCCTCGGGAAAGATAGAAAAAGCCACTTGAAAATTAATGAAAGCTCAAAAGGAGAAAAGACAAAGCCTTTGGGGGTGAAAAAACCTTGCACTATGCCTTGAGGTGAGGCTGGCTGGTGCGCATGCATTGCCAGAAAGGACACACTAGCACTTTGGCAGCATAATTATACCAGCTGCTCTCCAGTACCCTTTCCACTTCTCACCATCACACTACCTGCCTCCTCCTCCTCCTCCTCCTCCTCCTCCTCCTCCTCCTCCTCCTCCTCCTCCATTCCTCAAATGCACAGTGTTTCTAAGTATAGAGTTTGAGCAGACGCAAGCTCTACCTTAAGCAGCGTTCTCCAGCGCTATTTAAGAGAGAGAGAGAGAGAGAGAGAGAGAGAGAGAGAGAAGGGGGCAGTTGAGTTGAAGTAAAAACAGGAGATGGGAAAGAAAATCAGGAATATACAAGATGAACCATGAGGGAGAACGCTTAACACTGGGGGCCAAAAGATTGGAATATTACTCCTTCAAGGGTTTTTCTTTATTTGCATAATTTTTTACATTGTAGAATAAAAGTGAAGACATCAAAACTATGACATAACACATATGGAATCATGTAGTAACCAACAAAAGTGTTATATATTATTCATATATTATATATTTGAGATTCTTCAAATAGCCACCCTTTGCCTTGATGACAGCTTTGCACACTCTTGGCATTCTCTCAACCAGCTTCACCTGGATGCTTTTCCATCAGTCTTGAAGGAGTTCCCACATATGCTGAGCACTTGTTGGCTGCTTTTCCTTCACTGCGGTCCGACTCATCACAAACCATCTAAATTTGGTTGAGGTTGGAACCAAAAATCTCAAATTTGGACTCCAGACCAAAGGACAAATTTCCACCGGTCTAATGTCCATTCCTCGTGTTTCTTGGCCCAAGCAAGTCTCTTCTTCTTATTGGTGTCCTTTAGTAGTGATTTCTTTGCAGCAATTTGACCATGAAAGCCTGATTCACAGTCTCCTCTGAACAGTTGATGTCTGTTACTTGAACTCTGTGAAGCATTTATTTGGGCTGCAATCTGAGGCTGGTAACTCCAATGAACTTATCCTCTGCAGCAGAGGTATTTCTGGGTCTTACATTCCTGTGGCGGTCCTCAAGATGCTGGTTGAGAGAATGCCATGAGTGTGCAAAGCTGTCAAGGCAAAGGGTGACTACTTTGCAGAATCTCAAATATATTTTGATTTGTTTAACACTGTTTTGGTTACTACATGATTCCATATGTGTTATGTCATATTTTTGATGTCTTCACTTATGTTCTTCAATGTAAAAAATAGTGCATATAAAGAAAAACCCTTGAATGAGTAATATTCCAAACGTTTGGCCCCCAGTGTATATACAAGAGGAACCATGAGAGGGAGACCGATTTATATGGCGGTACTAAAAAGAGTGCAGCAAATGGCAGCGGCAGCTGGCAGTGTGGGGCTCGCCTCCCGGACCGGGCCAAACCAACCGACACTACACACCTCGCAGGACGGACGGACAAGAGGTGCAATCGCTAGGCAGGGGAACTGGATGGAGGCTTCCCGGGGCCTGTGGCCAAAAGCTGCTGAGAATAGTTATGGAAGGGAAGGGGGAGTGAAGTGGAGAGAGGAGGGGGGGGGTTATTTTTTGCACTGCTTGACTAAATATGGTCAGGGAGGTGGTGGGGTAGAGACACCGGAGCAGTTCTACAACCCAAGACTGATTCTGAATGCGTGTTTCAAATGCTTGGCTAGCCATAAACAGAGAGCTAGCTAACGAATGGTAACTTCACTTTCTGAACTGTGAGGTGACTACCACTCTCACAGTCTCTAGACTGTGACCTTCTCCCTCTGAACAGGTGACCTCTTGGTTTGGCCTAAAGAGGTGTGGCCCCTTCTCCCTTCTACTGTAAAGACCAGCCGTGAACTATGAATGGCCTCAATAGCTCCAGGTCACCCTAGCAAAAGATTATTATTTTTTTTACCTTACACGTTTTTACCTGGTTAAATAACATACCCTTTTCCTCCTTGGACTGTGTGAAGTAAATGTAACATGTCAATTGCTATCAAGACCCATTCTTTATGGCAAATTCAAGACCTCACCAATATTTGCCAGACTCCCTCTTCTCTTCAGCTGCCTTGTGAAGTTGTTGCACTGAATAATAAAAGTGCACTGAGGCTGTCTGTGTGTGTGTGTGTGTGTGTGTGTGTGTGTGTGTTCTGAATGAGAAGAAAGAGGGAGAGGCAGTGAGGGAGAGGGAGGGAGAACGGGTGCTACGCTTTCTGCCAGTCTCCTAAAGACCAGGCCCTCCTCCCATCCATCGACCTCTCTCCCCCAGAATGCACATGGTGGAAAGGAAAGTGTGCTGCAGTCGTTTCTCTTCCTGTGCCTCCTTTTCCAAACGGCAGCTAGCTCCTCATGTCAGCGCAATGTCTTTCCCCTCCTAAAGGTATGGCGTGAGTGTGTGTGTGTGTGTGTGTGTGTGCGCGTGACTCCCCCCCTCTGTGACTATGCCCCCCCCCCCCAACCCCGAACCAGAGAGCTGATTCAGCGAGTCAGGCACCCGGCACACGGTGGCTGCAGTAGCAGCGCAAGCTCTCTAGGTCATTATGGTTCTCCTCACTACGGAAGAGGAGAGGAGGAAGAAAGGAGAGGAGTAGTATATATGCTCCCTCTTTTTTGCTCGGATGAGGAGTTTACCCCTGATGGGCCCTGACGTCTCTCTCTCTCTCTCTCTCTCTCTCCCCTCCGTCCTCTTTCGCTCCCCCTCTCTAGCGGAGGGGTGCAATCTGTTATTAGGCGCATGGCTTGACTGTGAGTAGTGTAGTCCGTCGGAAGGGGGAGTGCAATTTACTGTTCTGCGGTAGCAGCACACAGTAGAAGGCAGTCAGTAGGACAGAAGAGAACTTAACCAACCAACACCTTGGGGCTTCTCTCTTTCGCTCTCCCTCTCTGCTGGGGTCGCTCTTTCTGGTTGCCTGGGAAACACACCGGGAAGAAAGGGAAAGGGAAAACCGGCCAGGAAGGAGTGTGGAACGGAAAAAAGGAGGGAAGCAGGTGAAGGTGGACTGAAGGAGGGGGGAAGGTGCTCTCTGTTCAGTTGTCCACATGGATATTTTTTTTTACCTTACTCTAACCTCTCTCCCCCTTCTCTCCCTCCTCACTCCCTCTCCTCCTGCGTTCTCCCGACTGTGCTGTGGCCGGACATGCTGCAGCAGCAGAGCTCTCTCCCTGCCTGGCTCCTTAGGCATAGTGGTTGCAGCCCTGTCGCTATCTAATGACAGACTTGTTAACTCAAACCCGCACTGCCTGAGATTGAGGAAAATACAATTCTTGTGCACTGTCCTCCATCTACCTTACTGGAAACTCACATTTGTTTCCGCCCACTTGCTAAGGGGGGGGATACAATAGCTTACGGCGATGGGACGTTTCTGCATTTTTGATGTTTTTTGCCTTTTCATTCACTGGCCAAAATATCTTATTTTTTTTTTATTTATTTTTTAATGGAGGTCATCGTCAGAATTTCTTTAAATCGCAGGGGTGCGTTTTTGAGGACATGTCAAAATCAAAAGTCCCGAGGATGACTTCTGGATGGACGGTTGGAATGTGGACGATGTCGTCAGGGTCGAGGTGGGGAATGCTAACGAGACATTAGCAGAAATAAAAGAACAGCGTCGGTTTGTGTGGTGAACGAACGGGTTGTGAGTTTTAAACAGAACCTGGGAGGATGGAAGCGAGCGGATTGACGGCACACAGATTAACACTGAGGTGGAGGGGTGAGGCTAGGGGAGGAGGAATGAGGAAAGGGGTTATGGCTGACTGAGTGGATGTGTGTCACTGAACCCACAGCAATGGTGGTAGTAACCCAGTTTCTCTCTCTCTCTCTCGCTCTCTCTACTTCTCCCCCTCGTGATTTCCCTTTCTCCGAATGCTTGCTAGGGGCAGGCAGGCAGGCAGGCAGGGCACAGTACTGCAGTGCTCCTGTATCTCTCAGCCCAGACCAGAGCAGGCCGGGGCAGGGCCAGATGACAGCCCCCCACTCAGGACATTCACTCCCTCCCTTTACACCAGTCAGCCGCTAGCTAGTCCACTAGAAGGAATTCCACCCCCCTCTCGGGCGGCCGTGACATTTCCTAAACGGGACGTCACACCTCCAACACAGCAGCACTAGCTAGTCCACCCACCCAACCAGCCCTGGGCTATCTTTATGCTGAGAACAACTGGGTAGGACACCTCCAATTCTCTCTCTGGCCAACTCGTCATTCATTCATATTTCCAGAACCATAACCACCAAATACATTTCACTATATTTGGCATGAACACATTTACACACTCAAATTCGCAAATATTCTCCAAAAGTTCCCAGAGGTAACAAGTAAACAAATGTCCCCCTACCCAGCCATAGCCTCGGTCGGTCGGTCGGTCGGTATCTGTCAGGTCAGTCAGTCAGCACTAGGCTAGCCTGCTAGTGGGTTAGAGCGGGGGGTTGGGAGGACCAGCTGCCACCAGGCAGTGTTGACTTGTGGAATGTGTTGGGCTGGGGTAAAGACTAATTAGAGACTCACTGAATATTTCACACCGCCACACAAATGGCTATCTATCCATCCATCTATCGCCTGCTCCTCCATTCCTCATCCCCTCCAACACAACGTAAACACGGGACGGGCAGCTGAGGAGGAAGAAAAGGTGACAAAAAGAAAGAGAGAGAGGTGGAGAAAAGAGCAGCGAAACCCAGGGCCAATCCACCCAGGGCCAATCCACCCAGGGCCAATCCACATACACGTGCTGAGTGGGCAGACCAGCAGTATTAGTGCTAGCACGTGACCTCTGGCCTGCCTGCCTTTGCATGAGCCTAAAACCCAAATCCTGCTCACAATAGCTTCCTGTTCCACTTGGATAGATCACCACCCTCGTTTTCAAACATCAGCAGGAGGCACCGGGGCAGTAGGGAGCTGGGTGGACACTGGGGGACAGTGACACCAGAGACATGCTTGGGACAAGGGCATAACGAGTAAGGGATATGGGGAAGAGGGTGTGAGTGAGAGAGAGCAAGAGAGAAAGGGGAGGATCAGGAATATGTAACTGTGTACCGTGTAGCCTACGTAGCTTAAAAATGCACCCCTATTCTGAGGAGGGGGGGCTAGCGGCCTTGAGTGTTGATCCGAACTGAAATCACGCTCAAAGTCACTCACTGCATTCTTATGAAGGGGAAAACGGTGAGAGAAAAGAAATCTGTGCTGCTACTACTGTTACTATACTACTACTACCACTACTGCTGCTGCTGTTACTATACTACTACAACTGGTGGTACTACTACTACTACTGTTACTATACTACTACTACTACTACTGCTAACTGCGACCTTGTGAATTCACTGGGATTGCCTACTTGGTGTACATACTTCTTTATGTGCCCATATGAACATATGATAGCTATGGAATGTAAAGAAGTATGTATTCTTGGTGAGGTGCAGGGCGACGGGGAATGTTTTTTGATTGATGACAGTCACTGTTTTTTGACGATCTGTATCTCTGTGTGTGGAGAACAATGGCAGGATTTAAATGAGAATAGCGGGCAGAGTGGAGAGAGAGAGCAAATGGTGTAGGGGCTAATGCATTAGCTATACTGTTTCTGGGCAGTCTCACTGCAGCAATATAACCACTGTTGGGATATAGTTAATGCTGCTTTCTCGAACTGGCTGACTTGACTAACTGGCAATATGATAGAGACACTATTAACCAAACAATAATAATATTTCCTAAAACAATTGTTAAGCCGGTGTCAACCAGAATCGAGATGTAGGGTTAGTGTGCTTGGCTTGTTTTACTCTCCTGTGTTAACAGAATTAATTGGTTCTGTCAGCTAGTTCTACATTTAAGAATGAGATAGTTTAATTTATTAGGAATGAGTTGGTTCTAGTCAGGAAGGAATGAGTTAGTTCCGTCACCTCAACAAACTCAGGAGGAATAATCCCCCTGTGACATCGCCATACGACAGGGCCTCCTTACATCGTTAATGGGTTTTACTGCATTATGGCCTTCTGAATCACAGCTGCAACTTAGCTCTCCGCTTCAGTTCAGCAGAGAGAGGCAGCGAGAGGGGAGAAGCAGCGAGAGAGGCAACGTGAGAGAGAGGCAGCGTGAGAGAGAGCGAGAGAGGCAGCGAGAGAGAGAGAGAGAGAGAGAGAGAGAGAGAGAGAGAGGCAGCGTGAGAGAGAGTGAGAGAGAGAGGCAGCGTGAGAGAGAGAGAGAGAGGCAGCATGAGAGCGAGAGAGAGAGAGAGAGAGAGAGAGAGAGAGAGAGAGGGGCAGCGTGAGAGTGAGAGCGCCAGGCCAGAGCTCCACCATTAATACTAAAATCTTTTCTAAAGGTCTCCCGGCTCGTGATGGGAAAATAAGGACGGTGAATTGTGGCAAACTGCTATAATCTTTGCTTTATCAAAGCAGCCCTTTGGATGAAAGGCAAACAGAAGAGTTGCTAAGGAGGCAGATCAGAAAGGTAGAGAGATTGAGGCAGGCAACAACGTTGCTGTTTAAAAAGCTGCTGGCTGGCTCTGCCCCGCCCCAGTGCTATATCATATGGCTGGTGTGGTATTAACCCTACGGTGTGTCCTGTCCAGCTATAGCACTAGCCAGTCTCCCCCCCCCCGCTCCACTGATTCCAGGCCTCATTGTGGAGTTTGCTATGCTTGCCAAATGCTTTGCAGCGCAGCATGGCAGTCGGCAGTGCAGCTTAGGACCATCGAAAAGTGACAATGTAGGATAACGGCCTGCTTCGGACCGGTCAGCTGATTCCAATTGTATCACTGCTTCAAACAAATAAAGGCCCATGGGAGAGAGATTTGTTAGACCAAAAAGGTCTAACAAACTTAAGAAATCATTCATTCACTGGGTTTTTTCTGCAGTGGAAAACAAAAGGCTTGTGGAAGTTGTTGTGGAGGAGCTGAAATGAGCAAAGTCTGCTAACAGCAGCGCAGCTCAAACCAGACCATGTTAGTGAAGAGCGGAGCAGTAAAGCAATGGACAAGTCTAGTGCTCCCTATGGGACCGTGATAGGACTATTCTAATGACATTTCAACACAATGACAGTGTTCTAACTGAACCTTTATTTGACTCATATGCTAAGGAGGATGGTACTGTGAAGACGTACTCCATTTGCTATCTTCTGCAGTCTTCGACAATCTGCACCAGTGCCATTCAAGGGACATCAAGCCAAGACAGAATGTTTTGAATTACTTTTTTTTTTATTGCCAGTTTTTAGACTCCAGAAAGAGAGAGGTGTTATTTGTAACCTACTTGTCCCCTTCTAATACATTCAGGGTATTATTTTTTACCTCAGTGCAGTCATATTTGATGCATGAAGATAAAACTTGTGGTAGAGGCACTCATATTCTCTGTGCTACTAAACTCCTCTTAGACGCAAGTAGGCTTGAAGACAGACAGACCTGCGATGCTTTTTCAATGAAGTCGACGCTAGCTCAGGGCGCAGCTATGCTTTAGGGTAAGCTAAGCTATTAGTGCTTAAAGGAGGGGGTTTTATGACGAAGCAAACATCAATGAGGGCAGGTTAAAAAGATCAAGCTCAAATGTCACCTCAAAAGACATTATCTGGACAGAAGATTTAGGCTACAACACACACATCTTGCTCTTTAATTATCCTCTGTGTTCTAGTCCCTTTTATGGTCAGTCTCTAACATTGCTCAGTCTTTCACATCTCCACCATTCTCACTTTCTCTTCCTCTCTCCGTAAAGACCTATTCCACTGTCTATGGGGGCATGGCTTTCTCTCAGTGTGTGTCTCTCTCTCTCTCTCTCGCTCTCCCCGTGTCTCTCTCTCTGCCTGACTGACTGACTGACTGACACCGCACAGCAGATGCTGACATTATCAAATGCTCAGTGCCTGCCTGTCTGTCTATCTATCTGCCCGTCACCCCCCCTTGCTTTTGCCCTGTTATGGACAGGATGGTGCAGCTGGCCGCCACCGGCCCAACCGTCTAAATCAACTTGTGTGTGTGCGCGTGTATTGCAAATAGCCTCTCGTGTGCCATATCGACCTGCCCCTGTACTGAACTCCACTGCTCTCTCCCTTGCTCCCTCTCACTCTCCATCTTTCCCTCAGCTGCTGCTCTGCTCTTTGACTCATGGAATAACCTATTCACATCAAAACTGTTCAGAAAATAGGAAAGAAAACACGATATATAATAAAACAATGAAATGACAGCCATCATTTATATTGATACTCTTTTATTTAAATCAGTCTGACTGATATGAATTTCTGGGCCAAACGAGTGCCCCCGTCAGTGCTGTATTTTGAGTATGTGAGGCGGACCACGGAGGTGATCCCATCAGTCACTCTGTGACATTTGACTCAAGTGCACCTCGACAGATAATCCTTTTCTTAGGAAACCATTTTTCCTCACTCAGTCAGAAAAGATGTGGGAAACGCAACTCAAAAAATGTCAGTAAGGATAAAGAGACTGGTTGGAGGGCAGAGCATGGGGGAGATGGGGGTTAGTCAACAACGGCTGTGGTGGGTGAGGAGAGGGAGCGGGAGAGGGAGAGGGAGAGAGAGAGACTGCGCACTTCCCTGTATTTTTGTACTGTATGTTCCTGTTTCCAGCTTGTTCCATCTGGTTTGTCTCCACTCCAGTCCTTGACTGACACACTGAACACACAATGCTTTGCTAAAGCTGGTAAAAAGGAACCAAATCACTTCTTGAATGGATTTGGTCCCCTTCAACCAGCTGTAGCTATGCTTTGATGACTACATACCGTCCTACTGGAGCTTCTCTCTTCTACAATGTTCTGACTGACTGGATGATATCAGTGTCAATGATCAGCTGTAGCGGGGGACCTTGGGGACTTAAAGACACGGCGTTCACATCTGCTCTCTTCATCTTCAGTAAGTGATTATTGATCGAGTGTCATGTTTCATTGCTGCTAAAACTGTCGCTCTTCCATCTCGACTAATAAAAAGGAACCAAACATAGATTCAACAAAACGGCCTGGCGTCCCTTTTTCCACAGACTCTGACTCGACCGCCTTGTTGCCTTAGAATGCATACATACACAAGATTGATATTCTAACCAGATAGTCGACTCAACGGCTGTTTTAAAAATAGCAGGGGACAATATGCAGTGCACTTCAGACACACACACACACACACACACACCGTGCTGTGCGGCGCTGAGCTCACTCACATGGCTGTGTAAAGAATGCAGCAGCAACAGCCCAGGGGCCACGTGACAACTAACTCCTCCAACTGACTAGCACAGGGGGATATAATAACAGCCCAGGGGCCACGTGACAATTAACTCCTCCAACTGACTAGCACAGGGTGATATAATAACAGCCCAGGGGCCACGTGACAATTAACTCCTCCAACTGACTAGCACAGGGGGATATAATAACAGCCCAGGGGCCACGTGACAATTAACTCCTCCAACTGACTAGCACAGGGGGATATAATAACAGCCCAGGGGCCACGTGACAATTAACTCTTCCAACTGACTAGCACAGGGTGATATAATAACAGCCCAGGGGCCACGTGACAATTAACTCCAACTGACTAGCACAGGGTGACATAATAACAGCCCAGGGGCCACGCGACAACTAACTCCTCCAACTGACTAGCACAGGGTGATATAATAACAGCAGCCCAGGGGCCACGCAACAACTAACACCTCCAACTGACTAGCACAGGGTGATATAATAACAGCAGCCCAGGGGCCACGCGACAACTAACTCCTCCAACTGACTAGCACAGGGTGATATAATAACAGCAGCCCAGGGGCCACGTGACAATTAACTCCTCCAACTGACTAGCACAGGGTGATATAATAACAGCCCAGGGGCCACATGACAATTAACTCCTCCAACTGACTAGCACAGGGTGATATAATAACAGCCCAGGGGCCACGCGACAACTAACTCCTCCAACTGACTAGCACAGGGTGATATAATAACAGCAGCCCAGGGGCCACACAACAAGTAACACCTCCAACTGACTAGCACAGGGTGATATAATAACAGCCCAGGGGCCACGCGACAACTAACTCCTCCAACTGACTAGCACAGGGTGATATAATAACAGCAGCCCAGGGGCCACGCGACAACTAACTCCTCCAACTGTCTAGCACAGGGTGATATAATAACAGCCCAGGGGCCACGCGACAACTAACTCCTCCAACTGACTAGCACAGGGTGATATAACAACAGCCCAGGGGCCACGCGACAACTAACTCCTCCAACTGACTAGCACAGGGTGATATAATAACAGCAGCCCAGGGGCCACGCAACAACTAACTCCTCCAACTGACTAGCACAGGGTGATATAATAACAGCAGCCCAGGGGCCACGCAACAACTAACTCCTCCAACTGACTAGCACAGGGTGATATAATAACAACAGACAGGGGTTGAGATGTAGGGAGGCAAGCCAGCGCTGCACAGTGATGCCACTTTAAACGGTTTGAAAGTGCAGATCTAAGGGAACGTTTTAAGAGGAATAGTACAATAACTACCACACAATGTGAAGCAGCCTCGTGTCTGTCTGTCTGTGCGCACACGAGAAAGGAGATGCCAGATGCTCCAGAGGATGGGAGCTGAACACACAAATCACAAGGCGCAGACCCCTCGCAGACTGACACACACCACACACACGCTGCCGCAGTACATGCAGGCAGATCAAACCAAGTCCCCTTCTAGCTGCATCTTCACTCCCCCCCCCCTCTCTCTCTCTCCCTCTCTCACATACAGCATTGCATCACATTTCGCCTTCTCAATGTGTCTCATGCTTAATGCCAATCTGACCTGTACTCTAGCTGTGACTACACACACCCTAAATACATCGATATAAATGACTCAAATGAGCCAACATCTGGTTGAAACGGTGATCTAAAAAGGGACAACTTATCAAGAACCTAAAGGGTTGCAGATGTAATTGAGGGGTTATTACAACTGTGCTAATGTAGAAAACTATTAGAAGCACAAGTCAAGTGTTCGATTAGCTTATATATACAAAAATAAAAATCAATTATTTTTCCTTGAACAAGGCCTGGTAGTAACCTAGCCTGGTAGTAACCTAGCCTGGTAGTAACCTAGCCTGGTAGTAACCTAGCCTGGTAGTAACATACTAGGCTTGGGCGGTATACCTTATATTACAGTGCTGAGAAAAAGTATTTGTCCCCTTTCTGATTTTCTCTATTTTTGCATACGTTTTATGCTGCTGATGTTATCAGATCTTCAACCAAAACCTAATATTAGATAAAGTGTATGTATACTTTATTTATTTATTTAATTAAAGTTATGCAACACCCAATTCCCCGGTGTGAAAAAGTAAATGCCACTTTACACTCAATTGTTTGTGCCACCTTTAGCTGCAATGACAGCAACCAAATGCTTCCTGTAGTTGTTAATCAGCCTGTCACATCTCTGTGGAGGAATTTTGGCCCACTCTTGCATGCAGAACTGCTTTAACTCAGCGACATTTGTGGGTTTTCAAACATGAATTGATTGTTTCAAATCCTGCCACAACATCTCAATTGGGAGTAGGTCTGGACTTTGACTAGGCCATTCCAAAACTTAAAATGTGTTGCTTTTTAGCTGACTTGAGTGTGTTTGGGATCATTGTCTTGCTGCATGACCCAGATGGGCTTCAGCTTCAGCTCAAGCTCACAGATGGATGGCCTGACATTCCCCTGTAGAAAGTCTGATACAGAGCAATTCATGGTTCCATCTATTAAGGCAAGTCGTCCAGGTCCTGAGGCAACAAAGCATCCCCAAACCATCACACTACCACCACCATGCTTCACCCATTGGTACAAGGTTCTTACTGTGGTATGAAGCGTTTGGTTTTCGCCAGGCATAAAATGGCACCCATGTCATCCAAAAAGTTAGTCACAAAGCACCTGGATGATCATGGGAGAATATTCTATAAACAGATGATTCAAAAGTATACAGTAACATTTTGGTAGTAGTACTAATACTATTACTTCAGTCCAGACAGGGTGGTAAAAGTATACAGTAACATTTTGGTAGTAGTACTAATACTACTACTTCAGTCCAGACAGGGTGGTAAAACCCTCACTCTAATTCCAGAAATGTCTGCCCTGCAGCAGCGGTAGACATCCCAGAAACCAAATAAACATCCAACACAACCATTTCACAGTAGTCTTCTATACAGGCCCTGGTAACACTATGTTCTCAGTCATTACTACCTCCGTAACGACGACCGACAATAGAGCCGCTTCTCCTCCCTCTAGTCTCTATTAGTTCTGGCAGAGTGAACCAGACATTAGATGGAGAGGATTCCTTGATGGCTGTGTTTTTTTTATTTTACAATGGTCTGTGCCTGGTAACCCAGCAGGTGAAGTAATTACTACTATCGAGTGTGTCCTGACCGATATCGATTCTGCTATTTCAAAAACAACAAAAACAGGTCCCTGCCACTTGACCATTGAACACGTCGCACACTGTAGTGTTAAAGGGGATGTTGAAAACCGTATTAAAAGGGGTGAGAGGCGTGTAAAAAAAAGGTGGCAGTGCAGTCTGGTCTGGTCTGCGACTGCAGGGCCTTCTCTGTTTGGAGCCCCGTACCGTATTGTACTGTTTATGAGTCACGGGCTATTAATCGTATTGTTTACAGCGCTGTAGAAGCTAGTGCCTTCCAGCCAGACAGAGCCAGAGCTGCTGAGAGGAACCAGTACCCCGTCAGAGCCAGAGCTGCTGAGAGGAACCAGTCCCCCGTCAGAGCCAGAGCTGCTGAGAGGAACCAGTCCCCCGTCAGAGCCACACACACACGCACGCACACGCACGCGCACGCACACGCACGCACACGCCAGGGCCTCTGACTGATCAGTGTGGCTGCCGTGACTACTATCTGAGGTCTTAAGCTCAGTGCAAGAGACAAGACAATACAGCAGATCATGTGGCTGAGGGGTAGCTTATTTTACTGTATATGGAGAGAATGTGAGAGTGGTTATTTGATCCCAGATGATGCACAAGACTTGCAACTTGTATTTGTGTACAATCAATACAACAAAAAAATCATGTGACAGGCAGTTTTCATCCATACTTGAACATAAATAGCCTGAAGAGAAGCTTGAGTCGTGTTGAACCATTTAGAGGGGAAAGGCTTTCATTTTGGCTGTGGCACTGACTGCCACTAAACTCTGTCTTTCTGACAAAAACCTTTTCAGCAATATGACTCACTACTGCAGTCAAAAACTACTCCCTGTCCTAAGCACTCGATGGGGACCCAAACACCACTCAACTAAAATAAGTACTTTCCCTCCAAACCAGGGAAACATCATTTTCAAGGGGTTTAAGACTTGGTCGAGTCCAGAGGTCCATCTCATGCTCTCTGCAATATTGTGGAGGAAAGTAAATGGCTAGATTGAAGAGGGTGACATAATTCTCTCTGAAGACGAGGGGGACAGCGTTCTCTCTGAAGACGAGGGGGACAGGGTACCGGTGGAAAGCAAGGTAGCACGTCACAACACGGGCCATGGCATGCAATAAATACTGACTCCAGCACTTTTCAACTTTACTGTACAGTCAATATGAGACTGACGATTCCCACTGTTGCACACTGGTGATCAAATAAAATTGTATTGTATTTAGCTGATGTTATTGCGGGTGTAGCATAATGCTTGTGTTCCTAGCTCCAACAGAGATGGAGGGAATGCAATGTACAGTACCAGGGTTTTTTCTGAATCAAAATGAGTCTCTCCTGTTGACCTCAGACAAAACATTGCTTTTTTTTTTTAAAGCTATTTTCCTGCATTCTACTCTGACATTCCCTGAGAGAAAGTTTCAGTTTTAAAGTACATTTCCTACTGCATTATGATGACAAAATACTTAAATGCATCTCTGACTGAGGCCACAAGGCTTGTACAGTAATAGACTGTCAGGCCGGCACAGCATGGCAAGCGGATTGCAATCCAGATTATTGTTCAAACTGGCTATCTATCAGTGGCATAGAGCAGCGAAGAAGACTGGGGGGTGTTCCAGTGTTATTCCACTGTGCTGCTGCTGCCGTCTGTGCGTTCCACTGCCAGTGGACCAGACCAGGCAAGGCCGGGTCGGGCTGGCTGAAATAGCAGGCGCTGCAGAGCCCTCTGACCCCAATTCCCTCTGTCCTCGTGCCAATGGAATGCGTGTCAGCTACGGGGAATGATACTAATGTCCCCTAGCCGGCTCTGACCCGACAACACCACACCACGAGTCAGACCTACAGTCCAGCCATAAAGGCAGCTGCTAATGTGTGTGTGTGGGGCACACTACTCCAGTCTAGAGAGACCGTGGCCTCTATAACCGTGGCCTCTATAACCGTGGGATTTTCAAACTGATCGGTATACTATATTCTCTCTCAGCTACCAGCCTTAATGTGTGTCTCATGTATGTATGTATGTATGTATGTATGTATGTATGTATGTATGTATGTATGTATGTATGTATGTATGTATGTATGTATGTATGTATGTATGTATGTATGTATGTATGTATGTATGTATGTATGTATGTATGTATGTATGTATGTATGTATGCATGCATGCATGCATGTGAGACGTGGAGTAGCAGCAACCAAGTGGAGCTAAAAATAACTGTGGCCAAGGATGAGGAAGAGGACACAGACAGACTTTACTGATGTAGGCTAGGCCCTAGACTCTAGGCTAGGCCGTAGACTCTAGGCTAGGCCGTAGACTCTAGGCTAGGCCGTAGACTCTAGGCTAGGCCGTAGACTCTAGGCTAGGCCGTAGACTCTAGGCTAGGCCGTAGACTCTAGGCTAGGCCGTAGACTCTAGGCTAGGCCGTAGACTCTAGGCTAGGCCGTAGACTCTAGGCTAGGCCGTAGACTCTAGGCTAGGCCGTAGACTCTAGGCTAGGCTGTAGGCTAGAATGTAGGATGTAGGCTAGAATGCAGACTGTAGGCTAGGATGTAGGCTAGGATGTAGGTAGTAGGCTAGGATGTAGGTAGTAGGCTAGGAAGTAGGCTAGGATGTAAGCTGTAGGCTAGGCTGTAGAATGTAGGCTAGGATGTAGGCTGTAGGCTAAGATGTAGGCTGTAGGCTAGGCTATAGACTGTAGGCTAGGATGTAGACTGTAGGCTAGGATGTAGACTGTAGGCTAGGATGTATGCTAGGATGTAGACTGCAGGCTAGGATGTAGGCTAGGATGTAGTCTGTAGACTAGGATGTAGGCTCTTGTAGGGTAGGATGTAGGCTAGGACGTAGGATAGGATGTAGGCTGTAGGCTAGGACGTAGGCTGTAGGCTAGGACGTAGGCTGTAGGCTAGGACGTAGGCTAGGACGTAGGCTGTAGGCTAGGACGTAGGCTGTAGGCTAGGACGTAGGCTGTAGGCTAGGACGTAGGCTGTAGGCTAGGACGTAGGCTGTAGGCTAGGATGCAGGAAAGGCTAGGATGTAGGCTAGGTGTGGTCATAAGCCATTCACCAGCAGTACCATTCAATTAGTTAAATTGTACCCAACGACAATAAAACCTGTTTGAAACATCTTCAACTTTGCAAGCCACAAGTCTAACTGTATGGAGGCCAGTTTCCTGTGAAGCCAAAAGGCAGATTTCCACAGTGTGAACAATAGTTTTTCTATCTTTTTCATCACTAGCACTGGCTTGGCAGTTAGGGTCTGGTGAGTATCGGGGTCGTACCTGGGGTTCCCTCGCAGGGCGGCGTGGTGCAGGGCGTTGAATCCGTTGTTGTTGGTGATGGTGACGTCAGCTCCCGCCTCCAGCAGCACAGACAGCATGTCGTCCCTCTTCTTACTGATGGCGTCATGCAGGGGCGTGTCTCCCTCAGAGTCCTGTAGGGGGGCGACATACACACAGTCACCACAACTTCTAGCAGGAACCACCATTATCAAATCAAAATGCTATCATCAACAATAAAGGCCTATACTGGTTATGTGAAGGAGACGTTTACATTTCACCTAAACCCTTGAGTGCAGAGCCCCCCCAAATATTTTGGTTAGAGTGGATGCTTATATTGTGTGTGTGCGCATGGTGTGCGCGCATGTGTTCATAGTGGTTACCTGGAGGCTCGGGTGGCAGCCAAAGTCCAACAGTGTCTTGACCACCTGCAGATGGCCCTTGTTGACAGCGATGTGCAGGGGGGTCTGTCTGCGCTTGTTCCGGGCATTCAGGTCGGCCCCACCCCTCTGGAGCACCTCGATCACAGAGCCCTCGTCTCCAAAGGACGCGTGGTGCACTGCCCGGTCTCCATCCTTGTCCTGGGAGGGAGATTATACAGACTGACACACTGACCCAATGTCTCTAGTGTTTACGCCACAGTGAGCATCCAACTATGACTGACAGTCAGCTTTAAGTAGTATGACTTGAGACCGGTACACGTAGACGGAGTACGAAAAAAAAGAGGAATTGGTTTCACTTGAGAAAGGCTGATCAATGTCGATCCTGGAAAGAAACACTTCTGGTTTTCATCCTCTCCTAATAAAGGACAAATTCAGACCTGGGACACCAGGTGAGGGTGATTAACTGCCAGGTAGAAGGGGGAAAAAATGGACGCGTTTCGGCCCTCCATGACTGGAATTGAACAGTCCAGATATAGTGTCTAGGGATATCAGTCCTCGCACTTCTGATCTTGGTATTGGGGAGGGTTTAAATATATAAGTATTGAGAGGGGACTTAATTGATGGATATACTATAGATGTTTGTATTGGACTGTTGGATGTACAAACCTCGGCCTCCAGGTCCACGTTGTGTTTCAGCAGCAGCTTGAGGACATCCACGTGACCGTTCTGACTGGCTGCCTGCATGGCTGTATGTCCAGCACACTGCCCGTTCACCTACAAAACACACAATGTAGCACCGTTAGTGTGTTGTGTTTTGAGTTCATCCAGTGCACTGCCAGGCCTATATCCTAGCCTATAGCCTTCACCTGCATACACAAGAGGGGTGTGTGTGTGTGTGTGTTTCATCGCCAACTGCGGTACTGCAATACTGGGGCATAAATATTAATGTGTGGTCCTTTGGGAGTCAGAGCGTCTCTTGTCCTGGCGGGAGGATCACTTGGCCCAGCTCAATGAGCTTTAAAAAAAAGGTCCAATGCAGCCGTTTTTATCTAACTATCAAATAATTTCTGGGTAACAATTAAGTACCTTATTGTGATTGTTTTAAATTAAAAATGGTTACAAATAATAAACAAAAATAGCTTCTTGGCAAAGAGATTTATGCTAGGACTGTCTGTGAGAGGTCTGAGAGTTGTCTAAATGGAGGAGCCTAATGTGAGGGATATGTAAGCTGAAAAGTAGCTGTTATTGGTAGAGGGGTTTGAAAGTCTCTTATTGGTAGAGGGGTTTGAAAGTCTCTTATTGGTAGAGGGGTTTGAAAGTCTCTTATTGGTAGAGGGGTTTGAAAGTCTCTTATTGGTAGAGGGGTTTGAAAGTCTCTTATTGGTAGAGGGGTTTGAAAGTCTCTTATTGGTCTACTCACTTATACCACCAGGTAGGCTAAAACTCGACCAATGCAAAACAAGCTGAAAGTCATTTCAAACAGATCTTATACTAAAAGAGCATCATCATCATCACAATTTCACAGTATTATATTAATATCATAGTGTGGAAATATATACAAAACACAGGAAAATCAAGTTTGACTGCACTGGGCCTTTAAGCAATAATTCTACTGAAAGGCACCGGGGCACCTGGCCAGCCCTCACCGCACTGACACACGCGCTCACACACACACGGTCGCTGACACAATGCTGCAGAACACTTACAATGACGGGAGGGAGGCTAAGCTGCTCTACTCTCTATTCTAAGTAGCTCTCTGAGGAAATAGGAGAGTGCAGACAGCAGACGGCTCCCCTTAGGGGCAGGTTGTTGGCCTGGTTGATGGAAGAACAAGCATCACCACTAGGGACAGGAGTTATTCCTGACTGTGACCACCTGATCAGGGAAAAACTCTGTGCCCCACCTATAACTTATAAGTAGACCATAGAGTTTTTCTAGTCTAGTGCATTCACTAGGCCATACATGGGGTACATTCACTAGGCTTGGGCGGTATACCATATAATTTGGAAATAGCCACGGAATGGTTTTTCCAATACCGTAAAAAAATGTATTTGAACATTTTCAAAACATTAATATTTGCAGGTATTAATACCTGCAGTCAACTTGTGCAATATCACTATGAAGCTTAATTAGTTCCCCAGAACAGTTGAGCCAGTTTGTTTGTAAATAGCACAACGGGAGAAAGTGGGAGCAGGTGAGTCCGGCTGTGTACTGACAGGGGTCGCGTTTTATATTGAATGTCAGTAAAAAAAAATTTAAAAAAAAAATCAAACGTGATCAGGGATGTGCAACTATAGTTTTATAGTTAATTTTTTTGCCACACATTCGGCAGAAAATAACTATTTTCAACAGAAGTGCAACATTATTTGGCTGCCAGCCACAAGTAAATGAGCTTACAATTAAAAAGTAAGGTCTTTTTTAGCAAAAACAATGCATGCCCATCATATTTCTAATGCTAAGGCCTATGCGTTTTCTTTTTTTTCTGCATGAAAAACTCAGAATTCTGCATTAACACAACTCCTAAATTTAACTTGCTATCTAAGTAAGTGGCTGAATTAATATGGTGGAGAGGCATCATATTGTGTTAACTTTCTGCCGTGTTTGAGAAGTCAAAGCCCTTTGGATGACTTATTTGTACAGCTGCCACTGCCATCTTGATTTCCGTTGCCCTAGCAACATCAGACTCCACACAGGCACAGTGAGTAGACATACTGCTGGAGAGCCAGTACAGTTCTTCCTTCAAACAAGCATGCATCAAAACTTAGTTCATTTGCACAATCTCTCTCGTTTACATCTGCTTGTAAATGTCCAAACTCAACAAAAATGACATTCAGTAGCTTCTACCTATAACATGTAGAACTTTATGAGCTGGATTGCCTGTCGTTGCATTTTGTTAATTTTCCGTTTGCCCTCGTTAGCATATTTAGCTAGCAGCCTCCATGGAAATTCGCTATTACTTAATTAATTAATTTTGTTAGCATTCTGGTAATAGACGCTAAATGGGCTTTTTTGGCGACCCCTTGTTTACTAAGCTCCCAGGGTGAGAGAAGGACGGTATTACGATATGAAAATCTGTATACTGCCAAACCCTAGACGGGTAGCCTATATCACAACTGTGAACAATCACAGGCGGACAGTGGTGGAATCAGATGTGAACTGAAATGTTAATTTGCTTCCTGTATAAGGTTACATGACATACAGTATGTACTGCTGCTCTGAATGAATTAACCCTCCTGTTATCCTACAAATTTACTAACATATTTTATCCTTGCGTTCAATTTAACCCCAGCAATTTAAACCTCTAGAATATGATTTTTAACCAAGTTTATGTGTCAGGTACTTTATGTTTCTTTGTTGACTACCTAAATAGCCCTATAAATAAAACATAACCCCCCACCCCCTTATACATCCAGAATACCTATTGGGCGACTATGGAAACATATGCCGTGACGTGGGTGCCTGGACTTTAAATAAAGGGTAATCGCTGGACCCACTTGTCCCATACATCCCGTCTTGCTGCGAGTTTGTCACGCTCTCAACGGCCCTGCCTTGTTCCTCTGTCGTCAAAGCGTATGACACAGGAGAAAACATGGAATGTCTTTAGAGACATGGTGGCTGGAAATATTGCCCTTCCGGTGTCAGCATTCCAAAGGCCTGCTGTTGCTTCTCCTTTTGACTTGTACACTCCTGACAAAATGAGACACCCAATGTAGGCTTGCAAGTGGGTCACATCAAAGTCTTTCCAACTGTCCCCATACACGCGCCTCCCCTCTAAGCTTGTCATCTCAAGTATATCCTCTTCGAATGATGGTGTTACGAAGAGCTCAAACGCTGATTTTATGTCTTGGACATGGCCGACAGCGTATCTGGTGGGGCCTGGAACCATTTTGATGACATTAGCAGCACTAAGTCTACCCTGTCGTTCAAGTGGGGAGAGGGACCATAATAACTTTCCATTTTTGGAAGGTAATGTGTCTGCTGGCGGTTGAGAGACAACCGGAGGGTCAACACTAACAGTCTCCTTCTCATCAGAGGATAATCAGGGTCCTCCTCAACATTATCCTCTGTCTCAGACACATTCTCCTCTATGTCACTTTCACTGCCAAAGAGCTGTGACAAAACCTCATTAACATAAAACCTTAGCTTAGAGGTCATTTTCAATTGAGAGATAGCAAGAAGAGAGCCCACAGAGCACCAAGAGAAACGGTTTAGAAGGCTGCTGTGCAAGCTTTATGTTGTTCTCCTGCCCCATGGCATGGGAAATATCAAAGTTCTCGTGGGAATTATGTTGTTCTCCTCCCCCACGGCATGGGAAATATCAAAGTTCTCGTGGGAATTATGTTGTTCTCCTCCCCCACGGCATGGGAAATATCAAAGTTCTCGTGGGAATTATGTTATTCTCCTCCCCACGGCGTGGGAAATATCAAAGTTCTCGTGGGAATTGTGTTTTTCTCCTCCCCTACGGCATGGGAAATATCAAAGTTCTCATGGGAAATATGTTGTTCTCCTCCCCCACGGCGTGGGAAATATCAAAGTTCTCGTGGGAATTGTGTTTTTCCCTCCCCCACGACGTGGGAAATATCAGTGGCTCTCGCAATACTACAGGTATGGTTATGTTAGGTTAGGGCCCTAAAGCAGAGGGACGTTTTTTGAAGATTATAAAATAGCATGTTATAGTGACCTCAATATCATCCAACACAACCAAAACAAATGTGTATAAAATGTTGATATTTCTTATATGTTTTATACAGCTAAAACAGCCTGGGGTCAAATTTACCCAAAAGAACACTGATGCAAAACAATGTGTACAGGACATTGAAAGCATATCATCATGTTAATGTTATGTTTACCCAGTTGTCCCCATTAAATTAGGAAACGTCATTAAATAAGGAGCAAATAAAATGTAAGTCATGGATTTAGAGTCGTTAAACATTGAACGGGGTCAAATTGACCACAAAGATAATAGGAGGGTTAAGCATTAAAGAACCATAGAGACCAGACCAGCAGGCCTAGGTGGGCGGTATACCTTATATACCACACAGTATACCGGGGTATTTGGAAAAAGACATAGGATGGTTTTTCAATACAGTTGAAACAAGTTATTTTTTGTATGTTAATATTTGTAGCTTCTTTATAAGTAAATACCTGCAGTCAACTTGTGCAATATGTTAAGACGATAAAGAAGATTGAGTTCTAAATTTCACCTGTCACACCGTTTTTCGTTATGAAGCTCACCGGTGGTCCCCAGTCACGTGGTGTTAGTTTACAAACAGCGAGAGACCGGAGAGTTGTGAGTCACTGTTGTGCAGCATGCGCCAGGTGATCTAATTACATTATGGAACTAAATGTTCGCCAGCTAGATATCTTATAACTATTAAGTTAACTGTCTAAAATGTGCTACATGCTTCAGTTGTGCATTTGGTTCGCTAATTTAGTAGCTAGTTAGCGTCTTCCAAAACCAATACGCTCGTTAGTTTGAAAACCTTGTGTTCAGTGCAGGTATTACCGAATTTCCAGATTTGGCACAGAAGGTATGACAATCGGGATACCGCCCAAGCCTAATATTGACCAACGCCCTGGATGCTTGCACTGGAGCGTAATGTTTTGAAGATGGAGGGTGAGGTGTGACTGTCTGCAGTAAAATGGTGATGCATCGAAGGCACATCTTGCTGAATGTTTAACCTCTAAAAGTCTAAGCCGTTGGCGGGGGTGCTAACATGTGGAATTATTTTAAGATGGTCATACCATGGATCATTTAGCCATTTGATTTTGAATTTTAGAACTCTAAGCATCCTCCCACAAAAAAATTATACTTGAATTTGGCCTTGACTACTAAAACCCATAGAAACGCATTGAATAAAACATTTATAAAATGGCAAAAACATCATCATAAGGAATAAGGTTCTGAAGTCTGTGCTATATCTAGGAGATGCTGCCAATGACTGGAGACTACCAGCCGTCGCCCTCAATAACGTTAAGCATCAGCTGTCAGAGCAGCTTACCGATCACTGCACCTTGTATACAGCCCATCTGTAAATAGCCCACCCTACTACCTCATCCCCATATTTATTATTTTTGCACATTTGCACCCCAGTATCTTTTATTTGCACATCATCATCTGCACATCTATCATTCCAGTGTTAATGCTAATTTGTAATTATTCCGCCACTATGGCCTATTTATTGCCCTACCTTCCTAATCTTACTACATTTGCACACACTATACATAGATTTTCTATTGTGTTATTGGCTGTATGTTTGTTTATTCCCATGTGTAACTCTGTGTTGTTGTTTTTGTCACACTGCTTTGCTTTGTCTTGGCCAGGTCGCAGTTGTAAATGAGAACTTGTTCTCAAGTGGCCTACCTGGTTAAATAAAAGGTGAAATAAAGAAAAAATAAATAAATTAGAAAGCTCAGGAAATATTTTTGTAATAACAGAATCTCCCCTTAACATAGGGTGGTCATAATAGTTTGTAGGCCAAACTGTTCAGACACTACAGATGTTTTCGTGAGAATACCGATTTTCAGGATGTCTCATGGTCTGACAAACACCACTGTAGCTTAAATTCACAGATTGATGGGGATTTTGTATTATTATTACTTATACTGAACTAAAATATAAACGTAACATGTAAAGTGTTGGTCCCATGTTTCATGAGCTAAAATAAAAACATCCCAGAAATGTTTCATAAGCACAAAAAGCTTATTTCTCTCAAATGTTGTGCACAAATTTGTTTACATCCCTGTTAGTGCGCATTTCTTCTTTGCCAAAATAATCCATCCACCTGTCAGGTGTGGCATATCAAGAAGCTGAATAAACAGCATGATCATTACACAGGTGCACCTTGTGCAGTTTTGAGGGAGCGCGCAATTGGCACGTTTCAGAGAATTTAATATTAATTTCTCTACCATAAGCCGCCTCCAAAGTAGTTTTAGAGAATTTGGCAGTACGTCCAACCGGCCTCACAACCGCAGACCATGTGTAACCATGCAAGCCCAGGACCTCCACATCTGGCTTCTTCACCTGCAGAATCACCTGAAACTAGCCACCCTTATAGCTGATGAAACTGAGGAGTATTTCTGTCTGTAACAAAGCCCTTTTGTTACAGACTGCCCCACAAGGCCCACCCATGGCTGTGCCCTGCCCAGTCATATGACATTTCAATTGACTAATTTCCTTAGAAGAACTGTAACCCAGTAAAACCGTTGAAATTGTTACATGTTGCGTTTATATTTTTGTTCAGAATAGATTGACGCACAGCTCCGTCAATGGACTCTTAAGGATTAACTGGAGTAATGTCTTCATATCATCATTTTGCAATAAGTATATCTTCGGGGGGGGGGGGGGGGGGGGGGGGGACTTTGCCCTGGGACTAAACTTTGATAGACATCTTCTATCAAGCCTGAAGCTGTGTTGAATGAAGAGATCACTTACATCCACGTCAGGTCTCTTGAGGATGTCCTCCACCTTGGCCAGGTCTCCATTGGCTGCTGCTTTGACCAGCTCCTCGTTGACATCACCAGACTCCTGGGTTTCAAACAGCTTCTTCAGCAGCTGAGACAGACGCTCTACAAAACACACACACACACACACACACACAACAACATTACAAGGGGGGTCATCTTTTAGGTCCAAGGAGTGAAGAATGTGTGTGGTGTATGTGCATGCCCACTTTAAATGGGCTAGCAGCAGATATGGAAAATAATATTGGTTCATGGTCTGTATTCGTTGTGTAATTGTGTGTGTGTGTGTGTGGTTGTGTGTCCTGCCTACCTCCGGAGGCGTTGGTGACAGCAGAGCCAGTTGGGGCCACCTTGGTGACGGCAGCAGGGTTGTAGGTCCATGACGTTCCACACACCTCCACCTTCAGGTCGCTGTCCGAGTAGATCTGCTGAACGCGGCCCACCTTGCCCAGGGTCTGAGGAAGACAACACATTCATTACATTGCTGTAGAAGTTTTTATTACACATCTCAAAAGAGCATAAACCCACCATATTGTTGAGATGCATTGTTAGTTTGTCTCTACAAATCAACCAGAGCGCTGATGAAGGAGCTTTCTCAGAAAAGTACCAAAGATTATTGAAGGGAATTCTGAACCTCCTGTCAGCATTCCAATGTCTCTTACACAGAGAGGTTAAATTATCTGCCATATAACCAAGGTGTGTGGACACAAAAAAACTAATGCAAAACTAGGCAGCAACAGTCGGTACCGATCACTGGGTTTTAGGGCCTATTAGCTGGTGTCGGTTTTAGTGGAGTGTTGGCAGACTGTAGCCTGATGTTAGCTACAGTTTGATGAAAGGAAGAAATGACTATCCACGCTGGTGCCAATTTACAGACTTTTAGACTAAAACCACAATAGCGTAGTCTAAGCCGTAGTCGTTACGTACACCAAGGTGATAACTGTCCTCGTTATGTGGGAGGTGAGAGGTGAAAGAAAAAGGAGGTTTTTGCTGACAAAGGAAACGCATGCGTGTCGGTGTGAGTCTTACAGGCAGCATGGCCTCGGCCCACTCCCCATGTCCTCTCTGCAGCAGCTTGATGCGGTCAATGTCGTAGCAGATCTGGACCAGGTCTCCCACCAGTAACTGGGAGCTGCCGCCCTCCGCCCCAGCCGCAACACCTTCCCCGCTACGCACCACGTTGGCCTTGGTCAGCACCGCAGGGTTGAACGTCCACCTGGGACACACACACACACACTTTATTTGAGGCGTTCCCCTATGACATGGAAATTACAGCGTCATAAATATCTTTCATCAGGCCAAAAAGGTTTCAAGTCCATGTCCTACCTCTTGTTATGACAGACGTTGATGACCTGATAGAGCTTACCTGTTCCCACTGGGGTACTGCACCACAATGTCGTGGTCCTCGTCGATGCCACACACGGTACCGGTGGTGGTGAGGGTCTCGAACATACCGTCTGTCCAGCCTCCGTGGCCGTGCTGCAGGGACTGGACTATTTCCAGGTCCAGGTCGATGTTGACCAGGTCTCCGATCTGCAGACCGCCTGGGTTCCTGTTGCCATTCTGCTCACCTGTGGGGAGTGGGCAGGGGGAAGAGATACTGGTTACACATCATGATTTTATGTAGGTTCGTCTCATTAAGATAAAATAGGGTGGACAGATCAGATCACAGAGAGCCTTTTGTGATTACTGCTATTAAACTATAGAAGTTCATTTATTTGCTGCATCGGGTGCTGAACACAACCCAGGTATCACTGGCCAAGAAAATCTGGGCGAAGACACAATCCTTGAGATTGTGGGAACACTGTGCCAGTGCCTCCATGCAGCCTGGTACTGTCTGTATCTGTGTGGTGATGCCACCTAGTGGACACTACCAGAAACAGCAGCCAAGCAGGGACGTGGCTCCTGATGCCCTTGGACTCCACTGCAGAACGCTGTGCTGGGGAGGAATTGGTGCAATAAGGACGGTAGGTGTAGCGTAGTGCCACGGATCACTAGTACTGTACTCACCTAGAACAGGGCAGTGGTCTCTGTAGAAAGACCCTCCTTTGGCATCCTGGACACATTTCAAATCCGACTGAAAGGTGAGAGAGACGGTGAACCGAGGATCAGCTAATTATCTACTTAATACAATCTGTTAGAGCAGATCAGTGAAGACTTTAGAGTAAAATCACACTTCTTGTGTTAAAGTTAGGGCAGGGTGGCGACAACAGCATTACCCTCGGGGCTCTGAAGGATATGGAAGCATTACATTACAAAGCTCTGGCTTGGCAGGGAAGGAACTGCATCATGTCATTTAACTCGGATGCGGATGGGCATCCACTGTGGCATAGACAGTGGGCAGCCATGTTGATTACAAGGCAGTGCAGAGTAGACAGCCAAATTCCTCCTCTGACAGAGCATGGCTCACTAACAGTGGTCACGCCCCAAATGGCACCCTTTACCTATAGAAGGCACTGCCTTTGACCACTTTCGTTCAAGGTAGGGTATAGGACGCCGTTTGGGATGCAACCGTGTTTATAGACGTGTGAAATCAACAAACGTGATGCAATTGTGCAGAAACCAGACGTGTAAAAAGCAAAGGAAACAAGAAAACACATTGAGGAAAGGAAACAGGAGAGGAAATAGTATTTGCTAAATGTGTGAAGTAAACAGAACGGACGGGTGGCCTTTTTACATTTTTTATTTTATTTAACTAGGAAAGTCAGTTAAGAACAAATTCTTATTTACAATGATGGCCTACACTGGCCAAACTCGGACGACGCTGAGCCAATTGTGTGCCGCCCTATGGGACTCCCAATCACGGCCGGTTGTGATACAGCCTGGAATCTAACCAGGGTCTGTAGTGGCGCCTCTAGCAGTGTCTTAGACCACTGAGCCACTCTTTAAAATACATTGATCGTGTGCACAAAAATGCACTGTCTTTCACCTTGTCCTACATAAACACTAACAGCCAGGATGGCCAACGACCAGGACATCAATAGACACCGTATAACAGATAGATCTGGTCAGTTTGGCCACAGAGGCTGTGGTTTTTCATTATTTTGGGGGGAGCAGCATATATAATCCATGCTTTAGTTAATCCAGAAGCAGATGTCGTCTACCTCAACCCCTCAATCCTACCAGACGTACTAAAATAACAAAGGACAAATCTGTTACACAACCCAGCTCTCAGATTGTCAGCGTTCATTTAAAAAAAAGCAAGAGTGTTCTCCACCAATCAGCACACTGCCTGTTATTTGTGGCTCGTGTGGGACCCCAAGACCCCTCCTCCGCTCCCCGAAGCTGACCTCTGTGTTCACTCTTGTCCTCATAAAGAAAGAAGGGAACAGATTGCTTTTCTCATGTAAATTCCCTCCCTTATTCCAGCTGCCTGCCACAATAGGGCCCTGGCTGCTGGCTGGCTACGTGGCTCTCCATTAACAATGGGCCCTGGCTGCTGGCTGGCTATGTGGCTCTCCATTAAAGGCCTGGTAGCAGAAGAAAGCACCCCAGCTCTGTGGTCAAACACAAAGAGCACCTGATATTTTGTGTTTGTGTGGTGCTTTACTCACCATCCCCTCGAAGCCCACTCTGTAGAGGTTCTTGGCCCCATTGTCCCAGAGGACGTAGGCTGCACTGTGGGGGCTGGCTGCACTCCAGTCCTGGATCTCTGTCACCTGGGGAGGAAGAAGGAGAGGAGAGATGTAAAGCGAGTGAAGGAGTTAGCCAAGGCATTCCCGTCTAAGAATCTTTCTAAAGGCATGACTTTTGGTTAACAAACGTTGGCTATAATGTTACATTTATTCTGTGCGTTTCTGGCACATCAACAAATAATGTTAAAAATATCATGAAATGTCATTTAATATTATGGCCACCCGGACTACATGTACAAATTACCTCGACTAACCTGTACCCCCACACATTTACTCGGTACCGGTACGCCCTGAATACAGCCTCTTTATTGTTGTTTTATTGTATTCATTTTTTTACTTTAGTTTATTTAGTAAATATTTTCTTAAAAACTGCATTGTTGGTTAAGGGCTTGTAGGTATTTCACAGTAAGGTCTACACCGGTCAAATTTGATTTGAATATGCAACCTCACTCAACAGAATCGGCTTAAAGAGGAGAAAGAATTAAGTAAATAAAACATTAATATTTGTATATTTCTGGGTAACAAGTACCTTTAACTACTGTAATAGTTTTCCACTAAAGCTGACAGAAAAAAATAGCTTTTTAGCAAAAAACTATTTCACAAGCAATAGTTTTGCTAGGACTGTCTGGGTGGGAAACTGAAAACTAGAGGTTTGGAACTCTCTATGTTATTGGCCTATTAAAAAATATACGGCCTGGTGATGTCACCAGACAAGCCAAAACTCCCGCCCTGTGTAGATTGTACTTTCAACCAGCAACTTCCAGGAAATAACACAGATCACATTTCTGTTATTACTTTTACAGTGTTTGTTTCATCAGCGGTTTGGGCGGCAGGTAGACTAGCGGTTAGAGTGTTGGGCCTGTAACCTAAAGGTCGCTGGTTCGAATACCCGAGCCGACAAGGTGAAAAACCTGACGATGTGTCATTGAGCAAGGCACTTAACCCTAATTTGCTCCAGGGGCGCCGTACTACTATGGCTGACTCTGTAGGTAGGCCGTGATTGGTAAATAAGAATTTGTTCTTAATTGACTTGCCTAGTTAAATACATCTACATGATAAACAAATTCAACCTCTTGAGATGTATTCTGCGGTGAGGAAATCTGCATGTCTGTTCGCAATTATAGGGGACTTTACTGGGATGAAACCAAGAGAACAGTGATGCCATTTCTCTTCAGAACAAAAAGGCACTTTTTCCAACTCATAGGCTGGTCCCAACATTCTCCACACTTTTCTTCTCACCCATCAATGCACATAAATGTTTATTGCATTCTTGGACCCAATAATGAAATCAGAAACTCATCATTACCATTTTCTAAGATCTAGACCTCAGCTGAATCTGGTAATGAATGGTGTGACTGTTGGACAACAAATTACTTGGCGTTAGCTTAGATTGTAAACTGTCATGGTCAAAACATATACAGTTGAAGTCGGAAGTTTACATACACCTTAGACAAAAACATTTAAACTCAGTTTCACAATTCCTGACATTTAATCCTAGTAAAAATTCCCTGTCTTAGGTCAGTTAGGATCACCACTTTATTTTAAGAATGTGAAATGTCAGAATAATAATATTTTGTGAAGTGCACCAGTCCCTCCTGCAGCAAAGCACCCCCACAACATGATGCTTCCTCCCCCATGCTTCACAGTTGGGATGGTGTTCTTCGGCTTGCAAGCCTCCCTATTTTTCCTCCAAACATAACAATGGTCATTATGGCCAAACAGTTCTATTTTTGCTTCATCAGACCAGAGGAAATTTCTCCAAAAAGTACGATCCTAGTCCAGCATCTTCACAAGGTCCTTTGCTGTTGTTCTGGGATTGATGTGCACTTTTCGCACCAAAGTACATTCATCTCTAGGAGACCGAATGGGTCTCCTTCCTGAGCGGTATGACGGCTGCGTAGCCCCATAGTGTTTACCATTGTTTGTAAAGATGAACGTGGTACCTTCAGGCGTTCGGAAATTGCTCCTAAGGATGAACCAGGTCTACAATTGTATTTCTGATGTCTTGGCTGATTTCTTTTGATTTTCCCATGATGTCTGAAGGTAGGCCTTGAAATACATCCACAGGTACATCTCCAATTGACTCAAATGATGTCAATTAGCCTATCAGAAGCTTCTAAAGCCATGACATTATTTTCTGGAATCCAAGCTGTTTAAAAGGCACAGTCAACTTAGTGTATGTAAACTTCTGACCCACTGGAATTGTGATATAGTGAATTAAGTGAAATTATCTGTCTGTAAACAATTGTTGGAAGAATTACTTGTGTCATGCACAAAGTAGATGTCCTAACCGACTTGCTAAAACTATAGTTTGTTAACATGAAATCTATGGAGTGGTTGAAAAATAAGTTAATGACTTCAACCTAAGTGTATGTAAACTTCCGACTTCAACTGTAGATTCAACAGTTGTAAAGATGAGTAGAGATCTGTCCGTAAAAAAATATGTTCTGCTTTTTTTTGTTTGTCCTGCAGGCTCTAGTTTTGTCCAGCCATGTGGTCAAGTGCTGCAAAGAAAGACCTAGTTAAGCTGCAGCTGGCCCAGAACATAGCGGCACGTCTTGCTCGTCATTGTAATCAGAGGGCTAATATAAATACTATGAATGCCAGTCCTCCTTGGCTAAGAGTTGAGGAGAGAGTGACTATCACTCCTTTCTATAAAAAAACATGTTGAAAATTCAAAATTGTTTGCATAGTCAACTGACACACACACTTACCCCACCAGGGGTCTTTTCACAGTCCCCAAATCCAGAGCAAATTCAATAAATGGTACACTATTATACAGAGATATTATTGCATGTAACTCCTTTCCATCTGATATTGCTCAAATGAACAGCAAACTTGGTTTCAAAAATGTTAATGTTCTGTATTATGTCCCGATTTATGTGGACCCCAGGAAGAGTAGCTGCGGCTTACGCAACCGCTAATGGGGGTCCTAATA
Organism: Thymallus thymallus; assembly: GCA_023634145.1. NCBI lineage: Eukaryota > Metazoa > Chordata > Actinopteri > Salmoniformes > Salmonidae > Thymallus > Thymallus thymallus. The sequence continues at coordinate 29,431,375 of CM042382.1, read as the reverse complement.
AAATAACAAATAATCACAGTAATACATTTCGTATTTGATGAGAAAACTGAGGCATCTTCAGTGGGCAGAAACATTTAGAAAAAAGAATACAGAATTAAATCTTCATTTGCAAAACATTTTCCTACAGCATGCCCTACTGAAGAAGGTACAACAGGGTCATGATCAAACGGGCACACCGTAGCAAAAACCTTTCACACGTTAAATGTTTTGCAACAGAACGAGTACCTTTCCTCTTCTGCCGTTGCCTCCGTCCTGATCCTCCCACTGCCAGTCCACTCCTCTCACCACCCGGCCACCGGTGAAGATACCTCGGGCTGTGATCTTCTTCGACTTGCGGCGAGACTCCAACAGCACTCTGTCAAAATAAACAAGCACATGTACGTTTATTTTACTGACTTAGTGGGTAAATAATAGTAATTGTCATTTGATGGATGTGAAGGTCAGAAATATATAACCAATACTGGATAAAGTTGGCCATTTATTTACGGAGGTATTGAAAGACCTATGAGCAAATCAAGCAGTTGATGTGTTAGTCTATCTATGATTGAGGTATACCATCTATATCAGTCATCGAAATGTTCATTCACAGTAAATCAGCCCCCCCCAAAAAATTGTTGATACCATTTTAGACCTTTTCAAGAACTGACTATCTTTGGTCACTAACGTTAGCTAGGTAGAACATTTCAAGAGGTGTCAACAACTTGATATTAAAAAAAACTCCTCAACTCCACCTATTCTGATGGGGAAGTAGAGCTGCTAACTCTATGCTTAGCTAGCCATGAAAACAGCCTGAAGCATTAACATGACAGTGAGCAGTGCAGTCTGACCATTAGAGCAACACCACAACCACAAAGGCTGTGCACTTCATGTTTTATAAATGGCAGTCCTTCAACCATTGCCAGCACAATAACTGGGTAGCCTGAAGTACGGCTCCAATGGTAATTGAGTAAATGTTTAACTGATGGTTATGGATGCGCCAATCCTATCCAACCCGGTATGGCATGATTTGATAGTAAATATTTTCTTAATTTATAGACCAATCAATGCTGATAAATAGTATACAGACATATTGCTTGTATTTGTTTATTTTAAGGATTGTCAATTTTATCTTCATACTAGCTGTCTCTCTCCCAGTCAATTCATTATCTTGTAGCCTCCTTTCGGAAAGCCTAAGGTAGGCCTAGGTTTTTGTAAGGAGAAATATTGTCGTGTCTGACACAGTGTACAAAACATTAAGGACACCTACTCTTTCCATGACAGACTGACCAGTTGAAAGCGTTAAACCCGTATTGATGTCACTTGTTAAATCCACTTCAATCAGTGTAGATGAAGGGGAGAAGACATGTTAAAGAAGGATTTTTAAGCCTCGAGACAATTGAGACATGGACTGTGTATGTGTGCCATTCAGAGGGTGAATGGGCAAGACAAAATACGTAAGTGCCTTTGAACGGGGTATGGTAGTACGTGCCAGGCGCATCGGTTTGTGTCAAGAACTACAACGCTGCTGGGTTTTTCCACGCTCAACAGTTTCCCGTGTTTATCAAGAATGGTTCAACTAAATATTAAGAAGGTGTTCTTCATGTTTTGTACGCCACGGGCCAGAAAAGTATTAATACATTGGCCATGCTGTCGAGCAAAACAACTGGGAACTTGGAACTGGTTCCACGTTCATCTGTACAAACAATAGTACGCAAGTATAAACACCATGGGACCATGCAGCCGTCATACCGCTCAAGAAGGAGACGCGTTCTGTCTTCTAGAGATTAACGTACTTTGATGCGAAAAGTGCAAATCTATCCCAGAACAACAGCAAATGACCTTGTGAAGATGCTGGAGGAAACAAGTACAAAAGTATCTATATCCACAGTAAAACAAGTCCTATATCGACATAACCTGAAAGGCCGCTCAGCAAGGAAGAAGCCACTGCTCCAAAACCTCCATAAAAAAGCCAGACTACGGTTTGCAACAGCACATGCGGACAAAGATCAGAGGACATTTCTCCAAAAAGTACGGTCTTATGAAACAATAATAGAATTGTTTGACCATAATGACCATCGTTATGTTTGGAGGAAAAAGGGAGAGGCTTGCAAGCCGAAGAACACCATCCCAACCGTGAAGCACGGGTTGGCAGCATCATGTTGTGGTGGTGCTTTGCTGCAGGAGGGACTGGTGCACTTCACAAAATAGATGGCATCATGAGGAAGGAAAATTATGTGGATATATTGAAGCAACATCAGTCAGGAAGTTAAAGCTTGGTCGCAAATTAGTCTTCCAAATGGACAATGACCCCAAGCATACTTCCAAAGTTGTGGCAAAATGGCTTAAGGACAAGCTATTGGAGTGGCCATCATAAAGCCCTGACCTCAATCCTATAGAATATTTGTGGGCAGAACTGAAAAAGCGTGTGCGAGCAAGGAGGCCTACAAACCTGACTCAGTTACACCAGTTCTATCAGGTTGAAAGGGCCAATATTCACCCAATTGATTGTGGGAAGCTTGTGGAAGCCTAATCGAAACGTTTGACCCAAGGTAAACAATTTAAAGGCAAAGCTACCAAATACTAATTGAGTGTATGTAAACTTCTGACCCACTGGGAATGTGATGAAAGAAATAAAAGCTGAAATAAATCACTACTAATATTCTGACATTTCACATTCTTAAAATAAAGTGGTGATCCTAACTGACCTAAGAATGGGAATTTTTACTAGGATTAAATGTCAGGAATTGTGAAAAACTGAGTTTAAATGTATTTGGCTAAAGCGTATGTAAACGTCCGACTTCAACTGTATATGGACGAGCGATGTCAGAGCGGCATTGGACAGTAGCATAGTATAGAATACAGTATAAACATATGAGATGAGTGATGCAAGATACAGAAAGTGGCTAGTGTTCAATTTCTTATGTGGCCATTGATGTCTAATCTATGTCTATAGGTCTACAGCCTCTAATGTGCTAGTGAATGAAACATGGCCAAGCGCTTTTTATGATTCATCTTATAGGATGCATAGCCTTGATCCTAATATTTTCAGTAGCATATTATTTTATATTAGTATAGGATTCTCTAATTACTGTGTCCTCTCTAGCCACTTTGAACAACATATTGCAACAGAGAATGACCGCAGCAGCGTTGGTGACGTTATGTGAATTGTTCTGAAAACTAGAGGGAAAAACGCATTGGGACTAGACTAATATTTAGAGGTAATAACTTTAGTAATAATAATAATAATAATAATAATAATAATAATAGAATGCTACTGATAATAATGAAGTGTAATGGTAATAGTGAAGTGGCAGAGAAAAGCCACCTGTTTCTTTTGAGTTTGATATGTGCTGACCCCTCCCCAACTGTTATGTCGGTGTCCGTGTACGTTGGCCCGGAAAATAACCATGGCCTCCAAGACAGTCACAGCCCTACCCGGAGGTAGCCTAATCCAGAGTGTCTTCGGACATAAAAAAAAAAGATTTAAAATATATATATGTCTCAAACCTAATCTAGGCCAAAATCCACCTGGAAAACGTGTCTAGTCTTCTTTGACCTGAATATCACCAGCACTTCAAAATAATAAATAGGCTGTGGGGGGCGCTTGTCTACTGGGTCAAGCAGCTGCCTGATATACACTACATGCCCAAGAGTATGTGGACACCTGCTTATCGAACATCTCATTCCAAAATCATGGGCATTAATATGGAGTGTGTCCCCACTTTTCTGTTACAACAGCCTCCACTCTTCTGGGAAGGCTTTCCACTAGATGTTAGAACTTTGCTGCAGGGACTTGCTTCCATTCAGCCACAAGAGTGTTAGTGAGGTCGGGCACTGTGTTGGGCGATTTGGCCTGACTTGCACTCGCCGTTCCAATTCATCCCAAAGGTATTCGATGGGGTTGAGGTCAGGGCTCTGTGCAGGCCTATCAAGTTCTTCCACACCGATCTCGACAAACCATTCATGTATTGACCTCCCTTGTGCAAGGTGGCATTGTCATGCTGAAACAGGAAAGGGCCTTCCCCAAAGTGTTGCCACAAAGTAGGAAGCACAGAATCGTCTAGAATGTCATTGTATGCTGTAGCATTGAAATTTCCCTTCACTGGCACTAAGGGGCCTAGCCTAAACAATGAAAACCAGCCCCAGACCATTATTCCTCCTCCACCAAACTTTACAGTTGGCACTATGCAGTCGGGCAGGTAGTGTTCTCCTGGCATCCGCCAAACCAAGATTCATCCGTCGGACCGCCAGATGATGAAGAGTGATTCATCACTCCAGAGAACGTGTTTCTATTGCTCCAGAATCCAATGCTTGGCAGTGGTCTAACGAACCACAGTAGAGTCCTGGAGGCTAAACAACTAGACAGAGCAGCTGGACACTGTAGGCCTAACCAATGCAAACAGACTGCCGTCTTGGGCACACTCCCCCACACGCCCTCCCACAGTCAGTGAAATAATCTAAATGTGGCATAACAAAACAGTCCACCATGCCTTCAGTTCAGAGCAGTGTCTGTGGTGGGAAAGGGACCCCCGTGCTGCCTTTGTTTGCAGTCATGCAATAAGTGTCTCTGGGGAACTGAGGTCACACGTCCTTGAAAAGGTGCCAGCTGTTGCGCCATGCGTTTGGTTTTTCCCTTTGAATCTCACAAAGGGCTTGAAGCGGATGGAGTGACTGCTATAGTAAGCAAACATATTGTTCGCAATGTAGAGCTGTCCCAGACTTTTTTTTTTTTTAAGTGTCGACCGAAAGTCGTTTTTTTTCTCTCTAACCATTCGATTGGTCTTAAATGTTTAACATGTACTTTTACGTATATATTTGTGTGTTACATGTTGTGAAACTGCTAGACATTATTGTTAGATAGTACTACACCGTCGGAGCTTGAAGCACAAGCATTTTGCTACACTTGCAATAACATCTGCTAACCATCTGTATGTGACCAATAAAATTTGATAGACACACCCTAAGATCCAAAGAGCTAGATAACCAGAAGAAAAAAACCTTAAGCTGACCAAACCTAAAAATGTACTTCTATTGCCAACTATGTAAAAATTGCCAACAAATAAAAATACAGGCAGAAAATAATCTGATTAAAATAAATATCCTATAAATTACATTGGCTATGCATGGCCTGTCTGCAACAAACTTGAAACATCGTATCAACTATTAACTCGGGTCTGGCCTGATGCTTGTGCTAGCGAAGTTGCAGCATTGTATAACATTTTCTGGGCCCTCAGAGTTTCTCTCCAGTGAGCTCGGGACAGACAGCTGTAGTGATAAGAAGCAGTGCTCGACATGGGCAGGAGCTCACCGGAGCGGAGTACCAGCACCTCAAATGTTCTATTCCTCTTATAGAGAATTAGCACAAAATTATTGTGGAGCTCGTGCACCTAAATATAAAACAGTACCTGCACACAAAATGAGTACCGGAACCTATTTCAGTCCAAGTCAAGCACTGATAAGAAGTAATCAGGTAGGTCTATTCAGACCCTTTGCTATGAGACTCGAAATTGAGCTCAGGTGCTTCCTGTTTCCATTGATCATCGTTGAGATGTTTCTACAACTTGATTGGAGTCCACCCGTGGTAAATTCAATTGATTGGACATGATTTAAAAAGGGACAGACCTGTCTATTTAAGGTCCCACAGTAGACAGTACATGTCAGAGCAAAAACCAAGCCATGAGGTCGAAGGAATTGTCCGTAGAGCTCAGAGACAGGATTGTGTCGAGGCACATATCTGGGGAAGGGTACCAAAAAATGTCTGCAGCATTGAAGGTCCCTAAGAACACAGTGGCCTCCATCATTCTTAAATGGAAGAAGTTTGGAAGCACCAAGACTCTTTCTAGAGTTGGCTGTCTGGCCAAACTGAGCAATCAGGGGAGAAGGGCCTTGGTCAGGGAGGTGACCAAGAACCTGATGGTCACTGACAGAGCTCTAGAGCTCCTCTGTGGAGATGGGAGAATCTTCCAGAAGGTCAACCATCTCTGCAGCACTCCCCCAATCAGGCCTTTATGGTAGTGAGGCTGTAATCGCTGCCAAAGGTGCTTCAACAAAGTACTGAGTAAAGGGTCTGAATAATTATATAAATGTGATAGTTTTTTTTATTTTTTATAAATTAGCAAAAATATCTCAAAACCAATTTTTGGCTTTCATTATGGGGTATTGTGTATAGATTGATGAGAGTGAAAAAAACTATTTAATCAATTTTAGAATAAGGCAGTAGCTTAACAAAATGTGGAAAAAGTCAAGGGATCTGAATACATTCCTTAGGCACACAAACATGTATGTGTGTTTTAATGCTCGACTAAAAAGATAAATCTTGGTCAACCAACAGCATATGACCCAAAAAAAATCTAATACAATTTTCTTTTACAAAAATAAACAACCAGTCGACTAATTGGGGTCAGTCCTAACGCAATGACATGTCCTGGTTGTTTTAGTCAGTTAAGTTTTAAAACAAATTAATCAACTTCTCAGCACCTTTTATTATTATTTCAAATTACTACATTCCTGTCCCATCATAACATTCTCAAGACAGTTTTGTGGTTTTGAATTGGCAATTGTGCTTGGTCTTTTACTTGTAAATCTTCAATGGAAGCAGACGAAAACAGACACTTGGCCAGTAACATGGAATTGGCCGAGGCCCAAAAAACATCACTGCTTCTGAAATAGAGGCTGAGCTGTTGCCTGGCAACAGAGAGCTAGGATTGTTTGCCACATGTTGAGTCTTCCTATGATGTTGCGCTAAGGAACTACTTCTCAAATTTCACAGAGACAGCCAGGTAGGAACAGAAAACTTTAGAATGGAGGGTAAAATGGGTGGGTCCCAAACAATGAAGATCGGAACTGTTATTATACTCATCACTAAACCATAGATTTTGTCATAGTGGTGGGGCTGAGTTGACAAAGCATCCCTAAGCACTCGGAGGTGCATTCATTACGTCTTGCAACAGAAGCGGTTTACTGTTCAAAAACCAAACGGACGCAAACAGAGCAAATGGAATGAAACGTGGAGGGACTTGTTTTTGGAACGCAACCATTGGCTTCACGGGGCAGCAGACAGTACTCACCTCTCGCTACCAGGGGTGGTGATCCTGTAGAAGCGATGTCGCAGGTGATGCTTGTCTCCGTGGTAACAGGTGGTGCATAGGTCATAGTTGTTGCATTCGGCACACTTCCAGCGTATCCCGATGATAGGCTGCTGACGACAGGTGTCACACATGGTGCCGTCATGCTTGATACCTGAGAGGGATTAAATTGTTTTATTTAACCTTTACTTAACTAGGAAAGTCAGTTAAGAACAAATTCTTATTTACAATGATGGCCTACACCAGCCAAACTCGGACGACGCTAGGTCAATTGTGTGCCGCCCTATGGGACTCCCAATCACGGCCGGTTGTGAAACAGTCTGGATTCAAACCAGGTTGTCTGTAGAGATGCCTCTAGCACTGAGATGCAGTGTCTTAGACCACTGCGCTACTTGGGAGCCCTTAGATTGTTAACAAAGCAGTTAGGAAACTGTTAGAGGAAGGAGGTGTCACGTCAAATAAAATCACATTTGATGTGATTTAATTTGTTAAGAAACGATCCCCCAAGAAGTTTAAACTAAATTATCATAACACAGGTGCACCTTGTGCTGGGGACACAAAGTTATTAGATTAGATCCATAGATTAGGGCCTAATACATTTATGTAAATTGACGGATTTCCTTATATGAACTGTAACTTTGTAAAATCTTTGAAAATTGAAAATGCCCTAGGGATAAACTTTCACAGTGAAAAGTTATTCACGGTTTACTCTGATGATATAGGAGTCCGTTATAACTTCTATTCAAAGATGTTTATTTGATGAGTAAACTACTCCATAAAATAATTACTGAGTTCAGTTTACTCTGCTAGGCTCTTCCATGTAGCTAACACGCTTGATGCATTGCAATACTCGAAACTTGGTAGCCAAATAACTGTGTAGCGTACACATCAACACCCAAATGTATAAGCTAATTGAAACACGAACAAAACAGGATACAATATGTTTAGGGATCACAGAACCAGCAGGGGCAACATTACCTGTGGGAGCACTGTCAAATATCCTCACATCGTATGCACCAGAGCACCGGTAGTTGGCCGCAGTCCCGTTATCCCAGACAACCACCACTTCTTCGGGACTTTCAAAACTCCTGACGGTGCCGACATGTCCCTCTCCACCATCCTGTTTCCCCCATTTCCAATCGGGTCCACGGATCACTCTCGCACCAACTCCTTCCATCATCACACGGTTATTCCTGCCGGTAGTCATTTACGAAAAGGTCTCGCAAATAACACAAACAAATAATTGCCAGGTAGCAGAATATGCTAGCTTGCTAACTAGCGGCACCTGTGTTTAAGAGGATAAGTTTGCGACGCAAAATCGGTCTGATGATGTTGTCCAGAAAAGCACACAAAGTGAGCAACCTCTTGTTAGTTTGCAAGTAGCACGCTAGCCTGCTTACTGTAAAAGTTACAAAACAAGAGAGCAGACACACGCCAGCGACAAAGGCAACGATACACTGCTAGTCAAATGTAGCGTAATGTAAAATGTCACACGTTTATCTAGCTAGATAAAACACAACAGCAACGCGGTGAACTGAGAAGCAAAGCCAAGCTAACTCGCTAGCTAGCTTAGCCAGCAATTAGCTAACGTTAGCTGCCAAAGTGAGCTGTTTGAACGGCACGCACTTTCCACGCCACAAGCTGTTCTTCTGCAACGTGGTGAAAATAACTGTCTCGGTATACCCCTTTTTTATTTTTATTTTTTTTTTAGATGTTTTTCGTCCCAAGACCACAAGACAGTGTCACCCCAAGAGCTTGTAAAGTAGCCACATCGTCACGAAACTGCAGACCTTTTGTTAGCTGCTAGCTAGCGCTTGTTGTGCCTCCGCAAGAATGCCACCTCCACAACTCTGTCTTGTCTTGAGTAACATTAGTCGGCTAGCGTAGGTTAGTCCTTTTTTTTTTGTTTGACTAATAATTGTTCCTACTTCGTATGTACCTCCGTTTGCTGTCATACGTATTTGATTTCCTCCTCGGATGTATTGATCTAGTCAAATGGCTCGCAGAAGTAAACTCAGAGTAAAAGCGTCACCATTATTATCAAGCAGACGGAGGTGGACCGACCGTCGACGGGTTTGGCTAGTAGCGTCATTTGACAAAGAAAGCGCCAAGGCGAGGCTAAAGAAAATGTATACAATTCAAAATGTATGTTCTCAAAATGACTCGTTTTATTACTCATTTGTTTATTGAATGAAGACCTATGATTCCTTCCTAAATTAACTTCCCGTTTTAGCCTAATTGCACTTTTTGATGAAGCATAAGGCCTGGCCAACAGACTGACATGGGCCATAGCACCGATTTTCACAAATCATAATAGGGCCGACAGGGTACTAGGTCAAGTACCAGGACATAACTACATATATATATAATGTCTACCCAAACTGCTCCTACCTCACTATATGCAAACTCCAAATCTAGGGTGACCACATTTAAAATAGTTAACCAGACGCAGTATTAAAACATACAAAATAGCCCGCCACACACACACAGATGTGTAAAAACTGGATGCCGGTGAGCAAACGTTTGTACCTACAGATATTGAATATCATTATAGAATATGAATGAAATTGCAACGTCTGCATCATTATTAGTATTATTAATTTGTTTACTATTCAGCTGACCATCCTAAAATCTCATAAGAAATTAGGTAGTGTTTTTGGTGTAACCGTAACGTTATACTATGCTATTATATTTGGTTATTTTATGTAGAATACTAATGAATCATTATGTGATCTTCCAGGACATTGGTTCAGCTTTTATCTAACTTTACTAAACTAGCACCATTGTGAGAAGTGGCGGGGCGACGCTCAGGTGTGCTCTGGCAGCACTACACCCCTACAGTTCGCTGCACGGAACGAGCAATTGAAGAGTAGCCAACAATTTCCCCTTGTGCAAAATTTGGTGATACAGAAACCAGAGACCACATGTGTGGCTGTTTTATGAAAATCGGGGAATATTTGGGCACGGAAACATATCTGGTTGGTCTCAGGGAATGAATGAATATACAACAGCTAGGATGGGATACTTTTAAAACGGGATCGAGTGAATTAACAGCAAACATGTTGAATGAGCACGGAGAGCCGCACAAGATAGACGAAATTACGTTATCTCAGTCTAATATGTCTATTTACTTACCTTTGTAAGTCTTCGACAGAAGCACGCTTTTGTAAACATACAGAACTAAAATATAAACGCAACATGCAATTTTACTGAGTTACAATTCATATATGGAAATCAGTCAATTTATATACATTCATTAGCCCCTAATTTATAGATTTCACATGACTGGGAATACAGATATGCATCTGTAGGTCACAGGTACCTTCCAAAAAAGGTAGGGACGTGGATCAGAAAACCAGTCAGGCTCTTGATTGTGGAATGTTGTCCCATTCCTCTTCAATGGCTGTGCGAAGTTGCTGGATATTTTCGGGAACTGGAACATGCTGTTGTACACCTTGATCCAGAGAATCCCAAACATGCTCAATGGGTGACATGCCTGGTGAGTATGCATGCCATGGAAGAACTGGGAAATGTTCAGCTTCCAGGATTTGTATACAGATCATTGCGACATGGGGCCGTGCATTATCATGCTGAAACATGAGGTGATGGAGGATGAAAGGCATGACAATGGGCCTCAGATCTCGTCACGTTATCTCTGTGCATTCAAATTGACATTGATAAAATGCAATTGTGTTCGCTGTCAGTAGCTTATGCCTACCCATACCATAACCCCACCGCCACCATGGGGCACTCTGTTAACAACATTGACATCAGCAAACCGTTCGCCAACACAATGCCATACATGGTTTGTGGTTGTGAGGCCGCTTCGACATACTGCCAACTTCTCTAAAACGATGTTGGAGGCGGCTTATCATAGCGAAATGGGCATTAGATTCTCTCGCAACAGCTCTGGTGAATCTGTGGCATTGTGTTCTGTGACAAAACTGCACATTTTAATGTGGCCTTTTATTGCCCCCAGCACAAGGTGCACCTGTGTAACAATCATGCTGTCTTTATACACCTGTCAGATGCATGGATTATCTTGGCAAAAGGAGAAATGCTCATAAAGGGATGTAAAGAGTTCAAGTAACAGACACATCTCAACATCAACTGTTCAGAGGAGATTGTGTGAATCAGGCCTTCATGGTCGAATTGCTGCAAAAGAAACCACTACTAAAAGACACCAATAAGAAGAAGAGACTTGCTTGGGCCAAGAAACACGATCAATGGACATTAGACCGGTGGAAACCTGTCCTTTGGTCTGATAAGTCCAAATTTTAGATTTTTAGATTTAGATAAGGAAGGGAAGCTTTAAAAACTCTGATGCCATACAATTGATTATATGAAGAGTTCCTTGGTCTTCCTTTCTTTTTGATTATTACATGTTTATGTTCATTAACACTTAGCTCTAAGTATAAGCAAGTGCAAGCTGTCAGGCTCTGGCTATAGAGAAGCAATAGGCATCTCTATGTAGCTATGGTCAGAGTCTGACAGTGTCGTTCTTTTCTGTTTCTTTGTGGGTTTGGGTGGATCTCTAATTAGAGGCAGCTGCTATCCGTTGTCTCTAATTAGGGATCCAATATATGTTGAGTCTGTCCCTCACGCGGGTGTGGGTTGTTATCGTACATGTCGAGGTATATGTCGCAGTCACGGGTGAAGTAAGTGTGCTTTTGGTTACGTTAAACTGTCGTGTGTTGTTTTAACGTAACGTTGTAAATTCGTGTTTTGGTTTCGTTTTGTAGTTCGTCATTTGTGTTTCTTTATTACATTGAGAAAAGGAAAACATAGTAAAATAAAGAGAAATGTCGAACTACTATCCCTGCGCTGCGTCTTGGTCTCTCTCTGCACCTACCCGTGACAGAACAACCCACCACTGCGAGACCAAGCAGCGTAACTGGGGAGAGAGGGAGAGAGAGGAGGTGCCACCGCGTTATGCGCGACGCGCAAGAAGAGGCAACTCCCGCAAACAACCCCAAGTTAATCTTGGGGGGAGGCTATGGGGGTGGTCTGGCTATAGGGAGGAGGAGCCAACACCACTCCCCATGTGGACCATAGAGAGACCGAGGTACCAATGGGGCGCTCAGAGCAAGGAGCAGGAGGAATACTTGGAGGAGTATTATGGAGGTGCGTTGGAAGAATTGGTGGAGATAGAAAGGGAGGTCGAGAGGGAGATGGCGGAGTGGTCCAACCCGGATCCGGTCGTCTACTCCACTCCCAGGCCGGAGCAGTCCGCTTCACCGGTGTACAGTCCGGGTCCGGTTGTCTACTCCACCTCCCTGCCAGAGCAATTCGCTCCTCCGGTGCCCAGTCTGGGTCCGATCGTCTACTCCACCTCCATGCCAGAGCAATCCGCTTCTCCGATGTCCAGTCTGGGTCCGGAACTCTGCTCTACTCCCAGCACCCGAGCTCCAGTGCGTGTGCCTAGCCAGGTGCTTCCTGTGCCTGCTCCACGCACACGACCTCCAGTGCGCCTCCTCAGTCCGGTACGACCCGTGCCGGCTCCCCGCACCGGACCTCCAGTACGTGCGCCTAACCAGGTGCTTCCTGTGCCAGCTCCACGCACCTGACATCCGGTGCGCCTCCCCAGCCCTGAACCTCCAGCGAGGGTCAGCGCCCCTGAACCTCCAGCGAGGGTCAGCGCCCCTGAACCTCCAGCGAGGGTCAGCGCCTCTAAACCTCCTGCGAAGGTCAGCGCCTCTAAACCTCCTGCGAAGGTCAGCGCCTCTAAACCTCCTGCGAAGGTCAGCGCCTCTAAACCTCCTGCGAAGGTCAGCGCCTCTAAACCTCCTGCGAAGGTCAGCGCCTCTAAACCTCCAGCGAAGGTCAGCGCCTCTAAACCTCCAGCGAAGGTCAGCGCCTCTAAACCTCCAGCGAAGGTCAGCGCCTCTAAACCTCCAGCGAAGGTCAGCGCCCCTAAACCTCCTGCGAAGGTCAGCGCCCCTAAACCTCCTGCGAAGGTCAGCGCCTCTGAGCCTCCTGCGAAGGTCAGCGCCTCTGAGCCTCCTGCGAAGGTCAGCGCCTCTGAGCCTCCTGCGAAGGTCAGCGCCTCTGAGCCTCCTGCGAAGGTCAGCGCCCCTGAGCCTCCTGCGAAGGTCAGCGCCCCTGAGCCTCCTGCGAAGGTCAGCGCCCCTGAGCCTCCAGCCAAGGCCAGCAACCCTGAGCCTCCAGCGAAGGCCAGCAACCCTGAGCCTCCAGCGAAGGCCAGCAACCCTGAGCCTCCAGCGAAGGCCAGCAACCCTGAGCCTCCAGCGAAGGCCAGCAACCCTGAGCCTCCAGCGAAGGCCAGCAACCCTGCGCCTCCAGCGAAGGCCAGCAACCCTGCGCCTCCAGCGAAGGCCAGCAACCCTGAGCCTCCAGCGAAGGCCAGCAACCCTGAGCCTCCAGCGAAGGCCAGCAACCCTGCGCCTCCAGCGAGGGTCAGCCACCCTGAGCCTCCAGCGAGGGTCAGCCACCCTGAGCCTCCAGCGAGGGTCAGCCACCCTGAGCCTCCAGCGAGGGCCAGCCACCCTGAGCCTCCAGTGAAGGTCAGCGCCCCTAAGCCTCCTGCGAAGGTCAGCGCCTCTACACCTCCAGCGAGGGTCAGCGTCCCGGAGCCTCCAGCCAATCCGGGTCCAGCCGTCTGCTCCGCCTCAGTGCCAGAGCAGTCCGCTCCACCGGTGCCCGTTCCGGGTCCAGCCGCCTGCTCCGCCTCAGTGCCAGAGCAGTCCGCTCCACCGGTGCCCGTTCCGGGTCCAGCCGCCTGCTCCGCCTCAGTGCCAGAGCAGTCCGCTCCACCGGTGCCCGTTCCGGGTCCAGCCGCCTGCTCCGCCTCAGTGCCAGAGCAGTCCGCTCCACCGGTGCCCGTTCCGGGTCCAGCCGCCTGCTCCGCTTCAGTGCCAGAGCAGTCCGCTCCACCGGTACCCAATCCGGGCCCGGTTGTTTTCCCAGCTCCATGGCCGGAGCAATTTACCCCACCGGTGCCCAGTCCGGGCCCGGTTTATTTCCCCGCTCCATGGCCGGAGCCGTTTGCCCCACCGGTGCCCAGTCCGGGCCCGGTTGTTTTCCCCGCTCCATGGCCGGAGCCGTTTGCCCCACCGGTCCACAGCCCGGGACCGGTGATAAGGAAGGGGCACGGGACAAAACTGTCCACATCGCCGGAGCCGCCCCCGATGGACTAGTTTTCCCTCCCATTTACCCCCCCGTGTTTTGTGTGTGGGTTTTTTTTTAGGCGTCCGGGAGTCCGCGCCTTAGGGGGGGGGGTACTGTCAGGCTCTGGCCATAGAGAAGCAATAGGCATCTCTATGTAGCTATGGTCAGAGTCTGACAGTGTCGTTCTTTTCTGTTTCTTTGTGGGTTTGGGTGGATCTCTAATTAGAGGCAGCTGCTATCCGTTGTCTCTAATTAGGGATCCAATATATGTTGAGTCTGTCCCTCACGCGGGTGTGGGTTGTTATCGTACATGTCGAGGTATATGTCGCAGTCACGGGTGAAGTAAGTGTGCTTTTGGTTACGTTAAACTGTTGTGTGTTGTTTTAACGTAACGTTGTAAATTCGTGTTTTGGTTTCGTTTTGTAGTTCGTCATTTGTGTTTCTTTATTACATTGAGAAAAGGAAAACATAGTAAAATAAAGAGAAATGTCGAACTACTATCCCTGCGCTGCGTCTTGGTCTCTCTCTGCACCTACCCGTGACACAAGCAAACGAACTGCTATGAGGTAGCCCTATTCGTTCAGCACTTTCAAAATGGACACCGTCAGTTCAGATAAATTCGGCAAGATGTTGAGGCCTTAACTTTACTCTTTAAGTCACCACACACAGTGAGAGAGAGCGAGAGTGATACAGTGGGGAGAACAAGTATTTGATACACTGCCGATTTTGCAGGTTTTCCTACTTACAAAGCATGTAGAGGTCTGTAATTTTTATCATAGGTACACTTCAACTGTGAAAGACGGAATCTAAAACAAAAATCCAGAAAATCACATTGTATGATTTTTAAATAACTAATTTGCATTTTATTGCATGACATAAGTATTTGATCACCTACCAACCAGTAAGAATTCCGGCTCTCACAGACCTGTTAGTTTTTCTTTAAGAAGCCCTCCTGTTCTCTACTCATTACCTGTATTAACTGCACCTGTTTGAACTTGTTACCTGTATATAAGACACCAGTCCACACACTCAATCAAACAGACTCCAACCTCTCCACAATGGCCAAGACCAGAGAGCTGTGTAAGGACATCAGGGATAAAATTGTAGACCTGCACAAGGCTGGGATGGGCTACAGGACAATAGGTAAGCAGCTTGGTGAGAAGGCAACAACTGTTGGCACAATTATTAGAAAATGGAAGAAGCTCAAGATGACGGTCAATCTCCCTCAGTCTGGGGCACCATGCAAGATCTCACCTCGTGGGGCATCAATGATCATGAGGAAAGTAAGGGATCAGCCCAGAACTACACGGCAGGACCTGGTCAATGACCTGAAGAGATCTGGGACCACAGTCTCAAAGAAAGCCATTAGTAACACACTACGCCGCCATGGATTAAAATCCTGCAGCGCACGCATGGTCCCCCTGCTCAAGCCAGCGCATGTCCAGGCCCGTCTGAAGTTTGCCAATGACCATCTGGATGATCCAGAGGAGGAATGGTAGAAGGTCATGTGGTCTGATGAGACAAAAATAGAGCTTTTTGGTCTAAACTCCAATCGCTGTGTTTGGAGGAAGAAGAAGGATGAGTACAACCCCAAGAACACCATCCCAACCGTGAAGCATGGAGGTGGAAACATCATTCTTTGGGGATGCTTTTCTGCAAAGGGGACAGGACGACTGCACCGTATTGAGGGGAGGATGGATGGGGCCATGTATCGCGAGATCTTGGCCAACAACCTCCTTCCCTCAGTAAGAGCATTGAAGATGGGTCGTGGCTGGGTCTTCCAGCATGACAACGACCCGAAACACACAGCCAGGGCAACTAAGGAGTGGCTCCGTAAGAAGCATCTCAAGGTCCTGGAGTGGCCTAGCCAGTCTCCAGACCTGAACCCAATAGGAAATCTTTGGAGGGAGCTGAAAGTCCGTATTGCCCAGCGACAGCCCCGAAACCTGAAGGATCTGGATGGAGGAGTGGGCCAAAATCCCTGCTGCAGTGTGTGCAAACCTGGTCAAGAACTACTGTAAACGTATGATCTCTGTAATTGCAAACAAAGGTTTCTGTACCAAATATTAAGTTCTGCTTTTCTGATGTATCAAATACTTATGTCATGTAATAAAATGCTTAAAAATCATACAATGTGATTTTCTGGATTTTTGTTTTAGATTCCATCACTCACAGTTGAAGAGTACCTATGATAAAAATTACAGACTTCTACATGCTTTGTAAGTAGGAAAACCTGCAAAATCTGCAGTGTATCAAATACTTGTTCTCCCCACTGTATAGAGACTCGGTTAGCCTACCATTTGAAGTATTTTATTAGGCCTATGTGGTCTAAAAAGGAAGGAAAATACAATCATTACGATCCGTTTTTATATACGATATACCGACGCACAGACAATGCATTGCTCAAACAAAATAGCCCTTGCGATATCAACTAGAATTACATGGGTCTATTACTGAACTTTTTGTTGAAAACAAATATTTGAATGGGAAGAGACTGTCACTGGCAAACAGACCCAACAACATTATATAGTATCTCCTCGTCAAGAAAAGTACATTATATAATACACAAAGTCAGCAAAACAATGAAATAATTCCAACATTGCCTAAAATGGTGAACAAGATACTAATGAGAGAGCCCTATATAAGCAATAGACCTATAACAATTGAGATGTACAAACTATGGCATAAGGGAACGATGAGCAGATAAGAGGCTATCTTTAATTTAGATGAAGACATTAATGAGCGAGCTAAGACGGACGTAGTCAATATAACTATTTGTTCAGCACATTTAAAATGTAGAGCGACAGAATTCAGAACATGGGCTGTTCTTACAGTATTCTCCCTGTACACCAAGTCAGAACCATAGGATAAATAAAGGAGGCATACAATCAGACAAAGAAAGCTCTAAAACAGGCTATAGGCACCACCAAGTCAGAACTGTAGGCTAAGTTCTAAGGGGGAAAGGGATCAAATTATTAGGGTAAGGCACATGGGCTACTAACAGCTTACTACACAACATACACTTAGTGTTACTTTCTTAGCTACAGTATACATATCTCCCTGGCATATTACATAATTTATGCAGCAGCATACAATACATTTTGGACTCACCTTGTTGTGCTGTGCTCACTTGAACAGGAAGGTGGCGCGGCGGTCCTTGTTGGCAAATTTTGCATCAAACTTTGTCATCAAAGTCTGGCATTCTCTGGATTTATGGAGCTTTCAAGACAACCGGGAACTCGGGAACGGTCATCCAACTTGGAATACCGAGTTGAATGACTGTTCAAAAAGTAATTTCCCAGTCTGAGTTCATTTTTTCAGAGTTCCCAGTTGTCTTGAACTCCCTCAAGTCTGAGATTTCCCAGTTCCGAGTTAACAGTTGTTTTGAAAGCGGCAGCCCCACAACATGATGCTGCCACCCCCGTGCTTCATGGTTGGGATGGTGTTCTTTGGCTTGCAAGCCTCCCCCTTTTACCTCCAAACATAACAATGGTCATTATGGCCAAACAGTTACATTTTTGTTTCATCAGACCAGAGGACATTTCTCCAAAAAGTACGATCTTTGTCCCCATGTTCAGTTGCAAACCGTAGTCTGGCTTTTTTATGGCGGTTTTGGAGCAGTGGCTTCTTCCTTGCTGAGCGGCCATTTAGGTTATGTTGATATAGGACTTGTTTTACTGTTGATATAGATACTTTTGTACCCGTTTCCTCCAGAATCTTCACAAGGTCCTTTGCTGTTGTTCTGGGATTGATTTGCACTTTTCGCACCAAAGTACGTTCATCTCTAGGAGACAGAACGCGTCTCCTTCCTGAGCGGTATGACGGCTGCATGGTCCCAAGGTGTTTATACTTGCGTACTATTATTTGTACAGATGAACGTGGTACCTTCAGGCATTTGGAAATTTCTCCCAAGGATGAACCAGACTTGTGGAGGTCTACAATTAAATTTCTGAGGTCTTGGCTGATTTCTTTAGATTTTCCCATGATGTCGAGCAAAGAGGCACTGAGTTTGAAGGTAGGCCTTGAAATACATCCACAGGTACACCTCCAATTGACTCAAATGATGTCATTTAGCCTGTCAGAAGCTTCTAAAGCCATGACATAATTTTCTGGAATTTTCTAAACTTTATAAAGGCACAGTCAACTTAGTGTATGTAAACTTCTGACCCACTGGAATTGTGATATAGTGAATTATAAGTGAAATAATCTGTCTGTAAACAATTGTTGGAAGAATTACTTGTGTCATCACAAAGTAGATGTCCTAACCGACTTTAAAAATGAGTTTTAATGACTTCAACCTAAGTGTATGTAAACTTCCGACTTCAACTGTACCTGTGAAATAGAGTTCCATGTAGTCATGTCTCTATGTAGTACTGTGCGCCTCCCGTAATCTGTTCTGTACTTGGGGATTGTGAAGAGACCTCTGGTGACATGTCTTGTGGGATTTGCATGCTAGTCCAAGCTGTGTGCTTGACACATTTTTGCTCAGGCCAATATTTCCATATGGCTCATGGCCGTGCATAGTTCCAGATGTGACACAGGCAATTTAGGCTGCATTCACTGCAAGTGTTATACAAGCCTACTATTGCGCCTGCTTCAACTCAGCGCAGGCTGGTCAAAGAGCGCCATCGCCTGCCTCTATATATATCGCTCCCCTTCCCTTGACTCAGCCCTTCTCTGCACATCACTACACATTACTGCATACATCCATTCCAGAGCAGCAGAGGTTTTCGTTCGATCCTGGCCGCTATACCTGAAGAGCGCGACATAACAGGGAGCTGGCAATGATCTCACTGGACTTCAATTTGAATGTTTTGACAAGGGACCTGTCACTTTATCTGGAAAATCAAGTGAAAGTTGGGCTTTTTGGATCTGGAGTACTGTCACTGGTGCTCGGCTTCAGCGCAGCTTATGCCTACTACTACTTGATCTCTGTCGCGAAGGTAGGGGTCACAGAGACTGCTTTGAAGAATCATAATTTAATAGAAAGGGATGCATTGTAACTGGTAATTGTCTTATTAAAAGGTGGCACAACGGTTATTATGATGGAGGATATCGCTGGCGCTTTTGCGTATCAAACCGGCTTAGTAGCTGGATGGTTTGCCGAGGAGGCTGATTATAACAGTAGCCTACGAGCGTCAACGGTACTGCACATGTGATATGACATCTTTCAATAAAATGGTGTCGTATTTTCTTTAGACTAAATGTGAAATGTCAAGATTTGAACAAGGCCTACAGATATACAAATGTTAAACTGCCATTTAGGCTGTATATATTTTTTATCGTGTATCCTTTTTGTAATCTGAAAAGGCGGTATTGCATACTGGGTGTAGACTATTGTTATACAAACTGTCAAACATCTTCATGCAGTGTAGCCTACTGCATATTCACAAATGAATGTTTTTTTCCTGATATTTGATTTCCCCCAATATTTAAACACATAGGTCTAGGTTACATAACATTAGGCTAATGTTAGATTATATAAAAACATATTAGAAGGGGTCATGCGTTCTATTCTTTATACTTAAATTCAGAGATTAAAGGTCTCTATGCTCTGACGGGACAGATGTGTTTGATTTGATATTGTGGTGACCTCATATAATCCCAGTTACAACACAGCCTACTGCCACTGTGTCTGTTACTGTATTCTCGTTGCCAGCCTCCTTCCTTTCCATCACAAGTGGCTGCAGAATGTCCATAACTCACTAAAACATTTAATAATTTCTGACACTTTACTCAGTCCTCTAGACTAAAAATAGAGCAATATAATATTGAGATTCCAGTATTGATAGTGCATTACAATTACACTACAATTATACTGAAATGTTATACACCAAGGTTGCACCATTAGCAAATAAGTCATATGGAACAATGAAATATGACTTATGTTAACATTTAATTTATGAAAGTGCAAGACAGAGAATTCGATATCACATGATTTAAGTGAAGAGGCTGCGCTGTATGGGTAAGAGAGGGGTTGTGTAGATGATGATGATGATGAAGTATAAGAACTGTTTTCAACAGATTGTCATCAGTAATATACATTCTGTCATTTAAATTGGGATAGGCACAAACATGTATCTTTCCCTTGCCACATATCTGATAAAAAAAACATTTCATGTTTGAAGTAGTTTCACCGAAAATAGTTGAAATAGGCTCACCTAAAAGGGTTTAAATCATGAATAAAAAAAGTTATTTGAATCTTGAAAAGTATGTGATCTATCCTTTCAGCCCTTTATTTCTCTACACAAGCTATTAGCCTACTAATGTCATTATTGGAAAGTCACATCACTGGCTCACACTGTTCATGTCTTGTATTGCAGAAGCCCCAACTGATTTCTGGTGGTAAGAAGTTCTACCAGTTCCTGCGGGACCAATGTCCCGTGGTGTCAGAGACCTACTACCCCACCTTCTGGTGCTGGGAGAGCCGGCTCCAGACTCTGCTTAGACCCTTCGTCACGGCTAAACCGGGTGTCAGCTACAGAAAGTAAGACTTGTATAGGATCAGACGTGATGGTAGCAGTGTTATTGTATGAACACTATAATAAATCGCATCTCTGTACAATGTTGAAACAACAATAAGTATTTGTTCTTAACTGACATGCCTAGTTAAATAAATGTTAAATAATTAAAAAAACAAAAAAAACAATCTGAAACAACAAACCCCAGATAGCATATGAACACGTCATAAGCAGTGGCAAAATAATTAAGCTTTAAAACTGTAAAATGTTCTCTCAGCCTCATGACAACATGTGTAGAATAGTATTATAAAACTGCACATTTTTCTCTCTGCCCCATGGTGGAATGTGTTGAAATGCAGGAAGTTAGCTGGCGGGCTTCCGGAAGCTAGGTTCCCCGGAGACCGAAGTACTTAGTCCGGCCCCGGTTAAGGGGTATGGGAACTAAGGCCTTATGTTTTTCCTGGTCAGGGCACATGGTTGGTCAAGGTAA
The DNA here is from genome assembly GCA_023634145.1 of Thymallus thymallus. Lineage (NCBI taxonomy): Eukaryota > Metazoa > Chordata > Actinopteri > Salmoniformes > Salmonidae > Thymallus > Thymallus thymallus. Next base: position 29,410,232 of record CM042382.1, on the reverse strand, counting down.
AAAAAAAACGAATGGTTCACCATCAAACGCAATTGGTCAGTTTCCACCGTAGACAGCACCCATGGCGACATACAGTAAAGTAGTGGAACAAACTGTATTAGGAACAGGCTTAACCTTACATCCACTTTTGATTGTTTTATTATTAAGCTTTAAGGCTTTAAAGCAGTTGGTTTGATCATCTAAGTACTGAAATGTGCCCGTTCTTTGATTCCTTTCATTCAGGTTTAACAACGTGAAACATATTTCCTGCGTCTTGTTCTTAGTGAAGACTTAGCAGCAGAAAGGTGAAAAGAATCTTTTGTGTGATGGTATTGGCTCAGGTCACTCGGGCTTCTTTAGTGCATTCTGTTAGAGATTAATGGCCAGGGTGTCCCAGGCCTCCTGCATGCGTTAGGTGGATTGAAATTAATTAAAAGTGGTTGGGGATAGTTAGTATACAGTATATGCCACAGAACTGAAATGGGTAGGAAACAACCTAGTTGTTCGATCAGATTTACTGTCCAAATACAGTACCTCATTGTTTTGTCGTCAATCGGTGTTATCAGTTACTGTATTTATGTAGGTTGTCCACTAAGGAGCAAAGTCATCATCGACTTCAATGGCCAACCAAGATGGAGAGTAGGCCTACTTCTGAAATCAATTGTCTTTACTACTATGCTGGATGTGGCACAATAGGTAACTAACCACAGAATGGGATATTAGCCTGACTTTAGGCCATCTATCACTATTGTCCTGGCCATGACACCCATGTAGTCAGTCAGACATACAGTGAGCACCATAATTCATTGGACAGCGACCATTTTGTTGTTATTTTGGTTCTGTACTCTAGCACTTTGAGTTTGAAAGGATACAATGACAATGAGGTTGAAGTGCAGACTGTCAGCTTTAATTTGAGGGTATTTTCATACATATCGGATGAACCGTTTAGAAATTAAAGAACCTTTTGTACATAGTCCCCCCCCATTTTCAGGCATAAAAAAACATTGGACAGTTTAACATAATGTAGAATAAAGTAATCATTGTTAATATTTGGTATCTTCCCTGGTGATGCTCTGCCAGGCCTGTACTGCAGCCATCTTCAGTTCCTGCTTGTTTCGGGGACTTTTTGCCTTCAGTCTCCTCTTCAGCATGTAAAATGTATGTTCAATTGAATTCAGATCCAGTGATTGACTCAGCCAGTCAAGGATTTTCCACTTTTTGGCCATCAAACCCCTTCATTGCTCTAGCAGTATGTTTAGGGTCATTGTCTTGTTGCATGATGAAGTTCCCACCAATGAGTTTGGAGGCATTTGGTTTTATCTGAGCAGATAAAATATTTCTGTAGACTTCAGAATTCATTGTTCTACTTCTGTCTGCAGTCACATCATCGATGAAGACAAGTGAGCCTGTTCCACTGGCAGTCATACAGGCCCAAGCCATAACACCCCCTCCACCATGTTTCACGGATGAGTTGGTATGCTTTGGATCATGGGCATTTCTGTTTTTTCTCCACACTTTTTTCCAGAACTCTTGGGTCTCTTTTAGGTGCTTTTTAGCAAACTGTAATCTGGCCTTTCTGTTCTTCAGGCTTATCAGTGGTTTGCATCTTGTAGTGTACCCTCCGTCTTGTAGTCTTGTAGTCCGGCTGGTGTAGTCTTCTACGTATGGTAGACTTTGACACATCTACACCTGCATCCAGGAGAGTGTTTTTGTTCTGTTGGGCTGTTGTCAGGGGGTTTTTCTTCACGATAGAGAGTATTCTCCGGTTATCCACTACAGTGGTCTTCTTCTGTCTACCGGGTCTTTTGACATAATTGAGTTCACTGGTTGTTTTTTTTCTTGTTAATGATGAACCAAACTGCCCAGGGTTTTTGCAATGTTCCTGATTTATTTATTAAAATTTCTGAGCCTTATGACGGCCAGCTTCATTTGCGACACTGCTGTCTTTCTCGTGTTGTCACACCCCAACAACAACAACCTCCAACGGCAATAGCAAAGTCTAGAATCAATACTATTCATCAACAGCTCTCCTGCATTCACTAACAACCCAAATGAATACACCTGCCTAACGACCCACACATCTGTGAAGCCAATTCAACAAATACTTGTAGTACCATAAAATGGGTGGTCCGTGTACAAAAGGTGCTGTCATTTCAAAACGGTTCATCCAATATGTATGAAAATACCTTCAAATTAAAGCTGACAGTCTGCACTTCAACCTCATTGTCATTGTATCCTTTCAAACTCAAAGTTCTAGAGTACAGAACCAACATAACAACAAAATGGTTACCATGAATTATGGTGCAGTGTAGTAAATGCTGACTTGTCCTGATCTGAACCCAATGACTCAGAAGAATGCCCTAGTTCCTCGTGTCACTATTTTATTTATTTATATTATTTGTATTATTATTATCTTTATCTTTAACTCTGCATTGTTGGAAAAGGACCTGTATGTCAGCATTTCACTGTTAGTCTAAACCTGTTGTTTACGAAGCATGTGACAAATAAAATGTATTTGGTTTTATTGAGTGCCAAGGGCATTCCACTTCCCTTGGTCTTTGTTTGACCGTTGTCCAATAAAGCAGCTACATGTTTCCCAGTTCCCACAATGCACCATGGCAGCAAGCGGGTCTCACCCACCACCTGTCTCAGATCAAAGCTAGTGTGTGTGTGTGTGTACGTGTGTACGTGTGTGTGTTTAGCCAATGACATTTGCAGGAGGTTATTAGTCCTGAGGGAAGAAGAACTCTACTCTCCAGGGATTATCATGTCTATAAAAGAGTTCCCTGCAATGTTCCCTGCACTGTTGGAGCTAGAAACAAGCTCCACCTGCAATAACATCTGCAAATCTGTGTACACGACCAATAAACTTTGATTCGATTTGAAAGAGATGTCCTCCTCTTCCTCTTCGGTGGGTCGCACTCGCTCCCGATTGGTGCGTGGCCTGACCAACTGGCTCCAGATTGGTGCATGGCCCACGACCCCAGTGGCAGCTCCATTCTGGCTTTTAAGTGCATATTTAATGCTGGTGTGGTTCTGTAATTTCATGCCAGCCATGTTGGTGTTGTCGCCTGGTCGCTCCTTTGGTGGGTTGGTGGTGTGTGATGGATTGCACTGGGATTTGCTGACCTCAGCTGATGGTGTAGGCTTGTGGGAACTCGAAAATTGCTGCTGCAACGAGCTACCCTTCCCCTTCCTTGCTCCTGAGTAGCCTGTCCATCCTCAGTTTTACATGTGACCCATATCTGATTTGCGCATTCACACTGATGTAGCTTCTGAAGTAGCACACAGATGCAAAGCTAATTTCATGCCACTATTCCTTTACATTTAGGGGGGGTTGTCGTGGTAACGGGCTGGTCTTGTGCAAAAAAATCTCTTAAATCTCTTAACCCCAAAAATCGGACAGACTTAGGTCGCGTATAGATCATCCGAATTATATCAGTATTGAGATCCACATATGAATGGTTTACACATTAGGGAAAATATCATCGGTATCAGATATGACAAATAATTGCCAAAAGATCTGAATTGGGCTGCTTGTGTAAACGAAGCCTGAGAGGCTGATCGCTAGGGAAATAAAGTGGTTGTCAAGAGAACGGTGCAGGTGGCACTCCACTAGCGCCAGACTGCATTCCCTTTGACAAAGGTAACGTTAGTGATTGGTCCATCCTGTAGTAGTCATTGTACCTGCAACTGAAGGGAGACCTTTGTGTAAAGAACAATGCATTTTTGCTGTGTCTTGATTTGAGGTTTGGTTAGAATGCAATATCATGTGCTATACAGTGTACATGCTATACCCTATCTAATGCAATATATACAGGATATATCTGAAATCTAAAACTTTACTGTATAGAATTATTAACAAAATTAATGTTTATTCCTTTGGTCCTTATATGGATTCTATTGTTCTGCTTATTTAAATCGCAAAGCATCATCTGTAAAACCTTGTAAATTCCTCTGCATTCTGTGCAATGAGCTTCCACTTTACTGAACATATTGTAAGAAAGCTGCAGTTCCTAGGCCTACTTGTTGAGTATGTCCCGTGTGTGTGTGTGTGTGTGTGTGTGTGTAACTTAGTATTGTCTTTTTCTACCCTGACTGTTACATCTGACCTCCTCCTCTTTGCAGTGAGCTCATTAGAGCAGAAGATGGAGGGCAGATCTCTCTGGATTGGTTCGACAACGATGGCAGCGCTTCCCACCCCAACGCGGCCACACGGCCCACCGTCCTGCTGCTCCCAGGTCTGACCGGTACCAGCAGAGAGTCCTACATCCTCCACATGGTGCAGCAGAGCAGGGATCTGGGATATAGGTGGGTGGTCCACCAATCTTTATAGGGACCAACAATAAATAAACATGGACAGTACTGCACAGTTTTTATTCATTCAGACAGTTGTTCAGTTCAATACTGTGGATTAGGCCTATGTCTTAGCCTGTAGGACTATTGTAAGCACAGTGCACAGTCAACTATTTTATTTTTTATTTAACTAGGCAAGTCAGTTTAGAACAAATTCTTATTTACAATGACAGCCTACCCTAACCCGGACAACGCTGGGCCAAGAATTTGTTCTAAACTGACTTTCCCTTCTGATACAGATCGAACCAGGGTCTGTAGTGACGCCTCTAGCACTGAGATGCAGTGCCTTAGACCTCTGATTCGCTCTTGCTCATCTGTTTTATTGCATTGCAGTTCAATAGTCCAAATTCAAATACATTCTCTTTGCAATGAAAGTCCCAAGATATTGCATATGTTAGGAGTTCAAAACTGTGTATGAATGGATTAAGGTTACTTGAGGTAAGCAGCTGCCGAAGGAGAGCGGCTAGCCAAGCTCTCAGCAGGCAGAGCAGAGCAGACCTGCTTTGGAAAGAAAGAGCTGAACGTTGCACAAGCTCTAAGGGATGCTGAGGAAGGCAGTTTGTTGCTCCTCTAAAAGGACTCTCTGTGTTCTGTGTTCCCTGCACTCATTCTTTCAAACAGAGGGAGCAGAGCAGGGAAGAGAGGGAGGGGGGCAGAGAAGAGAGGGAGGGGGGCAGAGAAGAGAGGGAGGGGGGCAGAGAAGAGTGGGAGGGGGGCAGAGAAGAGAGGGAGGGGGGCAGAGAAGAGAGGGAGGGGGGCAGAGAAGAGTGGGGGGGGGGCAGAGAAGAGAGGGAGGGGGGCAGAGAAGAGAGGGAGGGGGGCAGAGAAGAGAGGGAGGGGGGCAGGGAAGAGTGGGAGGGGGGCAGAGAAGAGAGGGAGGGGGGCAGAGAAGAGTGGGAGGGGGGCAGAGAAGAGAGGGAGGGGGGCAGAGAAGAGAGGGAGGGGGGCAGAGAAGAGTGGGGGGGGGCAGAGAAGAGTGGGGGGGGCAGAGAAGAGAGGGAGGGGGGCAGAGAAGAGACGGAGGGGGGCAGAGAAGAGTGGGGGGGGGGCAGAGAAGAGTGGGGGGGGCAGAGAAGAGAGGGAGGGGGGCAGAGAAGAGTGGGGGGGGGCAGAGAAGAGTGGGGGGGGCAGAGAAGAGAGGGAGGGGGGCAGAGAAGAGTGGGGGGGGGCAGAGAAGAGTGGGGGGGGCAGAGAAGAGAGGGAGGGGGGCAGAGAAGAGTGGGGGGGGCAGAGAAGAGTGGGGGGGGGCAGAGAAGAGAGGGAGGGGGGCAGAGAAGAGAGGGAGGGGGGCAGAGAAGAGAGGGAGCGGGGAAGAGAAGGGAGGGAGCAGGCAAACGGATCAGGGAATAGAAGGGGGCAAGCAGGCAAACTCAGCATCTTTCCACCCCAGCCCTCGCCCCGGCCCTGTCCTGCAAGCTTAATGAATTACAGCTTACTGGTACAAGCTTTGCAGCTTAGTTTAGCCCAACCAGCTTTGCCTATGCAGGAGGAAGTGAATGTCTGTCACACCCTCCCTGCCCTGTCCAGCCCCCACCCTGCAGCTGAGTTTTCACAGTCATTCTCTTAGATAACAGATGACTAGAGAGAGATTTCTGCTACTGCTGTTCAAGTCTTCAGGACTAATACAACAACAGATATGTCTCTTTCACAGATGGTTGGTAGCACCTTAATTGGGGGGGGGGACTCGTGGTAATGGCTGGAGCGAAATGAGTGGAATGGTATCAAACACATGGTTTCTCTGTGTTTGATACCATTCCATTTGCTCCGTTCCAGACATTATTATGAGCTGTCTTTCCCTTACTGGTTTCTTTACATATTCCACCTTGTTCCCTTTTGGGGTGACAGGTAGCCTAATGGTTAGGGTGTTGGGCCAGTAACCGAAAGCTTGCTGGATCGAATCCCTAAGCTGACAATGTAAATAATCTGTTGTTCTGCCCCTGAACAAGGTAGTTAACCCACTGTTCCCCGGTAGGCCGTCATTGTAAATAAGAATTTGTTCTTAACTGACTTGCCTAGTTAAATAAAGGTAAAAAAATATATAATAATTATAAATAAATAAAACTGCTGTGAAGTACATTTGTTTAAACATTGTTTGATGGCAGTGCACCTGGAAGATTGTCTGAAAATTCTCTTACATTTAGGAACTAAATCATAGTAGCTGTATAAGCGTTAAAGTCGCACTCCAGTCTCCTTTTCACCTAAAAAAAAAATAATTGTTGGCAGTGCGCCTGGAAGTTATAATAACACATAATGTAAATGCTTGAAACTAGTGTCATTTCTCCAAAAATGAATGGATTTTAAAGGTTTAAGTTCATTTTTCTGTTGTGTTTCAGGTGTGCGGTATTCAACAACAGAGGGGTGTCTGGCGAAACTCTCTTGGTAAGAATCTAGTATTCATACAAAGAGCAGTTTAAAAGGATTTTTGTGTGTATGCCTTTTAGGTTTTAATTCAGACATTCAAAAACATAAAACATAAAATAACATAAAACATAACATAACATTTTGCAACAATTATATTGCTCTGTACAATCAAAAGGCATCTTAATCTACACTGATATGCAAACACTCACAACATGACACATAGGCCTTGCATCCTTTTGGTGGTCTACTCACCAGTTGTCACTGGCAGAGTGCGTGCTTTCCCTTGCATTGTGATTGGAGCTATTCTTCAGCGTGACGTCCCCCTTCACTATGTCACCCAGCACCCCATAGCATGTGTGTGTCTGTATCACACGTGGCATGTGTAACCCAGAGAATGTAACCCATAGTGTATTGTGTAATCCACAAGGAGCCTAATCCAGACAGCATGCAGACAGACAATGTTGTCACAAAGCAGGAGTTATTAAGTTACAGGTGCACAGATAGAAAGTGTATTCTAGCACTGGTCCATAGAGTAGAATTAGCTTTCCCTGTCCTGTGTTCACCAAGACCCCCTGTAGCTCAAGGTTTATCTATGGATCTATTCCCGTTCATATATTTAGCCAACAATTAGGTCTACACTCTACTGTCAATCTCCATTGAAGCGAGTAAGGGCTATGATGCTATTCAAGAGATGCTAACTCGTTGGAAAATGTGCATACGCACTGGACAAAAACTGGTTGAATCAACGTTGTTTCCATGTCATTTCAACCCCAAAAATCTATGCGATGACGTTGAATCAACGTGGGAAAACTGATTGGATTTGCAAAAAGTCATCAACGTAAGGGCATTTTGTATTTTTTTCAACCAACTTTTAACCTTAATCCCAGTGACATGATTTCACGTTGAATTCACATTAGTTGACAACTCAACCAAAGGTAAATCAAAACTAGACATTTAAATTGTCTGTTCGGAGTGGGTAAATTATATTACTTACCAGTGTCACCCAAACAGCTCAGCCAATCCACAATTGGAATCTTGTATCATACTATAGTTTGTGGCCACAATTCGTCCAATGTCCCTTTTGAGATCTGTGCTCTCAGGATGAATGAATGAATGAATGAATGAATGGGTTGTTTTGTGTCTTGTCCTTGTTGTATTCACATGTACAGTCACAAAGACACACACACATGCACGCAAGAACACACACACACACACACACACACCAGTTATCTTATTACAACAGCTACCCCAGGCCAGGGTTTCATCTGAAATGGGCTATTCTCAATTGCCAAACTGGACCAGTACTGTAGCGTACACATAGAATTAGGAATTAGAATACTAGCGTTGAGGAATTGTGCTGAAGTTTTATGCAAATGACTACGCATTCATACGCCTTTTCTCTGTGTGAATGGCGTCCATTGTTTAAGTAGGGCCCGGTGTTAGATTGAATGTCCTGCTGTGTGAGAAGTGCCCTCTGCTCGACCACAACTAGGGCTACTGACCTAATTCCACACAGACCCCCCCCCCCCTCTCACACGCCACAATAGTGTGGTAGCCCGCTCAGCTAATGCACTTCTTCAGCATTCAGTATGTTTTTTTAGTATGATTACTACAATGGATGGTTATTGGACTTTTAACTTTTTATTGTATCTGTATTGTAATAGAAAACTTTATTACTGTATCATCGAAAGGGAAATAGTTTCAAGCTGTTTTTATTGTTGTTGTAACACTACCAGTATGACGCACTTCCATACAGGATTTACCTCATTGTTATACAATAGTTTTTTTTAAACTTGGGCCGGCACCTGTGTCTCATTGGGCCATGGCTCCGTCGGACCTGCTCTCACTTGGGGCCAAGGCAAGGCCCTGGGTACTTTTCAGCTTGCATTTACATAGCAATGGGCTAACTGTGGACTTTAACATCTTCTCACAAATCAACAGGTCTTGTTGATTCTGCTTTAGTGTCACACTCCTGATGGAAACACAAGAACACTAGAGCTTCCAATAACATAAAACACTGGCAGCCCATTGGTGCGGGGGTAAGTCTCATTGGAAAAGCACCAGTAGAGTTCCTACTCCACTCAAGTCCTTTACTCAAATGTAAGCTATGAGGACACAGCAACTGGATATGCTTGCTGTGAGAAAACACTCAGGCTGAGCTTCGTGCAAGAATATTGATGAAGAAAGATACTGGCAGTCCCAGCTTGCAGCCAGAGGGAAAGACAACGTGTCTGACTGAACAATTGGCCAGGTGAAATGGACTTCAAACTCTGAAGTGATGATGTCAGGGAGTACAAGGTTATAAAACCCACGTCATCCTCAAGGTTATTTTAAATGAGTGTAATGTCAGTTATTGTTTCACTGTCAGTGGATCATTTCCAAAAGGTGATAGAAGAGGGCTTGCATTAACCGATAGTACTTGTTATGGACAGATGCTACAGGCCATTAGCTGAAAAAGGCTATCCGGCAGCAGGCTTACAGATGCTGCATGCTACGTCTCTGACTGATATTACAGTATTCCTCCTCCTGTGGTTGCTACTGCTCTAACTCTAAATAGCCCCTGTCCCTGAGTCAGCCGTTTGTAATGCCAGAGCGTATTTTTCTACCACTCATACCAATACAGCATGATGCCTTTAAGTCACAAGCAGTGTTTGTGCACTTGTATGTGTGAGGGAGGGTGTGAAGGCTTGCATGTAATTCATCTACAGTATGAGTTATCTGCACATCTGGCTATAGATCCCGGAACAGTGCAGAGGTCACAGTGATATTTGCATGCCAGTGTGTGTGTGTGTGTGTGTGTGTGTGTGTGTGTGTGTGTGTGTGTGTGTGTGTGTGTGTGTGTGTGTGTGTGTGTGTGTGTGTGTGTGTTTTCCTTTGCCGTACATTCCTCTTTACGGTCGAAGGCCAATCTAACAACAGAAAAACTGTAGGTTTACATTAAAGGGACATACACACACACTCGCACACACACACACTCAGAGTGAACTCTTCTTATCTTTGTGTGCTACCAGACTCCCAGAACATACTGTGCTGCCAACACAGAGGACCTGGAGGCGGTCATCAAACACATCCAGAGGACAAATGAGGACGCCCCTCTCATGGCTGCTGGGGTCTCCATGGGCGGGTTAGTAGGTGCCTCTTCATGCTTGACACTATGACACTATGGCCCAAATCCTGAGAGCTGCAAGCATTACTCAGACTACTGCATAAATCATGTGTTGATGTAGGCTGCCGTATTGATGTCAACGGGACATACATGTATGTATTGAGCAATACTATACTACGGTATCACTTCACTGAACTGTAGGAGTCAGACTAAAGATACTACCTTTTCTGTAGAGCCTGGAAAGTACTTGGTTGTCCCATCCATAGGTTTCTATGGGTTGGTTATGTATTTGTTTTATTTATTTTGCAGCCTCCTCCTTTCCCCTGTCAGAAACAGCACTTTTCATTTGATTCAGAGAGCTCAGCCTCTCAGTTGTAACTTACAACTTGTCAAAAGAGGTATTACAGTTATAATCCCCTACCTAAGTGTGGGTTTCCCCTCTCCCCTCTCCACTCTCCCCCTACTCTCTCCCCCCTACTCTCTCCCCTCCACCGTACTCTCCCCTCTCCTCCCTACTCTCTCCCCTCCACTGTCCTCTCCCCTCTCCACTCTCCCCCACCCTCTCCCCCCTCTCCCCTCCACCGTCCTCTCCCCTCTCCCCCCTACTCTCTCCCCCCTCTCCCCTCCACCGTACTCTCCCCCCCCCCTCTCTCCCCCCTCTCCCCTCCACCGTACTCTCCCCTTTCCCCCCTACTCTCTCCACCCTCTCCCCTCCACCGTACTCTCCACTCTCCCCCACCCTCTCCCCCCTCTCCCTTCCACCATACTCTCCCCTCTTCCCCCTACTCTCTCCCCTCCACCGTCCCCCCCCTCTCTCCCCTCTCTCCCCCCTCTCCCCTCCACCATACTCTCCCCTTTCCCTCCTACTCTCTCCCCCCTCTGCCCTCCACCGTACTCTCCCCTTTCCCCCCTACTCTCTCCACCCTCTCCCCTCCACCGTACTCTCCACTCTCCCCCCTACTCTCTCCCCTCCAACGTCCTCTCCCCCCCTCTCTCCCCCCTCTCCCCTCCACCGTACTCTCCCCTTTTCCCCCTACTCTCTCCACCCTCTCCCCTCCACCGTACTCTCCACTCTCCCCCCTACTCTCTCCCCTCCAACGTCCTCTCCCCCCCTCTCTCCCCCCTCTCCCCTCCACCGTACTCTCCCCTTTTCCCCCTACTCTCTCCACCCTCTCCCCTCCACCGTACTCTCCCCTCTCCCCCCTACTCTCTCCCCTCCAACGTCCTCTCCCCCCCTCTCTCCCCCCTCTCCCCTCCACCGTACTCTCCCCTTTTCCCCCTACTCTCTCCACCCTCTCCCCTCCACCGTACTCTCCCCTCTCCACTCTCCCCCACCCTCTCCCCCCTCTCCCCTCCACCGTCCTCTCCCCTCTCCCCCCTCTCCCCTCCACCGTACTCTCCCCTCTCCCCCCTACTCTCTCCCCTCCACCGTCCTCTCCCCCCCTCTCCCCCCTCTCCCCTCCACGTACTCTCCCCTTTCCCCCCTACTCTCTCCCCCCTCTGCCCTCCACCGTCCTCTCCCCTCTCCCCCCTACCCTCTCCCTGTCTTTCTAATCCCAGGATGATGCTGGCGAACTACCTGGGGAGGAAGGGCAGGGAGACGTGTCTGAAAGGCGTGGTTGTGTTCTCGGCAGGCTGGGATGTGTTTGAGTGCACAGCGTCGCTGGAGAAGCCTCTAGACCGCTTTCTCTTCAACTCCTACCTCACCAGCTGCTTGCAGGCGGGCGTGGACAGGTGGGTGGGAGGCCTGGCTTAGCTCTTAGCTGCATTGAGCTACATTGTTTAGCTTTTAGAAGTTAGCTTTTAGCGACACCTGAGGTTGGGCTCTAACAGCTAACAGCTCCATCAATCAAATGTATTTTATAAATCCCGTTTTACATCAGCAGTTGTCACAGTACAAAGCACTCGGTACTCTACTGTCAGGCCCCAATCATTTCATGAACATTGCCAATGGATATTGAAGCAAACCCACATGATTCCCTATGTTCCCCATTGAAGAAAACCTACTTTCCCATGTTCCCCATTGAAGCAAACCTACTTTCCCATGTTCCCCATTGAAGCAAACCTACTTCCTGCTTCCTCGTGTTTTTCTCTCCTCTAGACACAAATCTGTGCTTGAGAAGAATTACGACATTGATCATGTGATGAAGGTAAAATGCACAACCTTTTAGTGACCTCCTCTAAATACAAGTAAAAGTGACAGGGGGAATGGAAGCTTGTTGTGTGCAACAGGGAGTGGCAATTGAATGCAAGCTTCGCAAAAAAATGACATTGCTAAAACATTTCTAGCCTGTCAATCAGTTTTTATTATTTTTTTTATTACTATCTCTGACTTTTGTGATAGCTACTTTATTGGGGGAAAATATACTTACTATGACCGTGATAAGTGGTTGTCTCACCTAGCTATGTTAAGATGAAGGCACTAACTGTAAGTCGCTCTGGATAAGAGCATCTGCTAAATGACTAAACTGTCAAAACAAATAAGAAGGTTGACGTGTTCTGCTCGACCCGCTCAGTTTTCCACCACAAAACACCAGAAAATGGCCATAAAGAGTTGAGCCAGATCACCTGCTTTTACACTATGATTTGACTATTAGAAGTTCAATGTTTCTTTAGAAAAAAATACAACATTTTTTATTGTTTCACCATATTAATACGAGAGTTCAGTTCACGTAACAGGGTTGACCTCAAAATGAGGGACAGACGTAAATGATTCGCTAATCACACGAAATAAATTATAATCTTCTGAAATGACTTTTGTCAAAGCATCAAAATAACTAAGGCTTACTAAGCCTTTATTCATATTAAAAATCTTATTAAAGACCACTTCATTTAATATAACAGGCTTTTAAAATTCAATATTGGTGCACAGTTTCTGATTAAAATATCAAAAGGATCTAATTTTGTGGAATTTCAAGTCAGGTCCTTAAGGCCCTCTTGGACTGCTGCCAACATTGTTGAAAGTATATTGTTGCCGGATGTCACCTTATAATTCGACTTTATCCCAACCCCCCCTGCAGGCCAAGACCCTCCGTGAGTTTGATGAGAGGTTCACTTCTATAATGTTTGGCTACCCCACCAACGATGACTACTACCATGATGCCAGTCCCATCCACAGGCTCAAGTCTGTGCAGGTGCCCATGTTGTGTCTAAACGCTGCAGACGACGTCTTCTCTCCCAGTCATGGTGAGTCCACAATCACAACCCACCACCGGCCCTCCATGTTGGTTACATAGCCCACCACTGGCCCTCCATGTTGGTTACATAGCACACCACCGGCCCTCCATGTTGGTTACATAGCCCACCACCGGCCCTCCATGTTGGTTACATAGCACACCACCGGCCCTCTATGTTGGTTACATAGCCCACCACCGGCCCTCTATGTTGGTTACATAGTCCACCACCGGCCCTCCATGTTGGTTACATAGTCCACCACCGGCCCTCTATGTTGGTTACATAACCCACCTCCAGCCCTCCATGTTGGTTACATAACCCACCTCCAGCCCTCCATGTTGGTTACATAGCCCACCACCGGCCCTCCATGTTGGTTACATAGCCCACCACAGGCCCTCCATGTTGGTTACATAGCCCACCACCGGCCCTCCATGTTGGTTACATAGCTGATGAGCAAGGCCTATATCGAAAGACAATGCAGCCAAAGACACAATGTAGACGACATCTTGTCTGGGGAAAAATGTATCCATAACTGTTATAGGGGTCTACCTTTCTCCCTCAGCTAACCTTAGTGCACTCAAGGAGTTAACTAGTTTGTTGTTTTCTTTTACATGATTTTACATGATTATTTTAGTGACCTTGATTGTATTTCAGCTAACCCAATTTAGCTATCTGACTTTTTTCATATGTCCTCAATACTATTGTGGATTATTGATCCCTGAGGGGAAATTTCTTCGTCAAGCAGGGCAGGTGCAAAAATTCGAGAACAAAAATACACAAAAGACAGATACACGATACATGATACATAGAGCAGCAGTATGAAAAAGTATAAAAATACAAGAAGTCTGGAGTGCAAAAAATCTATAAAAAGACATTGCATAGTATGGGTGGATGGCTGAATATGTACACTATACATTGTTACAGAGTGTTAGGTGAAAGAAAATGATAAAGATATTGCAAGTTGAAATAAATAAATAAGGAGTATTTGCATGGTTAACTATACTATACAGGTCGATGGCTGATAAATACTTAAATAGCTAAAAGTGTGTATGATATAAGTGAGGGTAATAATAGTTTACTGAATGCCTGGTACACTTTGGAATCAAAATCAGAAGAAGTATCAGAAGTCATTCAGAAAAGAGTTGATGCTTGGGTCAAGGCCAGGAACACAGTCTTAGGCCCGGACTGGCAAGCCAAGACTGATTATTATGTAACTGCTCTTTCGGATTGTAATGGGAACCCGGCTAAATTCTGGGAAACTGTCAAATCCCTGAAGGGTTCTACCTCCTGTTCTCTGCCACAACAAATTAATTCAGATGCTGGCCTCATTACGGGAAAAAAATGAGATCATGGATGCATTTAATCACCATTTTATTTCAGCGGACTGTCTCTTTGAAGTAACTTCTAAGCCTATTTACAATGATACTGGTCTGGATGCTGATAGGGAAAACTTGCTGAATGATCAGAGAAATGATAGTCAAAGCTTTTCTATTAGGCTAGTTACAGAAAAATAAGTCCTGGATGCTTCGCTAGCAATAGACAACAATGGCTCAATAACCCACATTTTGTATTTAACATAGTTATGAAATATTCAGAAAGTATGGAAATCAGATCTTGTGCTGCAACTCCATAAGGGCGGAGATAGTAGGGATCTTATTAATTATAGCCCTGTTTCAAGGCTTCCTTGTCTAGCTAAGATTCTTGAGTCCTTTGCTCAGTTTGCAAATTTTTATATGAGAAATGTATTTTTTATGTAAACCAATCAGAGTTTAGACCTGGACATATCACTATTACAGTAACCACTTTAGTTGTTAAGGATCTTGTCAATGCTTTAGACACTCAAATGAAATGTGCTGTTTGTGGACCTGTCAAAAGCTTCATGCTATTTTATGGAATAAGTTGTCCTCAATAGGGCTGTTCATGGTTTCATGATTATCTTAGTGACAGAACTCAGGCCATTGTGATTGACGGGGTTACGTTTGAATTTCTTTAAGTGCATAAAAGTGTACCACAGGGTTGATTTTGGGACCTGTTCTCTTCACTATTTATGTAAACACCTAAACACCATTGGTCAATCTGTTAAAAACGAAATCTACATGATATATGCAGATGATACTATTATGTATGCTATTGCCCCAACCGTTGATAGATAGATAGATAGATAGATAGATAGATAGATAGATAGATAGATAGATAGATAGATAGATAGATAGATAGATAGATAGATAGATAGATAGATAGATAGATAGATAGATAGATAGATAGATAGATAGATAGATAGATAGATAGATAGATAGATAGATAGATAGATAGATAGATAGATAGATAGATAGATAGATAGATAGATAGATAACTACAGTCAGATTTTATAGCTATGCAGGAACTTGTGCTTAATATGGGCAAAACAAAATACATGTTGTTTTTAAACTCTCGTAAGAATGTTTCAGATGTTCACTCATTAGATACCTAACTTTGCTGTTGAAGTATAGACACCTGAGCTGCCTAACCTGTTCACAGGATTGGTTCTTGAGGTTCCTACGGTCTCCACCGAGCTAGGGAAATCTGCTTTTAGTTTTAAAGCACTGTATCGCTGGAACAAAGCCCTTAACCAACAATGCCGTTCAAGAAATAGAGAAAAATAAAATATTTACAAAATAAACTAAAGTAAAAAATGTCATAATAAAACAACAATAACAAGGCTATATACAGGGGATACCGGTACAGAGTTGTTGTATTTTAATATGTGTATATTTATATAAACATTTATATTTTGTGTATAATGTGTATATTTGTGGTGTATTGTGCAGGGTACATTTGAAAAAGAGACCTCAATATTTGATTTCCTGGTAAAATAAAGGTAAAATAAAAATACATCTCTAGTAATGCCCTAAAAAGTGTGTAAGACATAAACAATTTACACTGCACAGTGTACGTACGTGCATACAGTATTTCTGTGTAGTTTTGGAAGTCAAATCCCAAATCTAGTGCTTGGTGTATGTGTCCACTGCTTGACTGATGGATTATTAACAAGGGTTTTGTCTCCTCTCCTCCTCAGCCATTCCAGTGGAGGCGGTGAAGCAGAACCCTAACCTAGCCCTCCTCATCACCTGCCACGGCGGCCATATTGGTTTCCTGGAGGGCCTGTGGCCCCGACAGAGCACCTACATGGACCGCGTGTTTAAGCAGTTTGCCAAGGCCGTCATAGAACAGGGCGGTGACCTCCATGACCTTTCCAGCTAGTAGGACCAGTTCTTCCCTTTCTCTTCTCCCATCTTCCTTTTCTCCCTCTCTCTTTCTTTCATTTCTTTCCTCCTCCCCCCAGTCCTTCTCCTCTCCCTCTCTCCCTCCCCCCTCCCTCACCACAAGCAAAAAAACGTTTATTTTGAAGGGCACATCCTGTCGCAACACCACATTTGTCCGTCCACTCACGTATTCCTTCATACATTCATTAATTCAATGTATGTAGCCATGAATTCATATCATGTTTTTTCTAAAAAGATGAGTATGTTCATATTACTATATTCGAATATGAATAATTTCAGTTGTCTTTCTCCACCCGTCAGTGTTCTCAACAACAACTCTTCATCAATAGGATTTTAGTCCTCAGGGATTTTTTTTTTTTTTTTTTACATAGTACCTGTCTGTCTGTCAAAGGTTTGTTATGAATGTGAATGGTTTATGTTAAAGATCGTTTAGTCCTTTCAGCAACAAAATAAGACCTAAAATAATCTCTCGTGACAGACAGCTAGCTGCTATAGTAGCGTGAGATTTAGTTCTGGGTTCCGAGATGATACCTTTAACTTACCGTCACAGATCACAGTATTTATGTTGTTCTGCATGCACTTTCATTCACACGTTCTACCTGTATGCACACCAAATAGCTCTAACAATGTAATGTTATGGAGATAACTCATTATTAATTATAAGGAATGTGAAATTGCACTATTTTAGTTTGAACAACCCATGCCTCTAATTCCTTCCTGCAAACGCACTTGATTTCAATAGTTTTTAATATGTAAATAAGTATACCTAAAAGGCCTAATAAATTAATATGCAAATGCCACATGGATGTTATTGTTTGTCCTGCTGTTGAGGACACAGCTAAGTCTTAGTTACTTTATGGGCCAGTATTACGGTATTTTACCGTACTTGTAGGGCATTTGCTGAGAATATCAACCTGATGCATATATCATCAATGCAGCTGTGTTGCCAGTTTGGTTCTGCGTCAGAAAACAATGATAAAGGAGTTGTCTACCATAATGGAGTTAGCAAAAGTTACAACAGATCTACCAACTAGGCTATCATTAATGCAGCTGGGTTGCCAGTTTGGTTCTGCTTCAGCAAACAATGGTGAAACAGTTGTTTACCTTAAAGGAGTTAGCGAACTTTCTACCAGATCTGGCAACCAGACTGTCACCAATGCACTGCTTCAGACATTGTCTGTGTACAAAATGGCAACCTATTCCATATATAGTGCACTACCTTTGGCCAGAACATCATGGACCCTGCCCAAAAGTAATGTAGGGAATAGGGTCTCATTTCATATGCACCTATGACTTTATTCCTGTGGAATTTGTATGTTTCTTTATTCTGCCCCGTGGCCATTAAGTAGCATGTGTCTCATCGTTATGAAGTCCTGAACCTTGTGACTAATACCAACACTACATCGTAATCAGTAGCACAAAGGACAGGTTTTGTTTGTCATTATATATATACAATATCAGTCAAAAGTTTGGACACACCTACTCATTCAAGGGTTTTTCTTTATTTTTACAATTTTCTACATTGTAGAATAATAGTGAAGACATCACAACTATTAAATAACACATATGGAATCATGTAGTAACCAAAAAAGTGTTAAATAAATCAAAATATATTTCATATTTTATATTCTTCAAAGTAGCCACCCTTTGCCTTGATGACAGCTTTACACACTCTTGGCATTCTCTCCAACAACTTCACCTGGAATGCTTTTCCATCAGTCTTGAAGGAGTTCCCACATATGCTGAGCACTTGTTGGCTGCTTTACCTTCACTCTGCGGTCCAACTCATCCCAAACCATCTCAATTGGGTTGAGGTCGGGTGATTGTGGAGGTCAGGTCATCTGATGCAGCACTCCATCACTCTCCTTCTTGGTCAAATAGCTCTTACACAGCCTAGAGGCGTGTTGGGTCATTGTCCTGTTTATAAACAAATTATAGTCCCACTAAGCACAAACCTGATGGGATGGTGTATCGCTGCAGAATGCTGTGGTAGCCATGTTGGTTAAGTGTGCCTTGAATTCTAAATAAATCACAGACAGTGTCACAATCAAAGCACCAGCTCACCATCACACCTCCTCCTCCATGCTTCACGGTGGGAACCACACATGCAGAGATCATCTGTTCATCTACTCTGCGTCTCACAAAGACATCAGCCCAAAGGACAAACTTCCACCAGCCTAATGTCCATTACTTGTGTTTCTTGGCCCAAGCAAGTCTCTTCTTTTATAGTGGTTTCTTTGCAGCAATTCGACCATGAAGACCTGATTCAAGCAGTCTCCTCTGAACAGTTGATGTTGAGATGTGTCTGTTACTTGAACTCTGAAGCATTTATTTGGGCTACAATCTGAGGTGCTGGTAACTCTAATAAACGTATCCAGCAGAGTTAACTCTGGGTCTTCCTTTCCTGTGGCGGTCCTCATGAGAGCCAGTTTCATCATAGCGCTTCATGGTTTTTACGACTGCTCTTTCAAAGTTCTTGACATTTTCAGGATTGACTGACCTTAAGGTAATGATGGACTGTCGTTTCTCTTTGCTTATTTGAGCTGTTCTTGCCATAATATGGACTTGGTCTTTTACCAAGTAGGGCTATCTTCTGTATACCACCCCTACCACTTGCGGCTCCCAAGTGGCGTAGTGGTCTAACACATTGCATCTCAGTGCTAGAAGCGTCACTACAGACAGCCTGGTTCAAATTCAGACTGTGATTGGGAGTCCCGTAGGGCGGTGCACAATTGGCCCAGCGTCGTCTGAGTTTGGCCGGTGTAGGCCGTCAGTGTAAATAAGAATTTGTTCTGACATGCCTAGTTATATAAAAAAATAAATACCCACAATTGATTGGCTCAAATGCATTAAGAAGGAAAGAATTTCCACAAATGAATGTTTAACAAGGCACACTTAATTGAAATGCATTCCATGTGACTCCCTCATGAAGCTGGTTGAGAGAATGCCAAGAGTGTGCAAAGCTGTCATCAAGGCAAAGTGTGGCTACTTTGAAGAATCTCAAATATAACATATGTTTAACGCTTTTTTGCTTACTACATGATTCCACATGTGTTTTTTCATAGTTCTGATGTCTTCACTATTATTCTACAATGTAGAAAATTGTAAAAATAAAGAGAAATCCTTGAATGGGTTATCCAAACTTTTGACTGGTACTGTGTATATATATATAAATATATATATATATATTTATATATATTATTATATTTCATTTTATATATAAAACAATACATTCTATTTAAAATCGCAGCAATAAGATATGCACATGTACCAATATGAAGTGTATTATGCTGCATTTAATAAATTATTAAATGAAGCCTAGTGCATTTGTCTGCTGTCTCTCTTGTCTAAAGTGCTCTGCTTTTAAATGTCTTTCTTCAATAGATTTTTTTCACCTTTCAAGGTCTTGATAAAACGCCCCACTGTTGGCATCAGCTTCAGTATCATCCAACAATTATGTAATAACCAGCTATGTGGATCCATGACTAGAGGATGCTATATGCTTCTGTTTTTGACTCCTCCTTATTGAAAACATATTCCAATGTAAGTATATTTTATTTTCCTCTTTATATTAACATCTTTGCAGTATGCAGGGAAATAATCTGGATCTGAGTCACATGCTAATGGATCTCTGTAAGCTCTGGTCAGAGGACCTCACTCAACCTCTTAGGATATTCAGACGTCCTGTGAAGGTAACATTTGACAGCTTGCCATAGAACAGAATTCTCATGGCTTATCATATAACCCGTAATGTGCCACACAACCAGGTTACTAGGTTATGACACATCTGCCACGCTATACCAGGCTCGCTTTTTTTATGGTTGGCTCACTGTCCCTGTCCCTGTTCCTTGGGCTCCAAGTGGCGCAGTGGTCTAAGGCACTGCATGTCAGTGCTAGAGGCGTCACTACAGACACCCTGGTTCGATTCCAGGCTGTATCACAACCTCTCGTGATTGGGAGTCCCATAGGGCGGGGCACAAGTTTAGCCGGTGTAGGCCGTCATTGTAAATAAAAATGTGTTCTTAACTGACTTGCCTGGTTAAATAAAGGTGAAATAAAAAATAACAAAAATAATTGGCTGTCCTGCAGACCTGGTGTAGTGTTTCTACCAGACCTGGGTTCAAATGGTACTACTGGCTATAATCCTTCACACACACACACACACACGAACGCACCAGTGGTATAGTGGTGCCTGGAAAAGTAGGTATACTCTAACAGTTTCCCAAACAGCCCGCCCCGCCGAAGTAATGGCACCCTGTGTGGAAAATGATGTGATAAACAGTGACATGTATTGGTCTTTTACAGTAAGGCCAACCCAAGCTGTACTGTGCAACTAGGCTAATGGTAGGCCTACTATTGAACTAGATAAACGAGCTTGTCAACTGAATCAGAAATTCACAGGTTTCAGATTCTTTCCTATTTTTTCAGTTTCAAAGTCACACTTAAAAAAAAATAGTGTGTATGTTTTCGTGTGTGTATATGCATGTGTCTGTGCCTCTTTGTGTCTCTCCACAGTCCCCGCTGTTCCATAAGGTGTATTTTGTATCTGTTTTTTAAAATCTAATTGTAGTACTTTCATGATTTACTTGATGTGGAATAGTTCCATGTAGTCATGGCTCTATGTAGTACTGTGCACCTTCCATAGTCTGTTCTGGACTTGGGGGACTGTGAAGAGACCTCTGGTGGCATGTCTTGTGGGGTATGCATGGGTGTCTGAGCTATGTGCCAGTAGTTCAAACAGACAGCTTGGCGCATTCAACGTGTAAATACCTCTCAGAAGTACAAGTAGCGATGAAGTCAATCTTTTCTCCACTTTGAGCCAGGAGAGATTGACATGCATATTATTAATGTTACTATGATACGCATCAGTGGGGATTAGGAAGTGAGTATACGCAATGTCCACTGAAAGAGAAGTGGGTATATGGCAGCATATACCTGCGTATGGCCTCCACTACACCACTGGAACGCACGCACGCAAGCAAGCGCGCACAAAACACACACGCAGTAAGCTCCCAGACAGATGGTTGTTGGTTTGAGCTAGATTGTTCTAGAAGCCTTGGAAAGTAATTAAGAGTAGACCGTGTTGGCAAGTAAAGTGATTTCCTTTTAGTCACCATCATAGGGGTTATTATGGTTGTGTTACTGTGTAACACCACCCCCAAAGGCAAATCTCATAATATCAGGAATCTATGTGACCTATGTTGTATTGACCAGACACACACACAGTCTCAATATTCTAACTAAGCAATGACGTTCAATTACTTTTCATACTTCATTATGTCAGATATTTAATATTTTAATCATGTAAAATGTGAGTGGTTAGATTAAACACAGTATTGCCAGCTACAGAGAGAGACTGGCCTGAGGGCTGAACGACTGAACATACTTTTGAGATGGAATGAGGGGTGCGGGGGGGAGGTTGGCATATGTAGGCCAGAAAATACTTCTGTACGCATATTATATATATTCCTGGAGGATCTTTAGTAAGGAACAGATTATTCTAAAACGTGGCCTCTGCGGATTACTTATCAATCAAATATTATGTAAGAGAGGAATTTAAGTTAGCAGTTTCTGTCAATCAATATAAAGACGTTCTTATCTAGCCATTGAAGTACCCTTTCAATGAATGTGTTCAACGTGAGCACAGCACAACATAAACAAAACATATTCACAACTACCTAGTTTATTGTAATGTTACATTCATAAATTGCAACGACAAAAGCATGTTTTCCAAAGTCAAATGTTCACAGCCCACGTACTGTACAATCACAACAATCAACCATCATTATAAGGTAGATGACTCTGAGGTCAAGGCTACCATCAGCTGGGTCGTATAATCTCTAGAAAGAGACGTTGTGGCAGACGGCAGGTGAAGGGAGTGGTGGTTATCTGGCAGCCCGTTGGCTCCACCCCCGAGCCTTATAGGGACTTCCTGCACCAACGAGAGAGGGTGTGAATCGTTAAGTGATTCAGTGTTTGTAGATAAGAAGGGAAGCAGACCGGAAGAGGCGTGTTACAGAGAGTGTGACAAGTTAGGTTTATCTGTATGACTGGGAAGAAGGATTTAACCCTGTGTACCGAATTGGACTGGCTGAGAACTGTGCTTTGGATTTACCCTTGGATATATGGACAACAACAATGAATTGTGGACTGGTACGTAAACCCCCACTTATCCTTTCCCAACTGTGGACTTATTTCCCAACTACATTGAAATTACACTGGGTCTTATTGAGCCTGGTTAAAAACTTGCCTGCATTCTCCACCATATGTAGCAAGTTTAGGGGTGTGGGGTTTCCACGTCATCAAGCTCAATAACAAACAGACACACACAGCGCAATTTCAATGCAGTTGGGAATTTATTAGGGAAATAAGTCCACAGTTGGGTAAGGGGGGGGGGGGGTTTAGCTACCAGTTCACAATTCGTTGTCCATATATAAAAAAATAAAATAAAATAAATAAATCTACAAACACTCAATCACTTAACGATTCACACCCTCTCTCGTTGGTGCAGGAAGTCCCTATAAGGCTCGGGGGGTGGAGCCAACGGGCTACCAGATAACCACCACTCCCTTCACCTCTACCTTGCGTCTGCCACAACGTACATGAGCACAACAGATGATGCTTCAGTGAAGATTGTGTGAAGCAAATTGCATAACTTACGTGTTCATCTAATTATCTACAAACAAGTTACTGATAGTGTAATCTATATATTTTTGTTCATCATTTACCCTTTAGTTTTGATGACTATGGTCAATATTTTGCTGCTTTAGCAAGTTGTAATAGTGCAAGTTCACATTTCCAACCCCCTCAACATTCAATAGATAACACTCAATATCTCTTTGTCTTGTGCAAAGCCTTCGTCAATGGTTTTCAGAAGAGGATTCACTCCTTGATTTTAGCTTAGCTCAGTCAGCATGCAATCAATATTATTACACTTCAATATGATTATCAGTCCAAAATGCTTGATAAAATAAATAATTTCATTTTAAATTTTAAAAAAATCCAACATGAGAAATGAGAGGGAAACAAACACGTGGTAAGAAGAACATTAACATAGATTACTTGTACCTTGCCTGGCAAACACGGAATGCAGACAAATACATTATCACGACACCAAAACATAACTGATAAAAGTGACACAATACTAAAATGGTCAAAAAACCTCAGTGAGTCGTAATAGGGTTGATTTAATATATTAATAATGTAAACAAAGCTTTAAACAAAAAAACAAAAAATCCAACTAGTTCCATAAACTCAACCCCAGCCAGACAAATGATAACTCTAGCTTGGTCTTTGGCCATTGTAAGACTTATTACAATAGTACCTTCACTGTAAATAAGTCACCATTGAGTGATTGATCTATGTAACAACATCACTTAATAAGGCATATTCTTTGGCCGACCCTGTGCAGTAACATATAAAAAAACATTCCTGCCTGTTTTCAACTGACCTAGTAATCTGATGGTGACTGATGGGGAGACTACACACCCGTTCACTGATTATCCATGGTTTCATACATGAAAACCCTGCAACTGTAAGTGATTTGACTGGATTAATTAAGTTATATGGGTGGAGGCCTAAGCCATTTATACTAGCAGGCACAGAAAATAGAACACTGAGTCATATTACAATCAGAAACAAGACCACAGGAACAATCAATAGCAAGATAGAGGTGGCAGTGAAGGTTTGCTCTTTCTCTAACATCCTTATCTAGTAGTGGGAGCTACTGGGATATATGCATAATCTGCATAACATTAAATAGAGTCCTTTAGAGCTAGCTGATTGGTCAACATGTCTCTTCCTGCTCTCCCTCACTCTTTTTGATTGGTTCAGTTAAATTAAAAAAGACAATGTCATGGGAACTGTTTTGTGAGCGACACCATGCTACATTATGAAGGCACAAAAGCAACAGAATCCCTTGCAGTGGCTTGCCAGTCAAATGAAACTGGACTGGACTGAACACAGTGGCTCGGATATCAACTAGAAGCATTTTCCCCAACAGACCAGCATTGAAAGGTATAGAAATCAAATACACTCCAGACTCTATCATCTTAACACCAGTAATCTAACAACGGAGTGGGATTTCTTCTTCAATGTTCTTATGAAATAGGCAGACAGTCGAGGGGGATAGCGAGAGACAGTCGAGGGGGATAGTGAGAGACAGTCGAGGGGGATAGTGAGAGACAGTCGAGGGGGATAGTGAGAGACAGTCGAGGGGGATAGCGAGAGACAGTCGTTTGGAATAGTGAGAGACAGTCGAGGGGGATAGTGAGAGACAGTTGAGGGGGATAGTGAGAGACAGTCGAGGGGGATAGTGAGAGACAGTCGTTGGGGATAGTGAGAGACAGTCGTTGGGGATAGCGAGAGACAGTCGTTTGGAATAGTGAGAGACAGTCGAGGGGGATAGTGAGAGACAGTTGAGGGGGATAGTGAGAGACAGTCGAGGGGGATAGTGAGAGACAGTCGTTGGGGATAGTGAGAGACAGTCGTTGGGGATAGTGAGAGACAGTCGAGGGGGATAGTGAGAGACAGTCGAGGGGGATAGTGAGAGACAGTCGAGGGGGATAGTGAGAGACAGTCGAGGGGAATAGCAAGAGGGGAAGTGAGGAAAGGGAGGTTAAGGGCAAGGTGCAGATGTGGATGTCTTTTTTTTTAGCAATATTTTGGGGTATCAACAACATTACAATTAAGCAATAAGTCCCGAGGGGGTGTGGTTTATTGCCAATATACCACGTCTAAGGGATGTTCTTATGCACAACGCAACTAGGAGTGGCTGGATACAGCGCTTAGCCATGGTATATTGGCCAAATACCACAAACCCCTAAGGTGCCTTATTGCTATTATAAACTGGTTACCAATGTAATTAGAGCAGTAAAAATAAATGTTTTGTCATAGTGTCAGCCAATCAGCCTTCAGGACTCGAACCAGCCAGTAATATAATATAATGGGTAATAAGTAACAACAATCGACACTGAGGGCGAGAAAGAAAAGCAGTAGTTAGTGACGGAATACTCGTTGTTGCACTCTCACTTTAAAGACCCTGAGATAAAGCGTACGTCCATGACAGGACATACCAACAAGAACTGCGCTCGTCACAGCTCCACGTTTACAATCTTTTTACAAAGGCCCATTATCGATGATGAGAGTCTCTTTTTGTAGAAAGAAAAAAAATATATAATGTAGATTTTTGCACAGCAAAGTCTTTGATTTGCAAACAGGCTCAGATCAGGGACAGACAACACAAGCCTCAGTTAAGAGTCTCTGGCTGAACAATTCTGTTCCAAACATGGTAGAGGAGCGTATAGGTGGAGAAGTCACATCCACATTGATGATGACCACGTGTCCATATAGGGCACTTTGGGCCTGGGTGTGCCCTAATACATCTCTCTGATCTCCTGACATACAGAGAATTGTTGTGATTGTTAACTGGTCTGCGAACAGATGCTATACTCCTGTCTTATTAGGGTCTTTATGACAGGAGGTCGGCTGAACAGATCTGAGAACAGTGATTGTATCCTCTGACAGACAGAGAATCGTTGTGATTGTTAACTGGTCTGAGATCAGTGGTTGGTGGCTATCCTACTGTCTTGTTAGTATCTATGGAACAGGAGGGCAGCTAGGCAGGTCTGGCATCAGTCTCAGGGTTAAACATGGCGTCCGGTGAGGAAGTAGAGGGGCCGGTCTTCGCTACAGTTGGCCGTCTGGAACTCATCCCTCAGGCGGAACTGCCACTCGTCTTCCAGCTCCAGACGCACGATAGTCTGTCGCAGAGAGTTACGGTCCCCGCAGATCACACACAATGTGGCACCTAGGGACAGGGTGAGGGGTGACGGTTCAGAGGTCATAGGTCAGGGAACCAATCAGAATGGTGCTATTGTTTTCCTACTGTATATACAGTATGTGTATTGCTGTATGGTTCATTATACAGTATATGTCATTTTGGATGTATATATTGGAAAACAGGGTCAGAGAGGTGGTATTGATCGAGTGAATTTAATTGAAGATGAATATCCCTACTTTACATATGGACAAAAAAAACACAACTTTAAAATAGTATTAGTTACCTTTGAGAAAGCGAAACTTCTTGAGGAGGCCAGAGACGACGAAGGAGTCACACAGGTAGAGCAGCAGGCCGCTGAAGACCAGACCCTGGTGGTCCAGGTTAGTGGAGTGTGGTCTGGAGCTGACGTAGCACACTGACACCTGGGGATGCAGAAAGCACAGTCACATCTCCACCATCTCAGTCATGACGCTTTATCATGGTGTGATGGTCTGGTTGAGGCTTGGCCTCAGACTCCCACTAGAGGGGGTAGGAGAGCCACAATCAGGCCATCACATTAGTGATTAGGGGAAGTCATGATCCCCAATCAGAGACAGCTGTCTAGGGTTGTCTCTGATTGGAGATAGTATTTAGGCACCTCTCTCATCCACCTGTGTGTGGATCATTGTTTGTGTTTGTCTGCATGTTGCAGAACTCACGTAAGTCACCTTGCCTTTTGTTAGTAGTTAGTCTGTTTTCACTCTCCTTGTTTTATTTATGTGCTTCGTGAGAACATCTCACATAATAAAAAAGGATGACACTCCACGAGCGCTCCGTCTACCGTCCCTTAACTCCACACGTGACACATGGGAACATGGAATCATTCCATTTGGCCAAATCCTATACGTAAAATTCTTAATTTGTGCATGATTTAAATGTTTTACAATAAATGTATTTTGCAGAAATCAATGCACGAGTTGGTCTTCAGAAAGCATTCATACCCCTTGACTTATTCAACGTTTTGTTGTAACAGCCTGAATTCAAAATGGATTACATTATTTTCCTCATCCATCTACACACAATACCCCGTAAGGAACAAAGTGAAAACATGTTTTTAGAAATGTTAGCAAATCTATTGAAAACAACAGTTTGGAATATTACTCATTCAAGGGTTTTTCTCTATTTGCACAATTTTTTACATTGTAGAATAAAAGTGAAGACATCAAAACTATGACATAACACATGGAATCATGTAGTAACCAAAAAAGCGGACCACCATGTTATTTTGTTTGCAATCGCAATAAATAATTAGCTATTTTCACATTACAGTGCCTTCAGAAAGTATTTATACCCCTTGACTTATTCCACATTTTGTTGTGTTACAGCCTTCAAAATGGATTAAATATATTTTTTGTCTCACGCATCTACACACTACCCCATAATGACAGTAAAAACATGTTTTTAGACATTTTTGCAAATGTATTTATAATAAAATACTGAAATATACGTTTTCACACCCCTTGGTCAATACTTTGTAGAAGAGCTTTCTACACCTGGATTGTGCAACATTTGGCCATTATTCTTTTCAAAATTATTCAAGCTCTGTCAAATTGGTTGTTGACCATTGCTAGACAACCATTTTCAGGTCTTGGAATAGATCTTCAAGTAGATTTAAGTCAAAACTGTAACAACTGCCATATCGGAAGTCTGTCAGTTCTCATACCAACAAGGTCGCGAGGAATAGCACTACTAACCTCTGATTAATGTGCAGGTGCCACTGGAAGAATGGCAGAGCCCATGGTGTGGCAGGATACGACGTTGACCTTGTAAAATCTTGAGAATGTGCAGGGCGACGGACCAGGTAGCAGCTGCGCATATCTCATTTAGGGTGTCGCCTCTCAGTGCAGACCAGGATTTGGCGACACTTCTGGTCGAGTAACATGTCACACCTTCTGGGACAGAGAGCCCTATACCCTTGTAGGCCTGAGCGATGACATCCACAACCCAGTGGGAAAGCCTCTGCTTAGACAATGCAAGGCCTTTTGACTTCCCACCGAAGCACAGAAACAGCTGGTCTGACTTCCTGTAGTGCTCCGAGGCTTGCATATAGTGTTCGAGGGAACAGACTGGACACCGGAGATTTGCTCGCTCTTCCTCCGCAATCTGGAAAGGAAGGGGGCACTAGGCCGCCAGCTCGATGGCTTGATATGAAGGGGTGATAAAACCTTAGGCAAAAAGGCTGGATTGGGCCATAAGGTCACACCTAGGTCGTCTGCCTTCCATTGTAGTCAGATAGGACTAATAGAGAGTGGAGCTCACTCACATGTGTCGCTGATGAAATAGCTAAGAGGAAAGCCATTTTCAGAGAGAACCATTTTATGTCCGACTCCTCCATATGCTCGAAGGGAGGTTTCGTTAAAGCCTCCAATAATAGCGGCAGATCCAAGGATGTCTCGTGGATGGCCCTGAGGGGATGCAGCAAGAATTGGCAGATGAGGTAACGGGCCCCTGACGATTTTCCATCGATGTATAAATGGTTAGCCGATATGGCTGAGGCCTTCAAGGTAGAGGCAGATCGACCTGTCCAATAGTTTCGGAAGGACACTCAGTATAACCGGTAAAGAGTAGAACACAGTTTCCTCCGCCCTGGTAGAGCATCATTCCAGCGACCAGAATACATCATCCTGCTCGATGGGGCTCTGGCGTTCTTTAAGGCCTCAATAATAGCAGGATCACAGCCAATCAGTAGAGAGTTGGGCTCTTCAGAGGCCACACCCATAGCTGTAGTTGGTCTGGGCTGGAATGCCATATCCTGCCGTCCAACTGTGAGAGCAGGTCCTGTCTGTGAGGGAGCTGCCATTGGTTCTCCCTCCAGAAGACTGAGGCGGGTTGGAAACCAGGGTCTTGCTGGCCATCTGGGGGCTACAAGCAGCAGCCTGTGCTGTGCCTGAGATACACTGTGCAGCATTATTAAGATCAGGGGTGCAGAGGGAAAGCATACAGTAGGCCCTCTGGCCATGTGTGGACTAAGGCGTCCATGCCCAGGCGGCTCTTGGATGTTTGCTCTGAGGCGAACAGGTCCACATGTGCTGTTTCAAACCGCTGTCATATCATCTTCACTACTTGCGGGTGAAGTCTCCATTCTCCCAGGGGCGGTTTCTGTCGCGACAAGAAATCCGCCACCTCGTTCACCTTGCCTGGGAGATTAATGGCTCATAGAGAGGCCAGATGTGGTAGACCATGTCAGGAGTTTTTGGGCCACCTGTAGGAACCGTACAGACCTTGTTCCCTCTTGATGGTTGATGTGGAACACTGTCAATGTACAGTGCAGATTTCACGCAGGGCTGTCCAACCCTGTTCCTGGAGAGCTACCATCCTATAGGTTTTCACTCCAACCCTCATCTAGCACACCTGATTCTAATAATTAGCTGCTTGAAAAGCTGAATCAGGTTGGTTCTGTCGCGACAAGAAATCCGCCACCTCGTTCACCTTGCCTGGGAGATTAATGGCTCATAGAGAGGCCAGATGTGGTAGACCATGTCAGGAGTTTTTGGGCCACCGGTAGGGACCATACAGACCTCGTTCCCCCTTGATGGTTGATGAGGAACACTGTCAATGTACAGTACAGGCTGTAACATAACAAAATGTGGAAAAAGTCTAGGGGTCTGAATACGTTCCGAATGCACTGTATTGTATGATTGTATCAGGAACCGGCAGAAGTTTTAGCATGTTGATGTGCTCTTTTCTCCAGTGGGGGCACCACTCTCCCTGTGCAGACCCGTGTTAACACACTGCTCCCCAGCCTGTTAATGAAACGTCGGTTGTCACTACTTCCTGCCTTGCCGGAATCTATCCGAGAGGGACACCTGTAGTCAGGTAGGTTCTCTTCCTCCATGGCCGCAGAGTCGAGTAGCACACCCTTGTCACCTGTATTTTGGTGTTTCTGTCCCGCTAAAGACAGCAGGCCTACAGTGTCACCACGGAGACCGCCGTGAGCATGTCCATCAGTTGTTGGAACATTCTTACTTTAACCAATTTAACTGGAATTGTTGAAGAAGAAGACTGCTGTCCACACACTGAGGTGTTATACATGCCCTCATAGTGCGGGAGTTCAGAGCCATGCTAATAATGGTGAACTTTTGTTTGGTGTGAAGTTGTTCTTTTTGTTGTTCACGGTAAGACCCGGTGCGGTGACGTGGGTCAGTGTCAGCACTGTGCTCTCGGCTGCACTCGCAAGAGGGGGCGCAGATGAGCTAGTCATCGAGTTAAGGAAGGATCTTGATCCCCTGTAGGTGGAGGGAGATCAGGGCTGCACTCACACATCTTGTGAAGACGCGAGGAGCCAGGGAGAGGCCGAAGGGTAATACCGCAAACTGGTATGCCTGGACTTTGAAGACGAACCGCAGAAAAGCTAAGGCCGCACGCAGGATAGCACGTAGTGAGGCAGATCTTTCTTCTGACTCAGTGTAATCAGAACCTCGGAATGACTCCTCTGACCCATCTTTAGCATTGAGACTGAATGGGTCCACAACACTGGTTGGCACCTCCTTTGCCATGTTGGGCGTGTCCTAGTCATTAAGGTGACAGTTGGATGCCCGAGTGGCGAGCAGGTCATTATCACGGCTATCTGAGTATCTCTGTTGCGTCCCCTATGCTGGAGGGAGTGCTAGAAGGCCCCGACTTGAAGGAACGCAAAAGCGTTTTTAGCTGCTCTATCTCAGAGGATAAGGATTCGAACTTATGAGTGAGGCGCCATCGGTTTCGTGGGCTTTCCTTCTTTTGGTGGCCCTAGGTGGGTCCTGGCTAACAATGCCGGGCGCTGGTCAATTACACAATACACAGTAAAGTTAGAGAGCCAAAATGTATCATAATTTCGATGTCTATCAATGGGGTTATTATTGTGGAGTAACTACAATGTTGTTGATCCATCCTCAGTTTTCTCCTATCACAGTCATTAAACTCTGTAACTGTCTGGGTGTATTGATACACCATCCAAAGTGTAATTAATAACTTCACCATGCTCCATGATATTCAATATGTTTTTTGTTTTTTTACCCATCTATCAATAGGTGCCCTTCTTTGCGAGGCATTGGAAAACCTCTGTGGTCTTTGTGGTTGAATCTGTGTTTGAAATTCATTAATTAACTCAATTAACTTACATATAATTGTATGTGTGGGGTACAGAGATTAGGTAGTAATTAAAAAATCATGTTAAACACTATTATTGCACACCAAGTCCATGCAACTAATTATGTAAATTGTTAAGAACATTTTTTCTCCTGAACTTATTAAGGCTTGCCATAACAAAGTGGTTGAATACTTATTGACTAAAGATTTTTCTTTTTTTATTAATTTGTACAAATTTCGAAAAACATAATTCCACTTTGACGTTATAAGGGTATTGTGTGTAGGCCAGCGACCAAAAATGTATATTTAATCCCATTTCTCTCCCCATAGGGCGGAGAGAAAAATGTACAGTTCTATAGATAATCTCATGCTATTTAACACATTTTGCAATGAGGCTGAGATAAATGTTGGCGTTTCAGAGCACTGGCCTGCTTGACCAAAGTATTAGCTATCACACCATGTAAAGGCAACCTCCTACTTATAATTATTTTATTTTTTAAATCAACTAACTGTCAACTCCATCAGACACCATAAAAGGCATTTCATTTTTACAATTATTATCCAAAAAGTGTTTAAAAGGCCTTGATTGTTTAATTCTAACATTAAATTATTCAAATATGGAATACAAATCTCCAAACTTCTTTTTTTTATAAAACAGACATATTTTTGCCTCTAAAAATTCAATTTCAATGCAAACATTAAATAAAACATTCCCCAAATAAAACATAAGCACTCTGACAGAGTTGACATTAGACAAAAATCTGATGGAGTTGATGTTTTACAGTTAATTCAAGTGTTATACAGACTAGTAATGTAGTTTTTCCTCAGTTGCATTAGGACTCCAAAACTGAATTAAATGTAACATATTCTAATTACTATTCTACTTTAACCTACCAGGCAGATGGAGTTGACAGTTTATGTTTGAGATCATGGTAATTCCAATATTTTAAATCTATTAAAAGCAGAGAACTTTACAGACCATGAGTGGTCTTGTTGCGCTACATGTAATGAAACATGAATAAGTGATAGCTGACCCTTCTCATTCCTGATAAATTTGGGATTTTAGACAAATCTGACAGAGTTGATCAAATCTCCGGACACATCTTTTAGGAATGAAAGTTTGGAGAGAAATATTATTTAAAGTCACAGAAGGCTATTGCAAGAAACTACACACAATCATTTTTCAGTAAATATCCATTATTACCTGTTTTCAGAATTTGTAACACTTTTTGTGAAATTCTGATTCTTTGCTCGGGACAAGAGCATTTCCAGGCATAGAGCCGACATGGACATTATTAATATTGAAAGTACAGTATTTTGAAAATTCCAAAAACAAATCTTTCCCTTTTTTACTATAAAAATACAGTTTTCCTTGCTGGACAAGGATTGTCCCAACTTTCAAGAATCCCTGAGTTAATTTCCTGCTATTCTGCACATTTTGCCATGAGATTAAAATGTTGCCGTTTTAAAGCTAATTTCCTGTAATTCTACATTTTTATTCATAGCTTATGACTTGTTCATATGCTACCCGGGGGGGCCCGACCTCCGGGGGTACCCCAATCCAAAACTTGTGGGCCCCCCCCGTCTTATGAGGGCTGCGGGGGGGGTGTGCTTTCTAGATCTTACCTCAGGGCCTATGTTGAGGAAACTGTCTATGGACAGCACAGGGTTGCTGCTGTTCTGTACTGCCTTGGGGAACAGTCTGTAGCTGCAGCTTTGGAGGAACTTCTCTAGGAGGAACTGAGCCGGGGCAGCCAGGAGGGTGTGTTCACTGTCTGGGGCACAGACATACTGGTACGGGCTGATGGGGGCTGGGTTTTCCATCACCTAGAGGGGGAGCAGGGTAACTGACTGTGTTTCCGACATATTAAGGCACACACAAACACACTATACTATATAAGTATTGAACACGTCACCATTTGTCTCAGTAAATATATTTCCAAAGGTGCTATTGACATGATATTTTCACCAGATGTTGGTAACAACCCAAGTAATCCATACATACAAAGGAACCAAAACAAATAAGTTCAGATATTCAGTTATGTGTAATAATGGGAAATGACACAGGGAAAAAGTATTGAACACATGAAGAAAGGGAGGTGCAAAAAGGCATGGAAAGCCAAGACAACAGCTGAAAGCTATCAGTAATTAAAAAGCAATCCGGCCCTCCTGTCAGTGCAAATTAATATCAGCTGGTTCAGTCCCAACTGATGGCCTACAAAAAGGTCTCATTGCCAAGGTGTCACACAAGACACATCTCATGATGGGTAAAAGCAAAGAGCTGTCTCAAGACCTTCGCAACCTAATTGTTGCAAAACATAATGATGGCATTGGTTATAGGCGCATTTCTAAGCTTCTGAATGTTCCACTGAGCACTGTTGGGGCCATAATACGGAAGTGAAAAGACATCATTTCACCATAAATTTGCCTCGACCAGGTGCTCCTCGCAAGATTTCTGACAGAGGAGTGAAAAACATAATCAGAAGGATTGTCCAAGAGCCAAGGACCACTTGTGGAGAGCTTCAAAAAGACCTGCAATTAGCAGGTACTGTTGTCTCAAAGAAAACAGTAAGTAATGCACTCCACCGCCATGGCCTGTATGCACGCTCACCACGCAAGACTCCATTGCTGAAAAAAAAGCATGTTGAAGCTTGTTTAAGGTTTGCTGCACAACATTTGGAAAAGCCAGTGAAATACTGGGAATATAGAATATAGTGTGGTCAGATGAGAGCAAAATTGAACTGTTTGGATGTCATAATACACACCATGTTTGGAGGAGAAATGGCACTGCACATCACCCTAAAAACACCATACCAACAGTGAAATTTGGAGGTGGGAACATCATGGTGTGGGGCTGCTTTTCAGCAAATGGTACCGGCAAACTTCACATAATTGAAGGAAGGATGAATGGGCAAATTTACCGAGACATTCTTGACAAAAATCTGCTGCCATCTACCAGGATGATGAAGATGAAACGAGGGTGGACATTTCAGCAAGACAATGATCCCAAACACACAGCCAAGGAAACTCTCAATTGGTTTCAAAGAAAGAAAATAAAGCTGCTAGAATGGCCCAGCCAATCACCTGACTTAAATCCCATTGAAAATCTATGGAAAGAACTGAAGATCAAGATTCATAGAAGAGGCCCACGAAACCTTCAAGATTTGAAGACTGTTTGTGTGGAAGAATGGGCCAAAATCACACCAGAGCAATGCATGCGACTAGTTTCTCCATACAGGAGGCGTCTTGAAGCTGTCATTACCAACAAAGGCTTTTGTACAAAGTATTAAATAAATATCAGTGTGTTCAATACTTTTTCCCTGTGTCATTTCACATTATTACACATAACTTAATTTCTGAACTTATTTGTTTTGTATGTATGGATTACTTGGGTTGTTACCAACATCTGGTGAAAATTTCATGTCAATAGCACCTTTGGAAATATTTTTACTGAGAAAAATGGTGACGTGTTCAATACTTATTTCACCCGCTGTATATAGTACCAGTCAAGTGTGCAAAGCTGTCATCAAGGCAAAGGGAGGCTACTTTGAAGAATCTAAAATATATTTAGATTTTTTTAACACTTTTTTGGTTACTACATGATTCCATATGTGTTATGTCATAATTTTGATGTCTTCACTATTATTCTACAATGTAGAAAATAGTAAAAATAAAGAAAAACCCTTGAATGAGTAGGTGTGTCCAAACGTTTGACTGGTACTGAATATATATAAAAAAAAGGTTAAAAAGAAGGATGTGGTATAAAAAGTAGGAGCAGAAAACTCACCATGAATTTGGGTTTGACCAGAAAGTCCTTGTGTCCTCCAAAGGGAATGTGTTTCTTCATCAGGCTGAAGTGGTTGAAACGACAGAGCAGCAGACCACTGCTGTTGGCTCTCAGGTTGAAGTCCACCTCCTCACAGCTGTACCTGTTGAGGTCGTACTGGACGTTCTGTGCTAGGTCCACGTTGAGCATGACAAAGTCATGGAGGTGGCATCGGGAGAAGGGCAGGGCAGGCAGGCGGCGGGTCAGGGCGCTGCTCCACTTATGGGTGCCACACATG
Organism: Thymallus thymallus; assembly: GCA_023634145.1. NCBI lineage: Eukaryota > Metazoa > Chordata > Actinopteri > Salmoniformes > Salmonidae > Thymallus > Thymallus thymallus. The sequence continues at coordinate 29,375,042 of CM042382.1, read as the reverse complement.
GTGTACAGGGAAATCTTAGGAGTAGCCTCGATGTGCTGCAGCACAGTCTTCAGAGACACGTTGATCAGACTGGGCCCTGTGTCTGCCATATCACTGAGGGGGAGAGGAAAGACAGATATTAATAAGGGTGTTGATAGAGTAGTCCAGATAAATGATGGTTCTTTCTGAGAATTCATTGCAGATCAATATTCATGGAACAACAATGGGTGTATTGGGATGTTTTTGTGTATATATATTTTTTTTTAACATTTTTTTTTTAAACCAGTAGCGAGTGCATAGATTTGGGTACTTCTTTCATTCTGGTCCCCCATGGGAATTGAACCCACAACCCTAACGTTGCAAGCACCATGCTCTACCAACTGAGCCACACAGGAGGATAGGCGTACGTGCGCGTGCGTGCCAGTCTGAGTTTGAAACGGTACCTGCTGCTGCTGTACTGCGGTTGGTGTGCGTTCCAGAGAACACAGGAGTCGTTCATCATGACTATGAAGGGCCAGACGTCCTGCCTCTTGACCCCTTGCTCTTCCAGACGGTGCCTCTCCAGCTCCAGGTTGTGGTATGACAGCTCCTTGATCATGAACCGAGCCGCCCCTGGGACAGAGACAACAGTAATGTTACAGCTATGTTACTGACAGTGGGTACGTTCCAAATGGCACTCTATTCCCTATTTAGTGCATTACCTCTGACCAGGGCTCTGACCATAATGACATACAGTACATGACGATGGTGGAGACCCACTTTGGTCTCCACCATGACGATGGTGGAGACCAAACTCCGGGAGTTTGGTCTAGTCACATGACCTGACTAGGAAAAGGTATGGACCATGGTTATCAACATTTATGTGGGTTAAATTCACAAATTGTATAAACACAGCAGAAAAATATTTGCCAACCACTAACCAAAGAGCTCTACCACAGAGCTCCAACCCCAACTCTAAGGCTCTAACTCAAATGACAGTCTGAACAGTAGCTTTGACCTGAATTAAAATCATTACTTTATTGGTTCTCTCACCTGCTGAACTGTCCTGTTTTTTCACCCCTTACCTAAAGCGCCCTATTGGTCCATCCATAAAGACTACACACCTGATTGGTGGATCCATATATCAGACTACTGGTCTGCTTGTGTTTTCATTGACCAGGCCCTTCCCTATTGGTTACTCTGATATTTAACTCTCACCTACAGACTACAGCTTTACTCAACAGACGGCAAATACAGCATGTCTCTTGAAGTTCACACTGACTGCCATAAACGCATCACTATCAGCAGAGAGAGATAAGCTACTTGGAAAACTGAAAGCACTATGATGGCACGAGAAACCTGTAGTGCTGCTACTCTCCAATCAGAGATCGCAGAACTAGACCAATGAAATGAGAGGAACTATCTAAGTGACTGATTTCCAGACACTAGGAGTAGGGTGAGGATGCCCCTAGATGCTGATATTGGGTCAGTTTTGTATTTTCCCCACTCATGGTTAAGGTTAGGATTGTGGGAGGGGAAGCTGATCCTAGAACTGTACCTAAGGGAAACTTTACCCCAGAGCCCAGACACTCACCGACTCCGGCGCTGTTCAACATGGCTGGCAGCACCAGCAGGATGTGGTTGGGCCATTTGTTCCTGTAGTGTTGCATCTCGTACTCCTTGACCACCAGGATGTGGAGGTGGGCAGTGCCCTCCATGGCGTGGAAAATGTTTAGAAGGCCGTGCTCCTGACGCCCCGTGGTCGGGGTGAAGATGGGGCTCTTCAACAGACTGGGGTCCTGGTGAGAGGAAGTAGAGATAGTTAAAGTTCCACAGTGCAGCCGGCTAGGGCCCAGGTAGCCTGGCCAAGCAGACTGTCTGCTGAGCTGAGCTATCAGAAGATCAGGCTGCTTCCACTAGGCTAGGGGCCCATTAGCATCAAACAACTAGGGAGAGAAGGAGAGATACATAAGTACACAGTTCGCTCTAAGTGGGACATGTGGCAACTCCTTGTAACATAATGATGTGAGTGTCTGTGTTGCTCATGGCACTGTTTCATTTTAGCACATAGCATGCGCTACTGATTACAGAAGCTGAAGGGGAGAGAACATTCCTTGCCACCTTTTCATACTAGGGAACAGCATTCTTAGAACTCGAGGGCAGACTCAAGATGTTCCTCATCACCCTTTACCTTAGCAGAAACGAGGGGCAACCGCATGCTCTCCAGGTGGCTGCCCTGCTGACTGAAGACAAAGTGCTGCTCCTTGGCCTTGGGGATGATGAAGTGGAGCTGCACCTCCTCTCCCAGCATGGACGAGCAGAACGTGAAGGCGTGGAAGGTGCACTCCGACGGCTGACCACAAACACATCAACACACATTGTTACACATCCTGTACACTTCCAGCACAGTCAGAGGTCCACCACCACTCAGCACACCACCCAGGACACCACCCAGCACACAACACAGGACACCACCCAGGACACCACCCAGGACACCACCCAGGACACTACCCAGGACACCACCCAGGACAAAAGTCTGCTCTCCTCAGCACACCAGTCCTTCTACAAGTTGGGTGGTCGTTCTTCTATAGGTTTAGAAAAGGAGGAGAAGGGTGAGGCTGCTGAGAACACACAACACAGCAATAGTTGACACAGGCGTTCTGTTAGTTAAGCCAATAAATCAAGTTCTCCCATGGGACAAATAATCTCTTCACAATGACAAACTAGCTCTTCCCTCCCAGAGCCATCTTTAGATCTAAATATACAGTGTAGCTCTGTTCTAGAGTATGACTCTGTTCTAGAGTATGGTTCTGTTCTAGAGTAAGGCTCTGTTCTAGAGTAAGGCTCTGTTCTAGAGTATGACTCTGTTCTACAGTATGGCTCTGTTCTACAGTATGGCTCTTCTACAGTATGGCTCTGTTCTAGAGTATGGCCCTGTTCTAGAGTATGGCTCTGTTCTACAGTATGACTCTGTTCTACAGTATGACTCTGTTCTACAGTATGGCTCTGTTCTACACTATGGCTCTGTTATACAGTATGACTCTGTTCTAGAGTATGGCTCTGTTCTAGAGTATGGCTCTGTTCTACAGTATGACTCTGTTCTACAGTATGGCTCTGTTCTACAGTATGGCTCTGTTCTAGAGTATGGCTCTGTTCTACAGTATGGCTCTGTTCTACAGTATGGCTCTGTTCTAGAGTATGGCTCTGCTCTACAGTATGGCTCTGTTCTACAGTATGACTCTGTTCTACAGTATGACTCTGTTCTACAGTATGGCTCTGTTCTAGAGTATGGCTCTGTTCTACAGTATGGCTCTGTTCTACAGTATGGCTCTGTTCTACAGTATGGCTCTGTTCTACAGTATGGCTCTGTTCTACAGTATGACTCTGTTCTACAGTATGGCTCTGTTCTAGAGTATGGCTCTGTTCTACAGTATGGCTCTGTTCTACAGTATGGCTCTGTTCTAGAGTATGGCTCTGTTCTACAGTATGGCTCTGTTCTACAGTATGGCTCTGTTCTACAGTATGGCTCTGTTCTACAGTATGACTCTGTTCTACAGTATGACTCTGTTCTACAGTATGGCTCTGTTCCCTCGCTATGTACTAACCTGTGTGGCAGGGCTTCCTTCACAATAATGGTGACACTGCTCACAATGGTGAAATGCATTGTGGGCCGCGAACATACTCAGCCGTATCGACACAGTCTCCCTCTTTACAGGCATCTGGCTCTCTTCTCCCAGTTTAGGATCTGCATGGACAAATATTACAGTTACACCTGCATGCTATGGGATAATATTACAGTTACACCCGCATGCTATGGGATAATATTACAGTTACACCCGCATGCTATGAGACAATTTTACAGTTACACCCGCATGCTATGGGATAATATTACAGTTACACCCGCATGCTATGGGACAATGTTACAGTTACACCCGCATGCTATGGGACAATATTACAGTTACACCCGCATGTTATGGGACAAAGATTTTATCCCCAGATCCTCAACTCAAACTATTAATGGGGTTCACTCATATCTGACCCTGAATCAGTGAACCAGGGTCAGCTCTCTCCTAAAACAACACGGACGTGAATAAGAGTTTATTTTTTCTGACCTTTCAAGCCCTTTGGCATCTTGTCGGTGTAAACAGAACTGGCCCTTCTGAACTTAGGGTCTCTGGGGAAGAGGTCGAAGGGCAGTTTGCTGATCTCCTCGATGTCTGGCCACTGGGTCCTGGCTGGGGGTGTGGCCTTTGACATGTCCGTGATCGCTAGAAGAGGAAGAGAATGATACATCAACAAACATTGGCATCAGCTTCGGTTCCTAGACTAAGACAGTGTCAGAGAAAAGGACAGAGATAGATCGATAAAACAGAAGATCCAGCTCTCCTCACTTTCTTCCAGCTCCTCTTCATCGTACACATCCACCTCCAGCAGTCTAATCAACATGCGGAACAGGATGCGTAGAAACTGTAGGTAGGCACCGGTCTTCCCCACCTATTACAGAGAACAGTTATTAAATGGACTCATCTATCTGGTTGGTACCACTGACACACATCTTAGGCGTCCATTCAAATACCATAATTATACACAATTGCCTCTTAGGAGTCCATACAACTATGCCGATATTCTCTTGCACATGGTGGTGGAAGACTGATAGTTATCTCTGTATCCGTATGGGAGGGATATGATAGGAAAACCCATATCACCATGCAGCTCTAGACTACGACGGATAGCCCCCAGGAGAGGGTCTGTCATTGATATACTGTAGATACGAGGTGATATACTCATATCTGTATTGTCTCTAACCTGTGGGGGTCCACTGAGCAGCAGGCGTCGTGGGTGTGGCCCCAGGGGAGCCTCGTGGTCGGCATGGTGCTGCCTGGCTATGGTCCACTGTCTGTAGAAGAGGCTCTGCTCTGCCCCCTGGAGGTTAGGTGTAAAGAGGGGCCTCAGCGGGCTGCTCCAGCCCACATCGGCGTGAGGAAGCAGGGAGAAGGAGCTCAGCTGGCTCCCTGATTCTCCAGCCAGGAGGTTGTAGGCCGCGCGGGACAGGATGACAGTCCGTGGAGAGACTTGAGGTGACTTGCTGCCCCGGCCACACTGCGTGGACTGGCTAGGACGCTGTGTAGAGGAGGAGGAGGAGGAGGAGAGGGAGGAGGAAGAGGAGGAGCAGGCGGGAGGGGTGTTGGAGGGCCGGGGGGTGGCATTACCCGGGGAGTCACACTCCTGTTTGACCCGGCAGGGGGAGGATGAAGTCGTGCCCGGACCGGTCCGATAGTCCATCATGATGCTGCCTGCCTTTCCTCCGGGGGGGCAGGAGGAGGTGGAGGGCTTCTGGGAGGAGTCAGGGACAACAGAAGAGCTGACCCTGTTCTCTGCCAGAGAGCCTGAGGAAGGGCGAGGAATAGGATGGGGAGAGAGAGAGTTCAGACTCCTAGAACAGTCTTTCATCACAACTGTTTCATAAACACTTTCCAACTGTAACACCATCATTACACACTATCCTGAAACCTGAAAACAAGTGGCTCATCCCCATTTCCTAAACATGTTGAGTCTGTTGTCCAGGGACCTACAGGAGGCTTTAGTAGCAGTGCTGGCATTGCGCTGCGGCTTCTCCATGTCCATGTGAAGCTCTAGGTCTCGGCCCTTGGGGCCGCTGGTCTTGTCTGTCTCTTGGTCCCTGGGGGCCATGGCCCTGCGGGGCTCCTGCACCATCCCCAGGGATACGTAGGAGCAGGCCAGACCCAACTCCTGCTCCAGGGCCGTACGTGTCAGGTAGCTGGAGTCGATCAGACGCAGATCACAGTACTTCAGGGACCTATAAGGGGAAAATATAGGAAATTCAACAGTTTTACCAAGTCAATCCAATAGACGAGAAACCTTTTTTACAAGATGGTGATGACCATTGGGACTAGGTTATTAGAACATTACTATACAGGTTTAAGAGCAACTTCAAGTGTTACCCAAATTGGTAATATGCTGTCGTCGTATCAGTACTACAATCATATCAGTACTACTGTAATGTATTTGAGTTGAGCACCTTGGGAAGGTCTCTCCCAGAGGGTCTTTTCCAGTGAGGATGACGATGCACGGAAGACCCTCCAGGTCCTCGTAGGTTTGAGGAACCCAGTCCTCACTTTCACAGCCCTGCCAGGTCTGCAGAGATAACACACAACACACAATTAGAAATGTTTAGGGGCCAACTGAAAAGTTATGTAACACTTTATTTCGATATTCCATCGGTAGATGCTCTACAGACTATCAGTAACACTTAAACTATCTACTAACCCTAGCCCTAACCTTAACCCTTATCCTAACCTTAACCTTTATCCTAGCCCTAACCTTAACCATTACCCTAACTCTTATCCTAACCCTAACCTTAGCAAGCAGTTGCTTATCAACAGACAGCTTGTTGATAGTATTACTATCTGTAGAGCATCTACAGATGGACTACCTAAACTATACAAATAAAGTGTGACCTCAACTTATCTCACCCTGAGTCGGTTAGCGAAGTGTTGTGGAAGGCTGAGCTCGGTGGCAGGGCTCCCCAGCAGTACGGCGAAGCAGAACTGGAGACCCAGCTTGTCCCTGACGTCCTCCAGGCGCTCCCGAGCCAGCATGGCTAGCTGCAGCGAGGGCACCCGGACCAGCAGCATGTGGCCCCGGCCCCTTGTCCCCTCCCGGCACGGTGCACTGATCAGATCCTCCACCATGGCCAGGGTCTCAGGGGTGATGTGGTCCCTTAGGGAAGGAGAGGAGGTCAGAGCCATCATGGCTTCCGTGTACTGTTGGATCAACAGGTAGCTCCTGATCACCATGCTGTGTAGGTGGGGATGCCTGTAACCGGGAAAGGAGAGGTGATGGTGTTAGCAGCTTTTTGGGTAACTGGCTTAGCAGCTTTTTGGGTAACTGGTCAAGCTTTCTGATGATCCTGAATTTAAACTTAAATTATCCATAAATTGTTCAAATCGTTGATTTGTAAGAAATGGTTGCAAAAATAAAATAAATTGTATGAAATGTATCAATATGTTTTACTTTTATGACACAGAGCGTGTGTGAGAGGAATTGCCTCTTACATCGACTATCAGCCTTAAACTTGAACTTCAACCTCCCAAGAGATTATTTGACCCCTGACACAGCGTTACTGACTGACCTCTCCAGCAGCGTGTTGACCATCTTCTCGAAGGCGTCGTCACAGCGCATGATGGGACTGGCCACCCCCCACCGCAGAGAGCTGCTGTAGTCCCTCAGGCCAAAGTACCCCAGCTCTTCAGGAGAGAGCTCCCCCTACGGGCCAAACACAGGAACATCAGCTGCTGTACTTTTACATTTGGTGTCTCAGTGGTGGAACAATCTTCTACCCTAATTATTTAGACGTTTTTACTTGCAATGGCTGTAATATGTGTTTGTTTTCCTACATTGACTAAAGTCACTCTTGATAAAAGTGTCTGCTAAATGACTCAAATGTAAACGCAATTACATATAGGTGCCATTAGATGGCGTAGACGAAGCACTGCGGAGGGCCACTCACCAGGCTGTCTGTATTGGCTGGCCAGTGCACCTCGTTGTGAACGCTGATGCGGGACTGTCTTGTCTGCAGGGCGAATGGGAAGCAGCTGACTTGCAGCACCAGCAGGTTCAAAGCCTCCAGGACCTCCTGGCAGTTTACCACCCTGTCAGCCAGACCCTGAAGCTCCCCGTGGCACACCGAGCCAGACACGGCACTACGCAGAGAGGGTAAACGAAAATGAAGTTACCGTGGGGTAAGTTGTTAGGTTCTATACTTGTTACAAGAAATAAGCCTCTGCTCTTTTCTGTCTTGTTCCGTCTTGGCTTGGGCTGTTCTGTTCTCATTCAGTGTGCAGCCGTGGACAGAACCTCTAGCCATAGCAATGTTTTCATTTATTACATCTGTCAGCAGCACAACTTCAAGTTTACTCAAATGTGTGTGTGTGTGTGTGTGTGTGTGTGTGTGTGTGTGTGTGTGTGTGTGTGTGTGTGTGTGTGTGCATGTGTGTGTGTGTGTGTTACCTGGTCAGGTCCACGTGGGAGTTGTCGTGGATGAGGACGAACAGGGTGTAGGGGTTCTGTTTGACTTTCCTCATGAAGGCCTCCATCTTGGCGTGGAAGTCTCCATCTAGGCGCACCACGTACTCGTCTGACCTCTGGTGGGCTGAGGAAGCGTCCTCTATACCCAGGTCCACTAGCACTCCTGTTAGATACAGGCAGAAAGAGATTACTTAAAGTTCAACAATCGTTACTAAGAAACCTCATAAAAAGGCAGATATACTGTAGTTTTGACATGGGCCTCTTGTAGACGACCACCTAAAAATTAGATTTTTCAATCCATTGTATTGCCAGTACAGCCTCTTTGCCTCTCATGAGTACCTGATTGTCGGATGCGATGAACGGTCTGGTTCACCAGGACGTGAGACGGAGGAACCAGAACCAGGAAGTCCACCTTGCAGAACCGTCCCAGGTCCAGACTCTGGCTGCCTGAGTCTGCTATGGAACACACCAGGGAGAGCAGGCTCCTGGCTACACTCAGCTGGGGAGAGTGGATCTGAAACATCTCACTCAGCTGCTCTGGAGGGGGAGGGTGAAGGAACATACAGGTCAGCATACTGGAAACGTAGAGCTCAATATACAGTGCCTTCGGAAAGTATTCAGACCCCTTGACTTTTTCCACATTTTGTTACGTTACAGCCTTTGTTCTAAATGGGATAAAATAAATAAAAATACTCATCATTCCACACACAATACCCCATAATGACAAAGTGAAAACAGGTTTTTAGAAATGTTTGCAAATGTATTCAGACCCTTTGTTATGAGACTCGAAAGTGAGCTCAGGTGGATCGTGTCTCCATTGATCATCCTTGAGATGTTTCTACAACTTGATTGGAGTCCACCTGTGATAACTTCAATTGATTGGACATGATTTGGAAAGGCACACACCTGTCTATATAAGGTCCCACAGTTGACAGTGCATGTCAGAGCAAAAACCACGTCTGGAGGAAACCTGGCACTATCTCTACAGTGAACCATGGTGGTGGCAGCATCATGCTGTGGGGATGTTTTTCAGCGGCATGGACTGGGAGACAAGTCAGGATCGAGGGTAAGATGAACGGAGCAAAGTACAGAGAGATCCTTGATGAAAATTTGCTCCAGAATTCTCAGGACCTCAGACTGGGGCGAAGGTTCACCTACCAACAGGACAACGACCCTGAGCACACAGCCAAGACCACGCAGGAGTGGCTTCGGGACAAGTCTCTGAATGTCCTTGAGTGGCCTAGCCAGAGCCTGGACTTGATCCCAATCTACCATCCTGAAAATAGCTGTGCAGAGACGCTCCCCATCCAACCTGACAGAGCTTGAGAGGATCTGCAGAGAAGAATGGGAGAAACTCCCCAAATACAGGTAGCCAAGCTTGTAGCGTCATACCGAAGAAGACTCAAGGCTGTAATCGCTGCCAAAGGTGCTTCAACAAAGTACTGAGTAAAGGATCTGAATACTTATGTAAATGTCATATTTCATTTATTTATTTTTTATACAATGTACATTTGCAAAAAATGTCTAAAAAACTGTTTTGTGGCTGAATGGAAGCAATACAAAATATTGAAAAAGTCAAGGGGTCTGAATACTTTCCGAATGGCCTGTATACAGTAGCTTATTAGATATCTATTCATCCATATTCTGATCCAGAAGCTACATAGTGAGTCTCCAGCAGGAAGAGGAGGAGGAGATAGAGGAAGGGCCAGACAGAGGCTGTGCCTCACCTGACTCAGAGGGCGGTAACATGGTGGCTGCCTCCTGGGACTGGATGTGGTCGGTGACATTTCCCTGGAAGGGCTGGATGACCTGGCCCTTCCGTCGCCGCTGGATATGTACCAGCTGCTTGTCCAGGTTGTCTCCTGGAAACAACAACACAATAGGCCACCACCAGTCAGAGACAACGACATTCAGACACACACATGCGCGCAAGCACACACACACACACACACAGCAGCTACATAAACCTCCTCATCAAATATTGATGTGTCTGTCTGTCTGTCTGTCTGTCTGTGGCACAGTGTCCCGTTTCAGTCCTGTGACTGCCTAACTTTAGTTCAGGGTATTGCTAAACAAAGCAGTGGGGATGGGCCAGTGGGTATTAAGGAAGGTGAATATGCACCATTGGTAAAAGATACGTAAACAGAATAAAATGGGACCTAGGTTTTCAAGCTGACACTAAAATAATGTCTTTGTAACACAGCTCATGTTTGTCTGATTAATTGATTCATTCTTTCATTAATTGGACTACCTAAATAATTACTTTTCTGCCAACGAGGAAAAAAAGAGTAGAAATGATCTTTGAGTGTTTTCTGTTGTCCTGTCCCATGGCACTTACTATGCTCACCTAGTGATGTGGTTTTGAAGTTAGACTCCAGGACACTGACTTTCCCTGTTATGAGTTCGTAGCTGATCTCCTTCAGGAACTCATTGGTGGTGAGCATTCCCTCGGCTAGCGCTCTCGCCTGGTACTTCCCTGCAAGACACATACAGACAAGTGTGAACGAGTGTCCATTAGCCGCAGAGCTAAAGCCTAGGCAGCTCTGGGAGCTGACGCAAGACTTCAGGTCTCAGGCAAGGTTCACCTACGGTAATTACTTCCTTTGGTACACTATTTTTCCTAGAGTGGATGGCCAGGGTGCCGGAACATAATTACAAATCATTTAAAGACTGCAAACTGACCACAAGGAGCACAAACAGCTGTAATATTTAGCTAAACAGAATTATTTCAAACCTTGCTTACATTTGTATGCCATCACATACGTCTCTTTATTATGTGTGGGAATACTTTGGAACATATTTGCTCAATAAAAATTCCCTGGAGCTGATTTGCTAGTGTTTTTACACTCTTTTATGGCCAATAAATAGTATAGAAAAAAATGTATCTCAGAAACCTTTGGGCGGCAGGTAGCCTAGCGGTTAGAGCGTTGGGCCAGTAACCGAAAGGTCGCTGGTTCGAAATACCAGAGCCGACAAGGTGAAATTCCTGTCGATGTGTCCTTGAGCAAGGCACTTAACCCTAATTTGTTCCAGGGGCTGACCCTGTAGGTAAATAAGAATAGGTTCTTAACTGACTTGCCTAGTTAAATAAAGGTTAAATAAAAAATCTAATCAAAATCACCCGTGGGCCAAATTTGGCCCGTTGGCCACCAGTAGGGGAATCCCGCTATAACTATACAGTAACTATCTAGCTATAACTATACAATAACTATCTAGTTATTGTAGTGTACGGACAGTATGAGAACACTCACCCAGCACGAGCACACAGAACTCATTGCCGCTCATCTCGGAGGCAAATACAATAACCACATAGGTGGGCAGGCACTGTTGGCGGGGTGGCCTGTCGCAGAGTGAGCGCAGGGACTCGGAGATGCCCTCCCCCAGGGAGTTGTGGGTGACCAGGACCTGAACGCTTCCCCCAGAGACACTGGCCTCCAGGTGGGCTAGCCAGGGCAGCTGGGCCGGGGAGATGGAGGGACCTCCAGGACAAACCAACATGGCCTTCAGCACGATCTGCTCAAACACCTCCCTCAGAGGGATCTGCTCTGAACCTGGGGTGGGGGGAGGAGATAGGAGGAGAAGAGAAGAGAAGTCAAGAGAACAGAAGATAGGAAATAAATATATCAGTTTCCCATTATATATTCCCCCCCCCCCGGGCTGTGTGAGAACCACCTTTTTGTCCAAAAATTATGCGGAAAAGCTAATCCATGCTTTTGTCACTTATAGATTAGATTACTGCAATGCTCTACTCTCCGGCTACCCGGATAAAGCACTAAATAAACTTCAATTAGTGCTAAACACGGCTGCTAGAATCTTGACTAGAACCAAAAGATTTGATCATATTACTCCCGTGCTAGCCTCTCTACACTGGCTTCCTGTTAAGGCTAGGGCTGATTTCAAGGTTTTACTGCTAACCTACAAAGCATTACATGGGCTTGCTCCTACTTATCTCTCAGATTTGGTCCTGCCGTACATACCTACACGTACGCTCCAGTCACAAGACGCAGGCCTCCTTATTGTCCCTAGAATTTCTAAGCAAACAGCTGGGGCAGTGCTTTCTCCTATAGAGCTCCATTTTTATGGAATGATCTGCTTATCCATGTGAGAGACGCAGACTCCGTCTCGACCTTTAAGTCTTTACTGAAGACTCATCTCTTCAGTAAGTCCTAGGATTGATTGTAGTCTGGCCCAGGAGTGCAAGGGTGAACGGCAAGACTCTGGAGCGACGAATCACCCTTGCTGTCTCTGCCTGGCCGGTTCCCGTCTCTCCATTGGGATTCTCTGTCTCTGACCCTATTACGGGGGCTGAGTCACTGGCTTACTGGTGCTTTCCATGCCATCCCTAGGAAGGGTGCATCACTTCCTGTCCGGTTTGTCGCCCCCTCGGGCTTGTGCAGTGGAGGGGATCTTTCGTGGGCTATACTCAGCCTTGTCTCAGGGTAGTAAGTTGGTGGTTGTTGATATCCCTCTATTGGTGTGGGGGCTGTGCTTGGCAGAGTGGGTGAGGTTATATCCTGCCTGGTTTGGCCCTGTCCGGGGGTATTGTCTGGGTATTTTCGGCGGGGGCCACAGTGTCTCCTGAACCCCCCTGTCTCAGCCTCCAGTATCTATGCTGCAATAGTCTATGTGCCGGGGGGCTAGGGTCAGTTTGTTAAATCTGATGTTATTATCTGGTGCCTTGTGTGAATTTAAGTATGCTCCCTCTAATTCTCTCTCTTTCCCACTCTACCTCCTCTCCCGGAGGACCTGAGCCTACCCGGAGGACCATGCTTCAGGACCACCTGCCCTGATGACTTCTAGCTGTCCCCAGTCCACCTGGTCATGCTGCTGCATCGGTTTCAACTCTTCTGCCTGCGGTTATGGAACCCTGACCTGTTCATTGGACGTGCCACCTTGTCCCAGACCTGCTGTTTTCATCTCGCTCTCACTCTACCGCACCTGTGCTCTATTGCACTGAAAAGCCAAGTGACATTCACTCCTTATGTATTTACCTGTTGCAACCTCCACAACTACTTTTATTATTATTTGACTCTACTGGTCATCTATGAACATTTGAACATCTTGGAGAAAGAACTGGCCTTAATGGCCATGAATTGTTATAATCTCCACCCGGCACAGTCAGAAGAGGACTGGCCAACCCTCAGAGCCTGGTTCTAGGGAGTTTTCTAGGGAGTTTTTCCTAGCCACCATGCTTCTACATCTGCATTGCTTGCTGTTTGGGGTTTTAGGCTGGGTTTCTGTATAGCACTTTGTGACATCGGCTGATGGGCTTTATAAATAAATGTGATTTGATTTGATTTGACCTGTATCTCTCACAGAACTAGAATGAGATTCACATCCTGTGATCTCTCGCCCTCTCTCTGCTCTGATAGACATGTTGTGGATTGTGTAGATTCCAATAACAAGGCATAGACTAGAGATGGTACATGGTACATAGAGATGGTACATACTACATGTTGGAACATTGCTATGGGGACTTGCTTCCATTCAGCCACAAGAGCATTAATGAGGTCGGGCACTGATGTTGGGCGATTAGGCCTGGCTCGCAGTCAGCATTCCAATTCATCCCAAAGGTGTTCGATGGGGTTGAGGTCAGGGCTCTGTGCAGGCCAGTCAAGTTCTTCCACACCGATCTCGACAAACCATTTCTGTACAGACCTCGCTTTGTGCAAGCGGGCATTGTCATGCTGAAACAGGAAAGGGCCTTTCCCAAATGGAAGCACAGAATCATCCAGAATGTCATTGTATGCTGTAGTGTTAAGAAACTAAGAGGCTTAGCCCAAACCATGAAAAACAGCCCAGACCATTATTCCTCCTCTACTACTTCTACAAGTTGGTAAACCAACTGAAAGGGTGTATACTGCCCCCTGGAGTGTCTTGTTTGAACAGGTACAAAGCCAAGGTTGGCGATTTAATGCCACCTGCAGTTATGGAATGTTTGCTCACGAGTTCAATTCATTGGCTGACCACTCCTGATGACCTGGATGGAATTATGTGATCCTTCCTCAACCCCTAGGAAGTCCCACCCAGTTGACTTCTTCAAAATGGTGAAAATCCTCAATGGCGCTGCCCATGCTAAGCCTGTCTCTTACTAGAGTCCTCTGTCATTCTCTATGGTGTTACCAAACTTAAAACAACCAGGCCTTGGCTGAGCTTAGCCTGTCAATCATTAGCCTCAATGTCTGATTCAAAATGTTATATAAGCCTTGCATATCTAACAGGGTGTGTGTGTGTGTGTGTGTGTGTGTGTGTGTGTGTGTGTGTGTGTGTGTGTGTGTGTGTGTGTGTGCGTGTGTGTGTGTGTGTGTGTGTGTGTATACATGTGCCTGCGCATATGTATACAGGTGCATGCATGTGCGTGTGAGTGCATGAGTGTTTTGAGGCCTTTACCTAGCCTTGCAAGGTACTGCAGGGTGAGGAGGATTACGGTCTCCACACTCAGCAGTTGGCTGCTGTTCAGTCCAAGACTGGACAGGGTCTTCTCAGTCAGCTGGTTGCCCTTATAGCAGCTCACCAGCAGGGGGCTCACCACAATGTCTCTCACGTTCCCGTAGAAGTATGGCAACGTGCCATGCCCTGCCAAACCAAACATCAGAGTCAATTAATTTCAGTTAAATTAAGTTTAATTCAATTGCAGCCAGTCAAAGAATGGTGGTTTGTACCGATGAGGATGACGGGGCGGACTCCTGAGGTGTTGAGCAGGTTGTCGGGGACGATGACAGTCTCTCCGGCAGTGACAGCTTGGGGCTGAAGGACCCCTGCTATAGGCGGCTGAGGAGTAGGCATGGCCAGCACAGAGCCTGATGGAAAAGGGAGAGATACAGGTCAATACTGAGATTAGAATATAGCTAGACATCAGCTCAGCACCAACTTTCCTCCAGCAGAGATACCCTCCAGCAGAGATACCCTCCAGCAGAGATACCCTCCAGCAGATACCCTCCAGCAGAGATACCCTCCAGCAGAGACCCTCCAGCAGAGATACCCTCCAGCAGGCTTTCACTCCAAACCTTCTCTAGCACAGATGATTCTACAAATGAACTACTCACCAGGACCATGATTGGCTAAATCAAGTGTCTTACAATGGGATTGGAGCAAAACGCCAGCATATCATGTACTGTAACTCTCCAGGAGGAGGGTTGGCCTCCTCTACTGTAGATGTTTCAGATCGTTTCCATTGTTAGAAGATAAACAATGTCCAACGTTTGTAGGTGGAGTGATCATAGCTCTATACAGCCATTTATCCACTAGAATAAAACCAGGGAATATATATCTCCTTTAAGTCATAGTGTCCTGGCTCTCCTTGGCAGACCTCTTTCAGTTGAGCAAATCTCGGTTCATACTGTATTTGCACTAACATGACCCAATTTCCATGGAGATGCTGAATGAGTCACCCCTGACAACAGAGAATGTCTCAGACCTTGTGTCCTTCCTTCTTCTGGAAAGGGAGGTCAATTTACTAGTCAATAACACACACACACACACACACATCAAAAAGCTCTGTGCCAGACCTGGGGAGCAGACGATGGGTTGGATGACGGGCACAGGGACGGCTGTAGGGGGAACTGGCACCACAGGGTTGGGGTGCCAAGCGCGGTGGCGCTTCTTGGGCGGGCCTGAGGTCATGGCAGACGAAACTGGACAGAAAACAACACAAGAGGAACATATGAATGAACTGCAGAATACCTTCAATCTGGGTCCCCAGAACCTTCACTGGGCTTCTACAATAGCAATCTATAAGTAACTGTATTATTTCAGAACTTAGAATCTAGTGCGGTTAAGTTACATATAATTGGGTTTAAAACAGCAACAAAGACAAGCATCACAGAGGTTCGGGAGGAGAACATGGGGCTCACCTGTGCTGTCTCCTGGGTCCGAGGTTCTGTACCCCTGTCCTTGGGGTCCTAGAGACACCTGGGAGAGGCTCAGTAAGGGGGGACGGCCATCTGCACTAAGTCCGCTGGGCGGACCGTTCACTCTCAGAACCATGGGCACTGCGCACACACACACATACACACACACACACACACACACACACACACACACACACACACACACACACACACACACACACACACACACACACACACAGACAGACAGACCATACATTGTAATGATGCATTGTTATGATGCATTCCACCACAGTTCATTTTCAGATGATTCTTTGCGAAATCATTTACTTTCGTAAGATCATGTTTTGACCGTCTTTTGAGAGATGCCATACGTGAAATGCACGTTTATCTTCCTCTGTTATAGGAAACAAATAGTGAACAAATATAGGAGATACATGTGTTTGATCATCACAAAAGAAACGCAATCGTCCGGACAGATATCTTCCTAATACAGAGACTGAGCAATATGCATTATAAGAAGGACTTAGGCCCGCCTAACACTGAGCCATTGATTTCCTATTACCAATGAACTGATGGGGCACTTAAACAATCTCAGATTCACTGTGTGTGCATATACACTAACACATTGATCGGTACAGTAGCCCAGGCCTGTCAATCTTGCAACCTTGTAAACAAGCTAATGGATAGCCAGCCCTGAAAAAGTAATTACAGGGATTTTCCGCTCATTGCGACATTGCTTCTGCTATGTGCCCTGGTCTGAGTAGGAGAAGGAGCTGCTGCCTAGAAACATGTTGTAGATGATCCTCTTCTAATGACTGGAGACACACACGCATGCATGCACGAGGCTATGTTCTAACCTTTAGAAATACCTGGACTAAAACCTATTATAATATCACTGGATATTATTGCTGCATGATGTACCATGGTGTAAAATAGTTTAAAGCTGACGTTTGTGGGGGAACGATGGCTATAGCATGGAGATGTGATCACACATACAGTAGATTAAAACAATGTCATCCAGAAACAGTGGTGGTAGAAGAAGAAGAAGAAGAAGAAGAAGAAGAAGAAGAAGAAGAAGAAGAAGAAGGGACCTATTGAACCTATTGGTAGAGTCTTGGTTCCAGGGGTAGAAGCCAGAGGCTTGAGGAAACTGCACTCTCTGGCCAGGTCTCGGGCTGAGAAGAACACTGAGGATGTAGGGGGAATCCTGGTAGATGGGGAGTCTGGAGGCCAATAAGAACACAGGGTGGGTGTTAGGATGGATCCTGACGTTGACCAAAATCTCTCCATACACAAACCAACAATAATGACTCAACACACTTTTTCCATTAGAACAAGTAGACCCTAACCGTCCCCTTTAACCAAACAATGCTTCGTAAACAAACACAGACACTATCCACTCCAGCCAGATGTCATCTTGGTCAGAGGCGGGAGGGAGGGGAGGGGGGTGTTGTGTCAAACCTCTACCATTCCCTGACAGAGCGTGATGAACTCACGCTGCAAGCTGTAGCTCCAGGTTGGACACAGGAGATAGGAGGCTAAAGTCAATAAAGCTACAATACAGCTGTCTAACACATCAGGTTAGATCTGAACACTAACTACCCTATAAACTGAGCCAGCTGTCTAACACATCAGGTTAGATCTGAACACTAACTACCCTATAAACTGAGCCAGCTGTCTAACACATCAGGTTAGATCTGAACACTAACTACCCTATAAACTGAGCCAGCTGTCTAACACATCAGGTTAGATCTGAACACTAACTTCTCTATAAACTGAGCCAGCTGTCTAACACATCAGGTTAGATCTGAACACTAACTACTCTATAAACTGAGCCAGCTGTCTAACACATCAGGTTAGATCTTACACTGACTGAACACTAACTACCCTATAAACTGAGCCAGCTGTCTAACACATAAGGTTAGATTTTACACTGACTGTGTCCTACCTGAGAGGTAGAAGGGTGAAGTGGAGAGTGTGTGTGTCCTATCTGAGAGGGAGAAGGGGGAAGAGTAGGGTGTGTGTGTCCTACCTGAGAGGGAGAAGGGGGGAGAGCTGGGTCTGTTGGTGCCTCCATTCTCCTTGATGCTCAGGGAGGATATGGAGTTGGGCTTGGAGGTGGATGCACTGCTAACGGAGAACTGACGCGTCTTACAGTCTGGGGAAAAGGAGGGAAGAAATAAATTAACTTGACCTGGAAACATTCTATCAGTGAATCAATAAATAATATTTTTTTTTATTTACAGTTAAAGTCGTAAGTTTACATACACCTTAGCCAAATACATTTAAACTCAGTTTCTCACAATTCCTGACATTTAATCCTAGTAAGAATTCCCTGTTTTAGGTCAGTTAGGATCACCACTTTATTTTAAGAATGTGAAATATCAGAATAGTAGTAGAGAGAATGATTTATTTCAGCTTTTATTTCACCACATTCCCAGTGGGTCAGAAGTTTACATACACTCAATTAGTATTTGGTAGCATTGCCTTTAAATTGTTTAACTCGGGTCAAACGTTTCGAGTAGCCTTCCACAAGCTTCCCACAATAAGTTGGGTGAATTTTGGCCCATTCCTCCTGACAGAACTGGTGTAACTGAGTCAGGTTTGTAGGCCTCCTTGCTCGCACACACTTTTTCAGTTCTGCGCACAAATCTTCTATAGGATTGAGGTCAGGGCTTTGTGATGGCCACTCCAAAACCTTGACTTAGTTGTCCTTAAGCCATTTTGCCACAACTTTGGAAGCATGCTTGGGGTCATTGTCCATTTGGAAGACCCATTTGCGACCAAGCTTTAACTTCCTGACTGATGTCTTGAGATGTTGCTTCAATATATCCACATAATTTTCCAAAGCACCCCCACAACATGATGCTGCCACCCCCGTGCTTCACAGTTGGGATGGTGTTCTTCGGCTTGCAAGCCTCCCCCTTTTTCCTCCAAACAGAACGATGGCCAAACAGTTCTATTTTTGTTTCATCAGACCAAAGGACCTTTCCCCAAAAAGTACGATCTTTGTCCCCATGTGCAGTTGCAAACCTTAGTCTGGCTTTTTTATGGCGGTTTTGGAGCAGTGGCTTATTCCTTGCTGAGCGGCCTTTCAGGTTATGTCAATATAGGACTTGTTTAACTGTGGATATAGATACTTTTGTACCTGTTTCTTCCAGCATATTCACAGGGTCCTTTGCTGTTGTTCTGGGATTGATTTGCACTTTTTTCGCACCGAAGTTCATTAATCTCTAGGAGACAGAACGCGTCTCCTTCCTGAGCGGTATGATGGCTGTGTGGTCCCATGGTATTTATACGTGTGTACTATTGTTTGTACAGATGAACGTGGTACCTTCAGGCATTTGGAAATTGCTCCCAATGATGAACCAGACTTGTGAAGGTCTACAAATTTTATTCTGAAATCTTGGCTGATTTCTTTTGATTTTCCCATGATGTCGAGCAGAGGCACTGAGTTTGAAGGTAGGCCTTGAAATACATCCACAGGTATACCTCCAATTGACTCAAATGATGTCAATTAGCCTATCAGAAGCTTCTAAAGCCATGGCATCATTTTCTGGAATTTCCCAAGCTGTTTAAAGGCACAGTCAACTTAGTGTATGTAAACTTCTGACCCACTGGATTTATGATATAGTGAATAATCTGTCTGTAAACAATTGTTTGAAGAATTACTTGTGTCATGCACAAAGTAGATGTCCTAACCGACTTGCTAAAACTATAGTTTGTTAACATGAAATCTGTGGAGTGGTTGAAAAATGAGTTTTAATGACTTCAACCTAAGTGTTTTTAAACTTCCGACTTATTTATGGGTCATAGAAAGATTATAGCCCCAATACCACATTTTAGTTAAGACAAACTATATTACAAAAACCGCTCAACTACAACAATTAGGCTACTATGCAATTATAATGCATTTACTAAATTAGTATGAAACATGATGTAATGCTGTGTAACCATACAATGCTCCTAGTGTAATTACAGTGTTAGTACACAGGTATAAGAGAAATTCAATGTAGTTACAGAAAGTGTGTGAAATATGCAGATGGAGTCAGAGAGACACCTTGTATGGTGCTATTATGCATGTTGTATTGTAGATATACAGTATAGTGGTGTAATAATGTTATATGGTGTACTGTTTTATCTTTTGTAATATAACTGCCTTAATGTGTTTGGAAGAGTATCTTCTGCCTTGGAAACAGCTAATGGGGTTCCCTAATAAACACAAATACAAAAATACACATTTCACCTTTCCAGCAGATGAGGGGTCCTTTGCACAGAGCATCCTGACAGTTCTTCACCAAGTAGTATTTTAAGTGCTTCTGCTTCTTTGGTTGTGTGGCCAGCTTCAGGTTGATGTGGTTGGAGAATTCAGTAAAGTACCGGAAACCCTTCTCTCCACAGCCAACACAGTTCCCTGAAAACCCTGCACACACCATAGAGAGAGAACATGAGTTAGGAACTGTAGCTATTTACACAATAAGTATGCATCATTTCAGATTATATGGATACTTTATTGTCTTATTTTCAGAACAGCCCAAAATAAGCCATTCAATTCACTTACTAAATATTGCATTAAATGATGGCACAGCACAGGTTAATCAAATGCTGAAGGCAACAGAAATCAAAAGTAGTAGCAAACTACAGTACGGTAGGTGGAAAAAATATATCACTTCAGATGACTCATCCAAGCTGAGCGGATAAAGTACATTCAATTTCCTGTAACTCTGACCTAGGCTGCGGATGATCTTTGTATTGTATCAAGTCAAAGAGGCATGGCAGACTGACCTAAAAGTGCATTTTTCCCGTTCTCATCCGGCAGAAAGCGGCGGTCCACAGCGCACACCAGGATGTGCTCTGGGATGCTGGGGGACTTGGCACCGACCAACTCGAAGCCAGCTGGGACTTCGATCAGCTCTGTCGCCATGGAGACCAGACGGAGGTCCTTACCGGCCTGACAGAAGCCTGAGGAGAGGGAACACCAGTCAACTCAAGAATCAACATCCACAACAATAACCAACACACACAAACACACCCCTATTATTTAGGCAGGCCAGGGTGGAGTCTCTTTTACAAGTGGCCCTGCATGACAAGGGTTTCCTGCATGTAATCTACATGTCTACATTACACTGGAACATACTAAGGTGAATATTGCTGCAAACGTGGTGTTCCTAGGGAGAGAATGAACAAGATGTGTTCTTAAGACATGCTTTTTAGCAGGGAATTGAATCCCAGTGTTTCTCAACTTCTGAGAAAGACCCAGGGCAAAAGGAGTTTGAGATGGTTTGAGGCCTACCGTCCATGGTGCAGCAGCCGTCGGGCGAGGGGCCACGTAGGTAGGGTGGTGGGGGGTTGCTGCTGTCAGAGTCATCGTCCTCCTCCATCTCCTCCAGACCGTTAGAGGCCTGGCCATTCAGCAGATTCTGACCCGGAGGCTCCCTGCACGGCAGGTACAGGTCCACCTTGGGCTTTATATCTGTTGCCATAACACAAATGACCCCGTAAGACATAATGTCCCCATAACACACAATGAGCCCGTAAGACACAATGACTCTGTAAGACATAATGTCCACCTATGACATAATGTTGCCATAATACACCACATCACATAACATTCTCTTAGACAGACAGACAGACAGACAGACAGACAGACAGACA
Organism: Thymallus thymallus; assembly: GCA_023634145.1. Classification (NCBI taxonomy): domain Eukaryota; kingdom Metazoa; phylum Chordata; class Actinopteri; order Salmoniformes; family Salmonidae; genus Thymallus; species Thymallus thymallus. Next base: position 29,353,530 of record CM042382.1, on the reverse strand, counting down.
GACAGACAGACAGACAGACAGACAGACAGACAGACAGACAGACAGACAGACAGACAGACAGACAGACAGACAGACAGACAGACAGACAGACAGACAGACAGATAGATAGATAGATAGATAGATAGATAGATAGATACTTTACTCTTCCCGAGGGGACATTTCTTTGTCAAGCAGTTATGATAAAAACACAGGGCAGGTGCAAAATGCCAGAACAAAAGACAGATACACGAAACATGATACTGTCAGGCTCTGGCCATAGAGAAGGCTTTTGCTTCTCTATGTGGCCATGGTCAGAGTCTGACAAGTCTATGTGTTCTATATCTGTGCAGTGTTTTGTGTTGGATCCCTAATTAGAGGCAGCTGCTATGCATTGTCTCTAATTAGGGATCCTATTTATGTTTGTATGTCCCACACCATGGTGTGGTTCATTATCTACATGTCAAAGAAAGTAAGTGTGTTTTCAGTTTGTTGTATCATTGTTCATTTGTATAGTTCGTCATTTCGTATTATCCTTAATTAAAGTGATGCCGAACTATTACTGCGCTGTGCCTTGGTCTGTCCAAACAAGTGCGTGTCACCAGTCCAGTACCACCTGTGCCGGCTCCACACACCAGGCCTCCAGTACACCTCTCCAGTCCGGTAAGTCCCATGCCGGCTTCCTGCACTCGCCCTGAAGTGCGTGTCACCAGTCCGGTGCAACCTGTGCCGGCTCCACGCACCAGGCCTGCAGTGCGCCTCTCCAGTCCGGTGCCTCCAGTGCCGGCTCCACGCACCCAACCTCTGGTGCGCCTCCCCAGTCCGGTACGTCCCGTGCCGGCTACCCGCACCCGACCTCCTGTGCGTGCGCCCAGCCAGGTGCCTCCAGCACCGGCTCCACGCACCCGACCTCCGGTGCACCTCCCCACTCCGGTACGCACCCAACCTCCCGTGATGGTCCACAGCCCGGAGCCTCCCGTGATGGTCCACAGCCCGGAGCCTCCCGTGATGGTACACAGACCGGAGCCTTCCGCTGTGCCGGTGTCTAGTCCGGGCCAGGTCGCCTGCCCCGCTCAATGGCCGGAGTCGCCTACCACACCGGTGCCCAGTCCGGGTCCGGTTATTCGCCCCGCTTCATGGCCTGAGTCGTCTGCTCCGCTCCAGTACCCGAGCAGTCCGCTCCACCGGTGTCCAATCCGGGTCCGGAGGTCTGCTCCGCCCCCATGCCAGAGCAGTCCGCTCCACCGGTGCCCAATCCGGGTCCGGAGGTCTACTCCGCCTCCATACCAGAGCAGTCCGCTCCACCGGTGCCTAGTCCGGGTCCGGTCGTCTGCTCCGCTCCAGTGCCGGAGAAGTCCGCACCACCGGTGCCAATTCCAGGACTGGTCATCAGACCCGCGTCAGGGAGGAAGATGTCCACTTCACCGGGGCCAGAACCGCCACCGAAGTAGATTGTCCCTCCCCAACCCTCCCATGTCAAGTCTTATTTGTTATTAAAATGTTGATGATGTTGATGTATTATCGCGGTCGGGAGTCCGCGCCTTTGGGGGGGGGGGGTACTGTCAGGCTCTGGCCATAGAGAAGCCTTTTGCTTCTCTATGTGGCCATGGTCAGACAGGTCTATGTGTTCTATATCTGTGCAGTGTTTTGTGTTGGATCCCTAATTAGAGGCAGCTGCTATGCATTGTCTCTAATTAGGGATCCTATTTATGTTTGTATGTCCCACACCATGGTGTGGTTCATTATCTACATGTCAGAGAAAGTAAGTTTGTTTTCAGTTTGTTGTATCATTGTTCATTTGTATAGTTCGTCATTTCATATTATCCTTAATTAAAGTGATGCCGAACTATTACTGCGCTGCGCCTTGGTCTGTCCAAACACCCACTTGTGACAGATACATAGAGCGGCAGTATGAAAAAGTATAAAAATACAAGTCTGGAGTGCAAAAAAGCTATAAAAAGACATTGCATAGTATGGGTGGATGGCTGTGAAGATGCCACACAAAAGTAAGGAGATGGAGATTGGAGACTTAGCAAGGCCTTTTTCAAGAGAAGGACAAACCCATAACACATTACATGGCCACATTCAAGTCTACAATTTCAAAGATTTTACCGAGTTACAGTTCATAGGAAATCAATCAGTTTAAATAAATAAATTAGGCCCTAATCTATACATTCCACATGACTGGGAATACAGATATGCATATTTTGGTCACAGATACCTTTAAAAGAAAGTAGGGGCGTGAATCAGAAAACCAGTCAGTATCTGGTGTGACCACCATTTGCCTCATGCAGCGCAACACATCTCTTTCGCATAGAGTTGATCAGGCTGTTGGTTGTGGCCTGTGGAATGTTGTCCCACTCCTCTTCAATGGCTGTGCAGAGTTGCTGGATATTGTCAGGAACTCGAATACGCTGTCGCCCACCTCGATCCAGAGCAACCCAAACATGCTCAATGGGTGACATGTCTGGTGAGTATGTAGGCAATTGAAGACCTGGGGCATTTGTGTACAGATCCTTGCGACATTGGGCCGTGCAATATCATGCTGAAACGAGGTGTGATGGCGGTGGATGAATGGCATAACAATGATCCTCAGGATCTCTTTACGGAAATTGCCATCGCTAAAATTCAATTGTGTTCATTGTTTCGTAGCTTATGCCTGCCCATACCATAACCCCGCCCCCACCACGGGACACTTTGTTCACAACGTTGACATACACGCTGTTTGTCATCTGCCCTGTACAGTTGAAAACAGGATTCATCCGTGAAGCGCACACTTCTCCAGCGTGCCAGTACCCATCGAAGGTGAGCATTTGCCCACTGAAGTTGGTTACAATGCCGAACTGCAGCCAGGTCAAGACCCTGGTGAGGCCAACGAGCACGCAGATGAGCTTCCCTGAGACGGTTTCTGACAGTTTGTGCAGAAATTCTTTGGTTGTGCAAACCCACAGTTTCATCAGCTGTCTGGATGCTAGACTCAGACGATACCGCAGGTGAAGAAGCCGGATGTGGAAGTACTGGCCTGGCGTGGTAACACGTGGTCTGCAGTTGTGAGGTTGGTTGGACGTCCAGCCAAATTCTCTAAAACGACGTTAGAGGTGGCTTATGGTAGAGAAATTAACATTCAAATCTCAGGCAACAGCTCTGGTGGCCATCCCTGCAGTCAGAAACCGCACATTAAAGAGTGGCCTTTTATTGTTCCCAGCACAAGGTGCACTTGTGTAATGATCATGCTGTTTAATCAGTTTCTTGATATATCACACCTGTCAAGTGGATGGATTATCTTGGCAAAGGAGAAATGCTCTTCAACAGGGATGTAAACTAATTTGTGCACACAATTTGAGAGAAATATGTGATCATATGGAACATTTCTGGGATCTTTAATTTCAACTCATAAAACATGGGACCAACACTTTATATATTGCATTTATATTTTGGTTCAGTATAAATGACTGAGATGACATGGACTTGCTGTATGGGTATAATGGAATTACTTATTCACAAGTGCCATTCAACTGGTCAACATCAGCAAAATTAAACATGATCAGAGATGGCAGTGTTTCTGTCAACTATGATCCACTAATGAAAGAGGCAGCTAGCTATGGCTAGTGTTTTGTTCTGTTTCTATACATAACGATCTTGACGAGGACAGAGAGTGGAGCAATGCAGACAGACAGACAGACAGACAGACAGACAGACAGACAGACAGACAGACAGACAGACAGACAGACAGACAGACAGACAGACAGACAGACAGACAGACAGACAGACAGACAGACAGACCCTCCATGTTGCCAGGATACTGGACAGGCTCCAGGTATAGCTGAGTGAAGATGGGCTGTGGGTCTCCACTGCTGGAGCGTAGGGAGGCCTTGATAGAGTTGTGGAGGGCCTCCTCGAAGCGAGCAGATTTCAGCTGCCCTGCGTACGAATTCCCCATTATCTGAAATGAGAAGAAGGGTATAACATGAACGGAGGCACAGCTATCTACTCCAGGCTCAGTTCCATCCACGTCCGTTAGTAAGAGAGTAGAATCAAAGGAGGCTGGTGGGAGGAGCTATAGGAGGATGGGCTAATTGTAATTGATGGTTGGGAATTAATTGAACGGTATCAAACGCATCAAACATATGGAAACCACATGTTTGACTCTTACAATAAGCCCGTCTTCCTATAGCTCCTCCCACCAGCCTCCACTGGTAGAAATCCAATCTACATAGGATACTTGTCCATACAGATGCTAGGATGAACTTAGTCTTATACAAGAAGAAGCATCTAAGCATGCGGAACACACAATCTCTCACTCTCTTTCCCTTCTTTCCCCTCTGTCTTATTCTGTTTTTGTCTCTTTCTCTTTCCCTCTCTTTCTATCTCTCTTTCTGTCACTCTTTTTCTCCCCCTCTGTCTGTCTCTCTGCCTGCCCTGGCCCCGTTGCCCTCTCCCCTGGTCCACTCTTCCGACATCTGCCGAGGTCGGCTGTGTGGGCCTGGGGTTGGGCAGCAGGTGGCAGCTTGACGGACAGGGGGGCACATGTGGCCTGGTGGCCCTGATAGAGTGTAAAGAGAGAGGGGGTAAGCTTAGTGAAAAGCCCTTGTTCAAATAGAACAGAAGGGACCATTACAGGGCCAGGGGCCTCAAGCAAGCAAAATAGCCAAGTAAGTACCCATATATAGAACGTCTGATATAGCCTATCACACTTAATAACTCTCCTTTACCCTCATTCTACCGACTGGGGTCATTTTGACACCAGAGGAATATTTCTGATCATAGCCCAAAGGTGGTTTATTCAATTCTTCACATTTATCATGACTTTGTCAATCAACTTGTTCTTAAAAAAATATAAATAATTATGGACTGCAAATCCTTTGGGGTCATTATGACCCCAGACCCAAAACACCTAATTCTGCCTATAGTTGTTTGATAGAAAGGACCTTTATCTTAGTCTCTGGAGACATAATAACAATTTATCCAGAAGGTGGAACCTGTGTCAATGATTCTGACCAGATAGACAGCCCTCTCACGTACTCACCGAAGATTGTCCTTTTCTATACCATGCATAGTAAAACTGTGCACAAAACCAAAATTACCTTATTTTTGTGCACATAAAAATATGCCAATGGTATACAAAGTCTTCCATACTTGATAGAACGGCAAAACAAAACTCAGATACACTCTGGATTTACACAGAGAGCTGTAGTGGTGTGTATTCTCTTGAAAAGTCGTTATTCTAGGGCAAATCTAAGAAAATATTTATTTGAATCCAAGTTTCTCTGAAGATATACTTTTTTTTTTTTTTTTTACTGTAACCATCATATTGCCTTATCCTCTCTCCAATCTCTCTGTTACTCTTACCTTCTCTTTGATTCCTGTATCTGGAAGTCAAGTTATCCCTTTTCTTGACTTGATAGACAGATCATCTGCAGAGATGGAGCACCTTATGTACTCGCCTATGGCTATAACTGGTTATAACTAGTTATGACCGTGTACAAAATCAAAATGACCTTACATATATGCTTAGTTGCAGTAAAAACAGCTCAGTTGTAGAAATACTTGGTAGAACTGTAATACAGAAACCAGATACACTCCAAATGTACACATACTGCAGTGCTATATTGGTGTGTATTCTCCGAAAAATAGTTATTCTACGGAAATGTGATATAAATACCAGCATTCTTATAATATCCTACAATATTCTGTAAGCGCAACTTATGGTATTTGGGTTGCTATAACATTTGGTTTGAAGTGTCTGAGGATTTTGGCGTGCTTTTTGAAGCATCCTGCCATTGACCCTACCCCCCATTGTTCCACTAGCAGTGATGCTAATGCTGGCTGTGGGGTAAGTATACTGTATAAAGAAAATTAAGCCATATTATTGGTCATTGTCTCTCAGGATCAATGGATGAATTCCTTTTTTGTCAATACAATTTAATATATTACAAATGTTGGTGTAGCGGCCATTTAAAAAGACAGTTGTACCACATAAATAAGAACACATTTGAATGTACTTAAATATTCAAAAAATGAAATTATACTACAACCACAACGAAATGATGTTAAATCAGCTTTTAAGTACTAATGTGAATTGTACTTTAGAAAATAGCCGTACATTATTTACGGGAACAATTAATATTTATGTTTTACAGAATATGCAATTTAACAGTTATTTTGCTAATCTGTTTTTTGTTATTTGTATTTTCCATAACAGTATTTACATGTCTAATGATGTTTTGATAAGAATTACATTGATATTTTTCTATGATTGTTGCTTTTTTCATTAGTTTAAATCTCTTTTTTCTGATCATTGCCCTCTTCATATCACCCAGCCATTCAAGTGCAGGGTTTACAAAGTACTGAAAAGTAAGTTCTTACATTTTTTGGCACCTAACATATGGTCTTTCCTGAAAAACCCTCCCTACCTTTGTCCTTGGGCTGGTATTACTGTAGTGTTGTATAAACGCAGCCATTAACAGCCAAGTCAAGTCAAGCCACAGGTTGAAGGCTGTCTGGGAACAGCTAGGACTCTGTAACAATCACATTGTCTGTGGTGTGGAAGAGACGTCTGTGCCACTGTTTTTTTAAGAGACAAGATTATTTGTGTATTTTGACTAATCCTATGCCTAGCAATATTAATTTTGACTATGTCAAGCAATTTAATAATGGCATGTCCTTCAGAAAACAATTCCAAAACAAAACCCTGTATTACAATATAAAATACATTCACGGGAATATAGCTTACATATGATATCTATAGTACCTACGTAGTTTGCAGACAAATCACATTTAAACATACTGTAACTGACCAATTTGGTAAAAAAATGTACGAGTTGCATCCAATCCAGCTAATTTAATTTGCAGGTGAATTGCCAATAGCACTCACCTAAGGTAACAATTATGAAATACAACCCACAAAATCAACAGATCACTCTGACAAATAAAGCACTATCAAAAATGAATGATTAGCTAGTAGCTCATAGAAATATAAAAGTACCTTACTACATTAGAACAACCCAGGCTTCAGTTCTATCAAATCATTCATGTGGTAAATCATGTGGTAAAAGCAAATTGGTGAGTTGACATCAGCTGCTCAATGCAGGTCCTTGCTATCTGAGATCCTTGGGACGTCCAACTTTGACATCACCCCATTGAAGTTGACATTTTAAACGGTTAAGGTTAGGGTTAGGCAAGGGTTGTGGTTAAGGTTAGGGTTAGGGTAAGGGTAGGGGTTAAGGTTGGGGTTTTAGGGTAGGGACTTCCCAAGGATACCAGATAGCATTAAGTGCAGCCAGCCAAAGCACAATTTATCTTATTTTTTAAGGTGAAATCTGAGGAGTGGGGCTGGAGAAATGTAACCACTCTCAAATTCATATACAGAGCTATGGATGCAAGGACTGACCATCCATGATATCCAAACTACAGTTTTAACCATGTTATGAGGCTATACAGTGTTTGTTTACATGTGCATTGCTTATAAGCATTGTAGTAAAACAAGCTATATTATGATAGGGTACGACAGTTATATTCTTCAAGAATCAATGGGTGCATATAATTAGGAGGAGGAAGTGGTTGAGACGTATGAAATTTGTACGTTTACATTACAGTAATCTCCTTAAGTCTCGTCATTGTGAAAAGAGCCTAAGTGTGGTGCTTGATTGTGCTTTGACAAAAGACACGCAGGTTAACATAAAGAAGCTACAGTATTTTTCCCTCAGCTGATGGATGGATGGCAGAAGGTAGAAAGAGACATGGTGGTAAGAAGCCATAGTGGTGACCTCACACAGAGAAGCCATAGTGGTGACCTCACACAGAGAAGCCATAGTGGTGACCTCACACAGAGAAGCCGTAGTGGTGACCTCACACAGAGAAGCCGTAGTGGTGACCTCACACAGAGAAGCCGTAGTGGTGACCTCACACAGAGAAGCCATAGTGGTGACCTCACACAGAGAAGCCGTAGTGGTGATCTCACACAGAGAAGCCATAGTGGTGACCTCACACAGAGAAGCCATAGTGGTGACCTCACACAGCAAAGCCATAGCGGTGAACTCACACAAACAAGACCTTTCATCACCTGCTCCATCACAACAAAGTCACATTGTGGTGGCCTGAGGTGGCCTAACGGATGTGGCTGGAGCGGAAGAGCGATAGAGGCAGTGGGTTGGTCCGGGTCAGGGGTGGTTTAAGGTGTGGTTTCAGTTGATGTAATTCTGTTTGATGGATAATGAAATAGTGTCTGGTCTGTGTTTTTTAGGTAAAAAATAGATGTGAAGTGACTAAGATGTAGATTTTCTCTGAGGCAACTGGAAGCTGACCAGAAAACAGGTCTTCCTGATTCTGGGTGGCCATAATGGCAATAATGCAAGAATCTGACCCCAGGTCAGAATTAAGCTCTGGTAGATTCCAGGAGACCACAGGGGAGAAAACATGGATCGTGTTCATTAGGGATGAAATTCAAGAAAATTGTCTGAAATTGAGTGAAATAGGGAGGTTCCATCTAAACTTGTCCAATAAGAAATGCTCGTTCTGGTTTCAGGTTTTGACACGCTTTGCTACGGTGTGTCCTAATGAACAAGACCCTCCTTCCTCTCACAGATATTTCCCCATTCAGACTTTGCCTCCTTCACTCACTTTCCAGACTGCTTTAAAACATGATAAATCTCATGTATTATTTCATCATCTTGGTGTAGCTGACCTGTCCTTACCTTGTGTGATTGTACCCAGGCGTGAAGGGACTTGTTCTCCTCTGCTACATGCGGGGTCAGAAGAACCACTGGGTAGCAAAGTCCTGCAGTGACATCCCCCTCAGCAGCACTGCTCTAGACCTGAGGACATACATGAGATTAACAGAAGGAATCTTCACCCTTAGGAGACATATAGTAGGCTAAATGTTTACACATTTTCTGAAACTGCATGTCTGACCACGCACTTAGAGTAATGACAGAGGACCCTCAAAAGTTTAACAGATTGCACAAAACCATGACATATGTAGTGACCTTTGAGGGTGAAAAGGGGTTATGTGATACGGCAGCATCGGCGGTATGTTTGTCAAACACACTGGGGTGTTAGGGTTTATGGTCATCCACACACACAAAGTGCACACACCACCAACTGCTCAAAACTGGTACTTCCACTTTGAGTCCAAGCATTGTTTACCCACTCCTAGACCTGATACAACTAACCTGATACAAAGTTCCCTTCAAAACACTGACTGACACAAGAATGCTCCCTGTCATCTTCCTGTAATTAACTGTCCTTGTTGGGGAGGTTTTGGGACCTAGTGTCCCTAATTTGTCCCTGGCTGGGGTCTGGGGCCCAAGTCCTCACTCTGGCACACTGATTTGTCCTGTTGACCACGTTAAAGTAGCTCACTTTGTGAATGATTAGCCTCACACTGACAGGGCTAATCAAACTACAGAGCTGCACGGTCATTGGGAGGGACAAGGGACAAGGAGACAAGGAGACAAGGAGACAAGGAGACAAGAGAGGTCATGCAAATTCCATACCATCCAGGACAAGCAGTGTTATAACTTTACAGGAACGCTGTATTAATTTCGGTAACATTCCCACTGGGCCCATACTAGTTGAATGAACGTTGTTATAATGTAATTTGACATGGAATCAACGTGGAAAATATATTGGATTTGAAAAAAGTAATCAAGCAGTACTGTTTTCATCTCATTTCAACCAGCATTGTAAACATTTAAATTAGGGTCAAACTTGAACTTAAATACATTGACTTAACCTGACTAACATTCATCTAATTTTCAACATAATAATTTGTGTACAGTGCATTCGGGAAGTATTCAGACCCTTTGACTTTTTCAACATTTTGTTAAGTTACAGCCTTATTCTAAAATCTATTCAATTGTTTTTTCCCTCATCAATCTAAACACAATACCCAAAATGACAAAGCAAAAAAAGGTTTTTAGAAATTTTAGCAAAATTATAAAAAATAAAAAACTGAAATATAACATTTACATACAGTACATGTCAAAAGTTTGGACACACCTACTCATTCAAGTGTTTTATTACTATGTTCTACATTGTATAATAATAGTGAAGACATCAAAACTATGAAATAACACATTGTAAGGTTTATGTTCAGAGAGGTCTCTGGAAACCTCTCTGGATGTCTCTATGTTTCAGTTTTGGAATTGGTCTCCAATTAGAGGCAGCTGCGCCGCATTGTCTCTAATTGGGGAGCCTATTTAAGTAGTAGTTATTCCCACTTTTGTGTGTGTGTTACTTTGTGTTTGTGCCGGTTCATGGTGACTGTCTCTCCTTTTGTTATTTTTGTGTTTTCTTATTAATAAAAGGAATGTTATCGCACCACAGCTCTGCGCCTCGGGTCTTGTCTCATAGCGATCGTGACACACATATGGAATCATGAAGCAACCAAAAAAGTTAACAAATCAAAATATATTTTACATTCTTCAAAGTAGCCACCCTTTTCATTGATAACAGCTTTGCACACTCTTGGCATTCTCTCAAGCATTTTCACCTGGAACAGTCTTGAAGGAGCACTTGTTGGCTGCTTTTCCTTCAATCTGCGGTCCAACTCATCACAAACCATCTCAATTGGATTGAGGTCGGGTGATTCTGATGCAGCACTCCATCACTCTCCTTGGTCAAATAGCCCTTACACAGCCTGGAGGTGTGTTTTGGGTCATTGTCCTGTTGAAAAACAAATTATAGTCCCACTAAGCACAAACTAGATGGGATGGCATATCGCTGCAGATTGCTGTGGTAGCCATGCTGGTTAAGTGTGCCTTGAATTTTAAATAAATCACTTACAGTTTCTCCAGCAAAGCACCCCAACACCATCACACCTCCTCCATGCTTCAAGGTGGGAACCACACATGGAGAGATCATCCTTTCACCTACTCTGCGTCTCACAAAGACACAGGGCTTGGAACCAAAAATCATGGAATGATTTCCACCGGTCTAATGTCCATTGCTTGTGTTTCTTGGCCCAAGCAAGTCTCTTCTTATTATTGGTGTCCTTTAGTAGTGGTTTCTTTGCAGCAATTTGACCATGAATGCCTGATTCACGCAGTCTCCCCTGAACAGTTGATGTTGAGATGTGTCTGTTACTTGAACTCGGTGAAGCATTTATTTGGGCTGCAATTTCTGAAGTGAAGTTAACTCTAATGAACTTATCCTCTGCAGCAGAGGTAACTCTGGGTCTTCCATTCCTGTGGCGGTCCTCATGAGAGCCAGTTTCATCATAGCGCTTCATGGTTTTTGCGACTGCACTTGAAAAAACTTTCAAAGTTCTTGAGATTGTCTGTATTGACTGACCTTCATGTCTTAAAGTAATGATGGACTGTCATTTCTCTTTGCTTATTTGAGCTGTTCTTGCCATATTATGGACTTGGTCTTTTACCAAATAGGGCTATACATCTTCTGTATACCACCCCTACCTTGTCACAACATAACTGATTGACTCAAACGCATTAAGAAATTCCACAAATTAAGTTTTAACAAGGCACACCTGTTAATTGAATTGCATTACAGGTGACTACCTCATGAAGCTGGTTGAGAGAATGCCAAGAGTGTGCAAAGCTGTCATCAAGGCAAACGGTGGCTACTTTGATTTGTTTAACACTTTTTGGTTACTATATGATTCCATGTGTGTTATTTCATAGTTGTGATGTCTTCACTATTATTCTACAATGTAGAAAATAGTAAAAATTAAGAAAAACCCTGGATTGAGTAGGTGTGTCCAAACTTTGACTGGTACTGTAAGTATTCAGACATCTGTATTTGGGGAGTTTCTCCCATTCTTCTCTGCAGATCCTCTCAAGCTCTGTCAGGTTGGATGGGGAGCGTTGCTGCACAGCTATTTTCAGGTCTCTCCAAAGATGTTTGATCAAGTTTAAGACCGGCTCTGGCTGGGCCACTCAAGAACATTCTGAGACTTGTCCCGAAGCCACTCCTGCATTGTCTGGGCTGTGTGCTTAGGGTTAAATTATATTTCGGAGGACACTCGACACTCTCAACCTTCGCCTCTCCCGAGTCCGTACGGGAGTTGCAGCGATGGGACAAGACTATAACTACCAATTGGATATCACAAAATTGGGCAGAAAAAAGGGCTGATGAGGAAAATAAGAATGATGGAGACCACTGTGTTCTTGGCGACCTTCAATGCTGCAGACATTTTTTGATTCCCTTCCCCAGATCTGTGCCTCGACACAATCTTGTCTACGGACAATTCCTTCGACCTCATGGCTTGGTTTTGCTCTGACATGCACTGTCAACTGTGGGACCTTATATAGACAGGTGTGTGCCTTTCCAAATCATGTCCAACAAATGTAATATACCACAGGTGGACTCCAATCAAGTTGTAGAAACATCCCAAGGGTGATCAATGGAAACAGGATGCACCTGAGATCAATTTCTAGTCTCACAGCAAATGGTCTGAATACTTGTTTTTGCTTGTCATTTTGGGGTATCGTGTGTAGATTGATGAAGGAAAAAACTATTGAATCCATTTTAGAATAAGGCTGTAACGTTAAAAAAAATGTAAAAAATGGAAGGGGTCTGAATATTCCACAATATTTTTCATCCAATATTCTATATATATTGGGTGGTTGAACTTGTGACTCCTCGTGGTATATGAGGGGTAATGGACTTCAGTGAGAACAAGTCTACCATCTAGATGACTAACTCTATGTACCCTGCTTAGCTTGGAAACTAGCTGTGTTCGTTTCAGCTAAGCAATCATATCAATACATTTAGACATTGATCAGCTTGAATACTAATTTGCGTAGACTACCTAAATAAAATGTAATAGTTGAAAGTAACTCCTTTAACTTTTCTTACACAAGCTGTACGTGAAAGTAAAGTAAAGTAGGAGTGAGGTTGGGTTGATGTAGGGTACATCAACATCTGATTTGCCCAAAAAAGGACACCATCATTTCAACCATCATTTATCCATGGTTGATTGGATCTTTGGAAGTTTAGAAGTAGTTAACATTAGCCCTATAAATAGGAGGCCAAATTCATGACATTAATAATACAGTTCTACCTTTTGGATATTGTAACTTGCAGGAACACCTCTCAACTATGCGAACAATAAGAATAGAAGTTAAAAATAAAATATCTAGCGGTAAAAGGTGGACACTGCAGATGGTCAGTGAGATGTGCCTGACCCAACAGAGCCGTGAATCTAGACATACTCAGGCACAGCCACGGGCGCCTAACTGGGCTGCGGTCCTGTTCTTCCGGTAATGACATTTAAGGGCCCTTTGCTTGAGGGGTGAATTCAAAGTGGTGGCCTCAGAGGTAGACACATACACATGCGCACACAGAAGCCCCCCATGCATGCATACACGTGAAATAGCTTATTAATCATTGTTAATGAATGATGTGAAAACAGAGCTCCTATTTTAGAGTGCTATGGATTTAAATCTTAAGAAATGTGAGCTTCCACACCCCGCCCCGTCTTCTCTCACCCGCTCTATGTTTTCCCCACGCCATTCCACTCCATCTTTTGTTTCTTCCTTCATCTGCATAATGATGTTACACTCCTGACAATAGAGGGAGTTTACATCTACTTCCTCCTTGTTCACACCCTGTTTCAGACCCACTCTATCACTCCTGGAACCTTTTCTTCAAAGACAACACTGCAACGTTGTAGAGTCAGTCTAGGGTTTCACGTTAAGAAATCTAACTTGCTACTGTATCCACATACAGTGGGGAGAACAAGTATTTGATACTTTGCCGATTTTGCAGGTTTTCCTACTTACAAAGCATGTAGAGGTCTGTAATTTTTATCATAGGTACACTTCAACTGTGAGAGGCGGAATCTAAAACAAAAATCCAGAAAATCACATTGTATGATTTTTAAATAATTCATTTGCATTTTATTGCATGACATAAGTATTTGATCACCTACCAACCAGTAAGAATTCCGGCTCTCACAGACCTGTTCGTTTTTCTTTAAGAAGCCCTCCTGTTCTCCACTCATTACCTGTATTAACTGCACCTGTTTGAACTCGTTACCTGTATAAAAGACACCTGTCCACACACTCAATCAAACAGACTCCAACCTCTCCACAATGGCCAAGACCAGAGAGCTGTGTAAGGACATCAGGGATAAAATTGTAGACCTGCACAAGGCTGGGCATGACGGTCAATCTCCCTCGGTCTGGGGCACCATGCAAGATCTCACCTCGTGGGGCATCAATGATCATGAGGAAGGTGAGGGATCAGCCCAGAACTACACGGCAGGACCTGGTCAATGACCTGAAGAGAGCTGGGACCACAGTCTCAAAGAAAACCATTAGTAACACACTACGCCGTCATGGATTAAAATCCTGCAGCGCACGCAAGGTCCCCCTGCTCAAGCCAGCGCATGTCCAGGCCCGTCTGAAGTTTGCCAATGACCATATGGATGATCCAGAGGAGGAATGGGAGAAGGTCATGTGGTCTGATGAGACAAAAATAGAGCTTTTTGGTCTAAACTCCACTCGCCGTGTTTGGAGGAAGAAGAAGGATGAGTACAACCCCAAGAACACCATCCCAACCGTGAAGCATGGAGGTGGAAACATCATTCTTTGGGGATGCTTTTCTGCAAAGGGGACAGGACGACTGCACCGTATTGAGGGGAGGATGGATGGGGCCATGTATTGCGAGATCTTGGCCAACAATCTCCTTCCCTCAGTAAGAGCATTGAAGATGGGTCGTGACTGGGTCTTCCAGCATGACACCGACCCGAAACACACAGCCAGGGCAACTAAGGAGTGGCTCCGTAAGAAGCATCTCAAGGTCCTGGAGTGGCCTAGCCAGTCTCCAGACCTGAACCCAATAGAAAATCTTTGGAGGGAGCTGAAAGTCCGTATTGCCCAGCGACAGCCCCGAAACCTGAAGGATCTGGAGAAGGTCTGTATGGAGGAGTGGTCCAAAATCCCTGCTGCAGTGTGTGCAAACCTGGTCAGGAACTACAGGAAACGTATGATCTCTGTAATTGCAAACAAAGGTTTCTGTACCAAATACTTATGTCATTCAATAAAATGCAAATTAATTACTTAAAAATCATACAATGTGATTTTCTGGATTTTTGTTTTAGATTCCGTCACTCACAGTTGAAGAGTACCTATGATAAAAATGACAGACTTCTACATGCTTTGTAAGTGGGAAAACCTGCAAAATCGGCAGTGTATCAAATACTTGTTCTCCCCACTGTATGTGCACATAGTCACAAATAGACACGTGTGCACGTGTGCAATCCGTGCGCGCACACACACACACACACACACAGACGCACACGCGTGAATAAGGAAGGAAAAAAGGGGTCGCAAGAAAAACACGACACTGGCTCAGTGATCCCGAACATGCTTTTTCTTGCAACACATCAGAGCAGAATGATTTAGATCATTCAGAACCATTAGTGTGGGTTGAGACATCAGGAGTATTTCTGACTTACAGTTATTATAATATTATTTACAACGCTACTCCTCTTAAGCTAGAAACAGTGGAGTAGTGTGCTTGCATAAAACTTCTTAAACCTCATGCCCATTTTTTGTCCTCCAACCACAGCATTCTAAAGGTCCCACTGTGACATCATCACTCCCAACATTCTATTCTATTCACTGTAAACAATCAGCCACTTTGACCATTTTTCCCAACAACTTAGACAAAGAGTTTGTGAATGAAATCTTTCTCTACTTCTCTGTTATTCAAATCTGAAATCAGAACAGAATCATCTGGTACCGAATCAAACATTACAGCGCATCAACAACATTTTCTCTAACTTTCTGACGTTTTGAACACTTTCCCAAAAAGTTTGCAAAAAAGCTAGAGGGAACAACATATTGGTCTACTTCTCTGCTATTTGAATCTGGAATCACTAAGTCATTATCTTCTACCAATAAAATATGACAGCTGTTTTAGTAACTGCATGAACAACGTTTCGTCTCAACTTATACAAACTGAAATGTTGACCACTCTCCCAGCACTTTAGCCATCTTGAACTACTTCTATGCAATCAGTACAGATTGATCTACTACTAATCAAGAGGTACAGCTGTTTTAGTAACCACCTACCCTAATTTAGATAACTTCCCACTGTTGAATGAACTGCCATGTAACTTTTCAGAACATTCAAATTATAACAATGGGAGAGCACATAAGACTTCTTATGCCGCACAGCTCACGCCAACCCACTAAACTAACCTACCACTGTTTGTCTCCATGTAGTTATCGTTAACCTTTAATACTGGTCTGTAGGCTGCCTTGCACGGTAGTAAACCCCCATCCAGCTGACAGCCACCCACTAGAACCAAGCAATTTGAATAGAACACGGAAGTAGGATTGAAGACAACTTTGTTTTTAAAAAATATATATTTTTGTGGAGTAAGGAAAGACACATTCACCACTCGCATTCAACACGAAAATGTCCATTCATCCATAACTTTCTTTATCGTTGTATTGATTCCTCCATCCATTATGTCTTTCATCCCCTCTCCTTCCTTTATCCATGTATTTAAATATCATATTTATTGATCTATCCTATCTTTCTTTTAGAAGCTTGATCATTTGATAAAAAATAAATATATGGTTGAAGGGAGGTTACTATAGCTAAAACAAACGTCTAAACTTCTTCTACTAGAGGCACCATCATAAGTCTCTCGCCAAATGATAGCCTAAAACTTTTCTAATTCCTTATGAGTAGTTATTACAGTTTGCATGTACTGTAGCTTTCTAGTAGGCGAGTGTATAGAAGTGTAGTAGTCTTATTTGTGATGAAATACAATGCTAACCTCCACTCTTTTTGTAATGGTGAGAGGTTAGCATGTCTTGAGGGATTGATATTTGTGCGTCTGTAACTTTCTCACTCATGATTATTCACGAGTCATTCAGGACTATCTGCAATCATGGTATTTTCCACATCAAAATAGAAATGTTTAGAAACATATTCTGTTCTTTTTTACAATACAATTGACTCCAAAATGACACAATACATTATTTAACATGAATTTCTGTTGAGAACAAAATAATCTGAAACACAGCTAAAACAAACAGCAAATGCATCCAACAAGTTTGTAAAGTCACAAGCTTGACGTAATCATTGCGTGCTGGAATATGGGACCAAATACTAAACTTTGGACTATTTTAATACACATAAGTGAATTTGCCACAATACTTTTGGTCCCCTAAAATGGGGGGGACTATGTACACAAAGTGCTGTAATTTCTAAACGGTTCACCTGATATGGATGAAAATACCCTCACATTAAAGCTGACAGTCTGCACTTTATAATCATTGTATCAATTCAAATCCAAAGTGCTGGAGTACAGAGCCAAAACAACAACAGAATTGTCACTGTCCCAATACTTTAGCTCTCTGTATGTGATCCAACTGCACCACACTCCAAAGTAATAAGGTTGATATAGTAGTCTATCAAAGTAATCAGATATTTACTTAACCGCTTCACTTAAGTAAAACGTTTTAAACTTCTTCCACTACCACAAAAATACTTTCAAAGAGCTGTAGCAAGTCACAAATGTTTCTTCATGGAAAATTATCATCTAGTTTGTCACGATCCCTGTTCCCTGAGTCTGTCTTGTTTTGTTGATTGTCCGTTTCATTGTACCGGGGTCCAGTTGCCTGGTTACGGAAGAGTGGGCGGGGCCACCTACTTCCTGAGCCTGTCATGTTCTTCCTGATCACTACGCACCTGTTCCAGATCTGCTATCATCACTATTTAAGAGACGACCTGACATCCAGTCCCCGCCGGATCGTTAAGTCACATTAGTATGTGTTGTCTGCGTACCAGCCATCTGATTCCTAAATTAGTAGTAGTTGTTTCTTTTTGCTTCGCCGTGTTATTACCTGCTCAGTAACCCAGTCTGCACTCTGTTTAGGAATACCTGCCTGGAAACACTCATCATCACTCTGCACTCTGCTCACCTCTTCCTCCACTGGGATACGGATTCGAACTATCACGGACCACTTACCTGCCCACCTGCCTGGATACTCAGTCACCAGCTTACGAACCAACTTCCTATTCTACCACATCCTCATCAACATTTCCCTATTGTCATTCTTCAATAAATATCACATTATATACTTACGTTGTCCGGTCTGCTTTTGGGTTCCTATCACAAACCCTGACATAGTTACTTACAATAAATCATAATAAAACAGACTTACATACTGATTCAAATCAATTTACCACATATCTTAGGCCTGTATATTTCACAGAAATACAGGAACAATGACTGTTGGATATTGTTAACATTAGAAAAGCAACACAAAAAAGGACCCCACTGTAAATCTATATCTGATGACAAAGAGACAGAACACATAAGGACAGAACACATAGGATGAGGTATTACATTTGAACATTCTAGAGCAGTCAACATGGTAAAATGTGTGATGGAACATGTTTTCTAACCATGAAATCCTTGAATTGAAGTTGATAGTTCTCACTCATATATAATTCCGAGTTCCTGTCCTTAACAACTTGATTTCGCTCTCGCTGCTGGTGACTCTCTGATCCATCTCTATGCAGATGACACCATTCTGTATACATCTGGCCCCTCTTTGGCATTGAACCTTCAATCAAGCTTCAATGCCATACAACACTCCTTCCGTGGCCTCCAACTGCTCTTAAACGCTAGTAAAACTAAGTGCATGCTTTTCTATCGTACGCTGCCAGCACCCGCCCACCGGACTATCATCACTACTCTCGACGGATCCGAATTAGAATACGTGGACACCTACAAATACCTAGGCATCTGGTTAGACTATAAACTCAACTTCCAGACTCACATCAACCATCTCCAATCCAAAATGAAATCCAGAATTGGCTTCCTATTTCGCAACAAAGCCTCCTTCACTCATGCTGCCAAACATGCCCTTGTAAAACTGACTATCCTACCGATCCTTGATTTCGGCGATGTCATTTACAAACTAGCCTCCAACACTCTACTTAGCAAATTGGATGTAGTCTATCACAGTGCCATCCGTTTTGTCACCAAAGCCCCATACACTACCCACCACTGCGACCTGTATGCTCTCGTTGGCTGGCCTTCATTATATATTCGTCGCCAAACCCACTGGCTCCAGGTCATCTACAAGTCTTTGTTAGGTAAATCCCCGCCCTATCTCAGCTCACTGGTCACTATAGCAACACCCACCCGTAGCATGCGCTCCAGCAGGTATATCTCACTGGTCACCCCCAAAGCCAACACCTCCTTTGGCCGCCATTCCTTCCAGTTCGCTGCTGCCAATGACTGGAACGAATTGCAAAAATCATTGAAGCTAGAGGTTCCTATCTCCCTCACTAACTTTAAGCATCAGCTGTCAAAGCTGCTTATCGATCACTGCACCTGTATATAGTCCTTCTGTAAATAGCCCACACTACTACCTCATCCCCATATTTATTTTTGTTTATTTTCATTAATCTTGCACTCCAGTATCTCTATTTGCACATCATAATTTGCACATCCTTCATTCCTGTGTTAATGATGATAATTCTGTAATTTATTTCACCACTATAGTCTATTTATTGTCCTACCTCCTAACCTTACTGCATTTTTGCACTACATTTTGCACTCTGTATATAGATTTTCTATTGTGTTTTTGACTGTTTGTTTAATGTGTAACTCTGTGTTGTTTTTTGTCGCACTGCTTTGCTTTGTCTTGGCCAGGTCGCAGTTGCAAATGAGAACTTGTTCTCAACTGACCTACCTGGTTAAATAAAGGTGAAATAAATAAAAAAAATTCAACATAAACATTGATGCCGTTCATCAGCCCATCTCTGACTGTCATTTTCTTGTGATCAAATAAAATAAAATGAAATTGTATTTGTCCCTTAAATTAGACGCTAAGAGCTGAGCCATCAACACAATGTTAGTGGAAATCCAGCAAAGTACCAGACCACACACTCCAAAATGCTCCCATACCTTCCAAAGGTCCTCGACAAGCCAGTCAGAACCAAGCACTAAACTCCACAACGCAAAATAAATAAATCCCAAAGTCACAAATTAAAGTACATTTTGGGTGATAAGTTTGTCCTTAGGAAGAGGAAAAGAGTGAGGAGATTTTCAAGGAGATGTAGGGTTGATTCACTCTCATCTGGTGTGTCCCCAAGCCACCATTAAGGAGATGTAGGGTTGATTCATTCTCATCGGGTGTGTCCCCAAGCCACCAGCAAGGAGATGTAGGGTTGATTCACTCTAATCTGGTGTGTCCCAAAGCCACCAGCAAGGAGATGTAGGGTTGATTCATTCTCATCGGGTGTGTCCCCAAGCCACCAGCAAGGAGATGTAGGGTTGATTCACTCTAATCTGGTGTGTCCCCAAGCCACCAGCAAGGAGACGTAGGGTTGATTCATTCTCATCTGGTGTGTCCCCAAGCCACCAGCAGCCCCTTGGTGATAATACTCCCCAACAGTATGGACAACAAACCTCCTTCCCCCAGGACAGGAGAACCCCTCTGTCCTCTCTCTCTCTCTCTCTCTCTCTCTCTCTCTCTCTCTCTCTTTATCTCTCTCTATCTCTCTGAGTCAAACACACACCCCCTCCCAGCAGCCCCCTCCCCTGTTTTGTGCCATTTGCTGTGTTTGGAGTAAATTCTTTGGGGCATCATTCATCTTGGCCACTCTGACCACTGTAGTGACAGAGGCTCTTGGAGAGCTGTCCAGACTACCCAAGCAACAAAGACACGGGGCAGCATCCACTCCTGCTACACCGCCCAGACACGCGTGACCCTTAGCACACTCCACCCCCACCCCCCCTTCTTCACTTTCAACCCTCTCTCTCGATCCCTCTCTTTCACTGCCACTCCCTGCCTTTTTTATTGAGGCCAATTTAGAGATAGGGCAACCCCAACCCTTGTCGAAATGGGGACAAGAATAATGTCAGGTCTGCTCTGTGCATTTGGTTCCCCTGGCCCTACAGAACAGGCTACAGGTCTGGGACTGGGACTGGGACTGAACCCTGACTCTGCATTGTTACCCCCGCTATAAATACCAGGAGCTCATCTGGTCAAAATAAATAAACTGTGGATACACTGACCACCAACAAAAATCAACAGGCACAGATGTTAAGGATTATATTATAGTCTCATTATAGCCTAGTTGATTGGTCAAATGCCTCCTCATTACTAACACTGGGTAAATGGAGCGATGGGGTGACAGATTTCCAGGAAACTAAGAAATGCATATCAATCAAAATAATTTTGGATCCATTCCGTATAAATACATTCTGTTAGGTCATTTCATGGCTAATATAGCTACATTACATAAAGCAACACAACAACAGAACACTGTATTCAATGATATATGTTTTAAAATGTTTACTAATCAATTTACCTTCTCCTCACCAGTGCAGTTTCCTCACATGGAATGTTCTAACTAGGCTTTTGAACATTCTAGATTCTCACAACAACGCTTTTGTAATGCTGCAATCACATCCCGATCTATTGTCTGAGTAAGAGAAAGAGATAATACTATTTTGCAAACTTTTAGGGTATTTGAGTTTTAAAAGGCTTCTAAAGCGTGTAATTTCAGACTTGATTTGCCCTAACGAAAAACGTATCAACCCCTCCAAATTGTCCATTAATTACAATCCACATTTCCTGCTGTAGCAAACTGGCTAAAATTAAGATCCTACATCTGTACACCACCTGGATCCTGTTTTGGCTGCAACCTAACAATAGTCTTTGTTAAAGGTCAACTGCCCTTGAAAACCAACTTCTTCTTTTGAAAACGGCCCATGTGGCATCGATATCAGAAACATTTATTCTAGCATAAAAATTGACTACAAAGTGTAAATAGGATAATTTTGGTCATTACTTATTTGAGGGTTTGGTTTGGATTACAGTTATGTCAACAATTCATGCCCCCTTGTGCCTATTAACACGGGGTGGCAACGTGTTTTCTGGGAAAAGACTGGGTGAGTTCGCTTTGCATGGCCCGGTGCCCCTGGCGGGCGGAGACCTCTCCTTAGGAGGACCAATGGAAAGCAAACCCCACCCACCCGGGGCACGTAAAACTATCTTGCCCACTGGAACGTCTCCTAAACAAGACATGTGGTTAGTAGTTGCCCTTGCTCAGGAAATAGCTACTCTAGTGAAAATGGACTTCCATAAAGTTGTTCAATTTTGGGCAGATGGCCAGGATATGGATTACGTCAAACTAGTTTCTACTCTGGCTGTCAACCATCAAACCTGAGACTGGTGGGCTGTTGGTAAGTAGTTAAGATTTGTTTATAGCTAGCTAGCTAGCTACTTTAGCAAGCTAGCTACATTATTATTTAATAGGCTATGCTGCTATGATACTAGGCTATGATACTGTGATGTAACTAGCTAAATACCTAGCCTCTCCCTAATGTGTAATGTGAGCGGAAAATTTGCATAGCTAACATTGCACCTGAAGACAGGTTTGATCCCTGCTATCTGACTAGCTCATAATCAAGTAAACCCGACGACATGTTTGATGCATGTTGCCAGCTTGCTTTCAATAATGTTTCAACTCAAACTGGCTAGCTACTGTCCTTGTTTGTTGTGCTTGAATGGCAAAGACACACCCAAGAAACACCCACATCAAACCACACCCCCAAGACAACTCTTGTTTGCCTTCAATAATGGCCGCTAGCATTTCTTGATCAGCATTGATGAAAAATGAGGCCAAATAAGGAAGTGCAGTCACCGTTTAATTATTTATGTTAGCCTTGTCCATGGATTTAAAGCTTAGGTCCCACTTTAAACTAAGTACAACTTATAAAGGCTTTATATAGCATACATTAAGGCTTTTTAGGCACTAAATAAATGATTCACAAATAATCTATAAGTGTGTCATATTCTATAAATTCTGTATAAAGGATGACGTAACCATTCCTACTATAGTGTGAATTGCCACTGCACTATGTACAGTGCATTCAGAAAGTATTCGGACCGCTTGACTTTTCCACATTTTGTTACATTACAGCCTTATTCTAAAATGTATTAAATAAAAAAATGTCCTCATCAATCTACACACAATACCCCATAATGACCAAGCAAAAACAGTTTTTTAGACATTTTAGCAAATGTATTAAAATTAAAAAACTGAAATACCTTCTTGACATAAGTACTCAGACACTTTGCTATGAGACTTGAAATTTAGCTCAGATAAATCCTGTTTCCATTGATTATCCTTGAGATGTTTCTACAATTTGATTGGAGTCCACCTGTGGTAAATTCAATTGATTGAACATGATTTGGAAAGGCACACACCTGTCTATATAAGGTCCCATAGTTGACAGTGCATTTCAGAGCAAAAACCAAGCCATGAGGTCGAAGGAACTGTCCGTAGAGCTCAGAGACAGGATTGTGTGGAGGCACAGATCTGTAGAAGGGTACCAAAACATTTCTGCAGCATCGAAGGTCTCCAAGAACACAGTGGCCTCCATCATTCTTAAATGTAGGAAGTTTGGAACCACCAAGACCACCAGGACGCCCATCCAAACTGAGCAATCAGGGGAAAAGGGCCTTGGTCAGGGAGGTGACCAAGAACCCGATGGTCACTCTGACAGAGCTCCAGAGTTTCTCTGTGGAGATGGGAGAACCTTTTAGAAGAACAGCTATCTTTGCAGCACTCCACCAATCAGGCCTTTATGGTAGAGTGGCCAGACGGAAGCCACTCCTCAGTAAAAAGCATGTGACAGCCTGCTTGGAGTTTGCCAAAAGGCACCTAAAGGACTCAAAGGACCATGAAAAATAAGATTCTCTGGTCTGATGAAACCAAGATTGAACTCTTTGGTCTGAATGCCAAGCGTCACGTCTGGAGGAAACCTGGCACCATCCCTACGGTGAAGCATGGTGGTGGCAGCATCATGTTATGGGGATGTTTTTCAGTAGCAGGGACTGGGAGACTAGTCAGGATCGAGGGAAAGATGAACGGAGCAAAGTACAGAGAGATCCTTGATGAAAACCTGCTCCAGAGCGCTGGAACGAAGGTTCACCTTTCAACAGGACAATCACCCTAAGCACACAGCCAAGACAACACAGGAGTGGCTTCGGGACAAGTGTCTGAATGTCCTTGAGTGGCCCATCCAGAGCCCAGACTTGAACCCGATCGAACATCTCTGGAGAGACCTGAAAATAGCTGTGCAGCGACTCTCCCCATCCAACCTGACAGAGCTTGAGAGGATCTGCAGAGAAGAATAAGAGAAACTCCCCAGATACATGTGTGCCAAGCTTGTAGTGTCATACCCAAGAAGACTTGAGGCTGTAATCGCTGCCAAAGGTGCTTCAACAAAGTACTAGGTAAAAGGTGTGAATACTTATGTAAATGTGATATTTCAGTTATTTGTCATTATGGGGTATTTTGTTTTAGATTGATGAGGATACAAAACTATTGAATCAATTTCTATGTTTCCCGTTCTTACGTTTCGTTTTTTGCCATTTTACTTTCAGTTTTGTACACCAGTAGTTATGGAAAATATATTTCAGAGAGGTTTAGATATTACAATGATTATCTACACTATACTTGCTTGTTTTTCCATATAAAACAGATATTAGGAGAACTATTAGAATTTTTGCAATCAGGAAATGGCAGAGCGATTTCTGGATAGTCCATCTTTATGTCAGATTATGTTGATAATGGCCATTTTGTTTAACTGTCATTCTTTCAATGGCATCTTTGCATAGACAGGCGAACAACGTGACTGACTGACTGACTGAGCCTTCAGTTCATTACTGCAGATCTGCTCAACAGTTGGTTTAATCTGGCCGAATAGCTCTTCTCACCTCCTCACCAAATGGTTATAGTGGGTCGCAGGCGCTGTGTGAGACAGCTATAAACTGTGACATTGGCCACTCAGGGGCTCCATTACTCCTCAGTGCTCACTCATCATACACTAATTTCCGTTAATCATGCTTTCTTTACTGAACGTCAGGGTTTGTGTTTGATGGTGATATTTGGAACACTTTAAATCGGATTATTAGACCGCACAGGGTCTGCATGTCTGCGTTGACTCTATATGCTCCATGGGGTTTCCATTTGTTGTAGAATGAAAAGAGATGACTTGTGCTCTAAGAGGAGACTAGTAACGTTAGTAACCTTTACAGTTTCCTGTCTGAGGTAAATCAAACACATGAACAATCCAAAACTCCCATATTTCATACAGACCAGCGCTAGCAGAAAGTTCAACGGGGGCAATAGGGATGTCACTGTGATTTATGTCAGTATTTAGCAGGACAGAATACATCCTCCATGAATAATGCTTCACTTACTTGCATTCGTACGGGAGGTGTCAGCAATGGGTGTGGCTGAAGTAGCAGAATCCACTCATTTGAAGGGGTGTCCACGTACTTTTGTATATATATTGTACCTTAAAAAAAAATGTGGGGATCTTTTATGTCAGCTCATGAAACATGGGACCAATACTTTACATGTTGCGTTTATATTTGTTCAAAATAAATGGTTGTTTTTCAATGGAGTATCATTTAACTTAAAAATATATATATATATTTAACCTTTATTTAACTGGTGAATGTGCTGGTGAATGTGAAAGGGGAGAAGGGATCAGAGTGGCTAAGAAGGTCTGGGGGCGGTGCAGAGTAAAGCTGTGGCCTGTGGGTGTGAGGGACTCTGTGGGACTGGGGGGAAATTCATTAGGGGCACAGCCCAACCTTTGTTCTGTCAGTAGGTTGATTGGAGCGCTGACCTTGCCTTGCCTCCCAGCCTGCCCTGCACACTCTGCTCTGACTGGCCTAGCGGAGGATGAGTTTAAGGGCATAGCATTTAACCTTCAACTAAATTGCAGCCTCAGCCACAGAAGACAAAGGTTGGCATAATTTATTAGCAAAGGCTTGCCTAAACAGCCGCTATTAGATGCTAAACAAACTGAAACACTGTTGTGTCCCCCCGTGAGATGTTGTCAGCTCTAGGTGAAAAGTCTGTTTTTGGTGAGTATATAATATAATAATGTTTTTGGTTGACAATGTTGGTTTAATTTCAATTGCAAAACAGAAAATAATGCATTCTAGGCAGCTAAATCTAAAAAATGTAAGATTCCAAAATTAATTTAAATGCACATGGTCAAAAAAATCCTAAACAAAATACCACACTTGAACTTTCTCAGTTTTGCAATGTTAATGTGAAAACATACCCAACCACAATTTCACTTAATGCTCTATTTTCAACAACAAAAATGTCTGCTTTCATTTCAGGCCTTATTGACAAACTCAATCATTTCCCTCCTCCAAGGGATTGTTATAAAATGTAACCTCATTTACTGCATTTCTACACAATTTAAAAATGCAATTTGGCGAACAGCATAATAAGCCACATTGACTCCATACATATCCAGAAAATGTCTGCTTTCCTTTCATTTCATTTCAGGCCTGGTGGACAAACTCAATTAATATGGGGAATTACTGATCATTTACAATGCTATGGATCGCTGAGTAGGTCTAATAAAATGGATGCTCTGTGAGTGAACCCACTCAGCATTTTACAATGCTGCCCAGCCAGGGGTGAACACCAGGGATGTGTGTTCAATTCCCCCGAGGGGCCAGTACGAAAATGTATGCACTCACTACTGTAAGTAGTCTGCTAAAATGACTAAATGTATGTAAATGTAACTCTATCTGAACAAGGACAGCTTGCATAGAGCCTTAATGTATTTAAGGAGTTATTCAGAGCTGCCATATTGAGAAATTAAACATCGAGTTCCAGTTCACCCATCTGTCCTTAGTAATGGTTCTTACATAGGCCGACAGTTTTAGTGATAATTTACAATGCTGTGGATCGCTGAGTAAAGCCTAATAAAATGGAAGCTATTTCTAAACACTTCTACATGAATGTGGATGCTTTACGGATAATCCTGAATGAATCGTGAATAATAATGAGTGAGAAAGTCACAAACGCACAATTCATCATACCCCACCAAAAATGCTAACCTCCCCTGTTATTGTAATGGTGAGAGGTTGCATGTCTTGGACGTATGATATTTGTGTGTCTGTAACTTTCTCACTCAGGATTATCCATAATCATGGGAGCATCCACATTCATGGAAACATATATGTTATTATATGTTTAGAAACATATAATATTGAAGTATTTCTCTGCCATCGACCTGTATAGTATAGTTAACCATCCAACATCCACCAATGTATAGTGTACATATTCAGCCAAAAACATTGGAGTGTTTGGCTTAACGAGACAATTCTGTTTACACTGCCCTGCACCTCAAGAGGTAGCGGTGGAGACGTAAAACATTTGCTAATTCTTTGGATTTTTTCCCAAAGCTCTCGTGAATATCATTCAACTTTCGTCAATGTAAAAAAAAGGCCATAATAAAGGAGTTGACAGGAGAAAAGGAACATACAGTATCTCAGCTTGACTCACTTTAGTGGTTGTGTACCCTGATAGCGTCATCACAGCTAACATCTCCAATTGGTTATCTAGTCAACACTTCACTGCTCATCCCCTCCCTAAATCCTAAACCTTTCATGGTCAGTTTGACCAGACCTGTCCTGTCCTGGCATTCAATTGGTATTCAGACCAGCCTATTTGTTATGGGGAGGGAAATATTATCAAAACACTTAAGTCTCATCAGATGACAGGAGGGAGCAATGAGAGGTCAAGTTTTGTTTCTGGGGACAGGCCAGGCTGCACATTTCCCCCACACCTCAACCACTAACTGCATTTTGCTATTATATCCAATATCTATCAGTATACGATAGTTACTATTATATATCCAGTTGTACTCAGAAAGCAATTTTCTTTTATCAAGATTGATTTTTACAAAAAATAATACTTCTTCTTCTTCTAGGCAAGTCAGTAAAGAACAAATTCTTATTTACAATGAAGGCCTACCCCGGCCAAACCCTCCCCTAACCCCCTAACCCCCTAACCCGGACGACGCTGGGCCAATGACAACCTACCCCAGCCAAACCCTCCCCTTACCCGGACGATGCTGGGCCAATGACGGCCTACCCCAGCCAAACCCTCCCCTAACCCGGACGATGCTGGGCCAATGACGGCCTACCCCAGCCAAACCCTCCCCTAACCCGGACGATGCTGGGCCAATGACGGCCTACCCCAGCCAAACCCTCTCCTAACCCGGACGATGCTGGGCCAATGACGGCCTACCCCAGCCAAACCCTCCCCTAACCCGGACGATGCTGGGCCAATGACGGCCTACCCCAGCCAAACCCTCCCCTAACCCGGACGATGCTGGGCCAATGACAGCCTACCCCAGCCAAACCCTCCCCTAACCCGGACATCGCTGGGCCAATTAAATCTAAAAGTAATGCTCAAATATCCAGACCACCCCTACCCTTTGAAAATGTTCAGAAACAGACCACTTTTGAGCACAATTAAACTTGATGAATAAATGCCTTTCAAAATAGGGAGAAAGAAAGACAAAGAAATAAAGACAAAGAAAGAAAGAAAGAAAGAAAGAAAGAAAGAAAGAAAGAAAGAAAGAAAGAAAGAAAGAAAGAAAGAAAGAAAGAAAGAAAGAAAGAAAGAAAGAAAGAAAGAAAGAAAGAAAGAAAGAAAGACACCTCACTGAATAGGACCCCTCAATCAATTATTTATTTCCTCATTCTAAAGTCCCAAAGCAACCTTGAATTAATTTGAGTGACACATTGACAAATAACGTCCTTAATGTCCTAAAGAAGGAGCCTTACCCTTCTCTACCCCCTCCCCTCTTTACTTCCATGAGGGGCGATCAGCTGTATCCATCATGCCTCTCTTCCTGACCTCCAGGCACCTCTGCTGCATCAGTGCCGACACACACACATGCACCCCCACTACTCCTGTCCACCCCCTAAACCCCTCCTGATTAATAGTAAGTAGCCATGTTGCTACCCATCTACATCGCTCCGGCCAAACGCCACGTCCACAAACGTTTCTTCTCCACGATCAGTCTAAATTTGCTTCCTCCCCGACGACTTCTCGAATGCGAACCCATTCATATCGTTCTGATTGGTCCCAGTAACCGATGGGTTGGGCCAGAGCCTGCCTACACGCAAAAACACCTTCTAGGATAGTAGGTTCTGACTGATGTATGGAGCGATCGCTAGAGCAGTGAAATTAAATTCAGAATGAGTTGTCAGGCCACCAGTTGACAGGGTCTACATTTTAAATCCCATCCCCCCCTAGCTGACCACAACACAGCTAGGACTTACGGTGGTCACGTGGCAGCAGGGCTTTTCCTCTCTTCTTCTTTTTGTCTTAGCGGGACAATGGTGGCTGGGGAGGCCTTTGTTAGGCCCTGACACAAACACAAACCTCACTGATGAGAAAAGTGACCCATTCAGGCATAGTGGACACTTCTTCATCAGTACTGATCCTGTGGGAGACGGGATCATTTCCTGGCAGATGTGCCAGTCTGGGCTGAGAGGAGCTGAGTTGAGCTGAGGCTCTCTCTGTGGGTCTTGATGTGGGTTGAGAGGATAAAGATGGGGGTTGTTTCTTTGCTAAGATTCTAAAATGTTACATTTAGCCACACCAGATACATTTGGATGATACAGCAGTTTATACAAAAGCACTGATTGAAACAACATTTCAAAGACAGAGAAAGAGAAAGAGAGACCAGCTCAGGCGAGATAGAGATTGTAAATACAATCTATATTTATCTGTTCAACTATTTGCACATTGTTACAACATTGCCAATAATATACCATTTGAAAAGTCTATATTCTTTTAAAACTTTTGTGTGTGTAATGTTTACTGTTAATTTCTGATAGTTTATATACCTTGTTTATTTCCATTTAGTTTCTTGTCTATTTCATTTGCTTTGGCAATGTAAACATATGTTTCCCAATAAATCCCCTTTGAATTGAAATCAAATTCAGAGGGCTGAGAGAGATACAGAGCGAGCTGACTGACAAGGTTCTGGTGACTGGTCACTGTGGCCTTGGACAGTCTGTGACAGCCTTCAGCCAGCTGCCCTCTCTCCCCTCCCTCCTCTCCTCCCCCTCATCTCCTCTCCTCTCATCTCCTCTCCTATCCTCTCTAATCCTCTCCTGTCACACACACACACCGCCTTGCCTTGGCAGGCCTGACGCTATCATGACCTTCGGCTTAAGTACACAGTGTTTGTGTGGGGAGGCATGGTGTGTCTGTGCGTGTGTGCATGTGTGTGTGTGTGTGTGCATGCGTGTGGGGGCATGTGCCAGGCCTAATGATAACTTGCCTGAAATGTTGCTGAAACGTTGGTGAAACGTTAAAAGCACGGAAGAGCATTCGTCCCTAAGCCTATCAAAAGGCTTAAAAACAACAATGCCATGACCTTTGCTTTTGCCCTCGTATTATACACACACCACACTGGGCACAGATTCAACGTCTGTTCCACATTGGTTCAAAATAATTTATTTGAAATGCTGTGGAAACAACAATGAACAATGATGTGACAAATACATTTGATTTGACCTCACATCACACAGCAGGTCTGTCCAACATAGTTCATGAATACAGTACAACATGCATGGATGGATGTACATAGCCTACTTAGATGTATCTTTTCTGTGGAAAAGGACAGCTTCAAAGAACGTACTACCAAACAAAATAACAGGATTCCTAGTCATCCTTCACCTTGGCAAGCACACACACACATTGGAAGGCTGACGGAAACCTCCTGCGTTCTTCTTGGCGACAGGCTTCCTGACAAATGACTCCGGGGGCATGTCCAGATAAGTTCCATACATTTCTACTGGAGGAGAATCTCAACTTTGATTTGAACTAGGAAGGGGGAGGAGATCCTCTGGAAAGCTGCTGAAGGGGATAGGGGGGCGGTATTCCAGTGATGAGAGATAAGGTGCTGTCCTCCACCTCAGGCCCTGAGATAACAAGTTGGACAACAGGAAGTGACATCCATCATCGACGTCAATCACCCCGTTCTACCGACACACAAATTCACACAGTCAAACGGGGTATGTCTGTAATGGAACCCTATTCTCTATAGTGCATGAGGTTCTGGCCAAAAGTTGTGCACTGAAGAGAATAGGGTGCCATTCACTCCTCTCTGAAACAGATGCTCTGATAAAGCAAACGTCATCTGACTCAAGTATGCCTTTTCCGTCCCCTCAGAAACAGACTAGGATGTTCAGGTTTGTACCGCATGTTCTTTTCCGTCCCCTCAGAAACAGACTAGGATGTTCAGGTTTGTACCGCATGTTCTTTTCCGTCCCCTCAGAAACAGACTAGGATGTTCAGGTTTGTACCGCATGTTCTTTTCCGTCCCCTCAGAAACAGACTAAGATGTTCAGGTTTGTACCACATGTTCTAGGAGGGTTGTGGCTGGGAGGTTGTTTCAATTAGTCCACAGAGGTTTTCCCTTCCTCCTTCACTCCTTGGCCCATCGTAAAAAAAACACTAGAGTGTGAAGTGGGCTCGAACCCAGACCCAGTACAACAACTTCATTTGCTAGAGACAATTGGAGAAGGAGGTATGTGACTCATTGCTAAGACCAGTTGATTTTTCTTTTAGGTTAAAAGTGGATTTGGGGAAAAGTCAAGGAGGAGAAACAGGCTATGAACCCTTAGTTTTCAGGCTCTTTGTGTCCAGTTGTCCAGTTTCTTAATATAAGAATTGCTGTCATCAACATAACATGTTGTGAATAATTTCCTGGTACCAAAAAACGAACATATAACAGCTGATCTGGCAGGGCTTTGCTTCAGGGAGGAAAGAAACCCCACCTCCAGTGGAGGGATCAATGCCCAGAAATGGAAAAGGTCAGCGACCTTTGACATCTTCATTCAGAGGGGGGAGGGGCCAGGCCCTTTGTCAGATTGGCTTTAATGATCCAATTGTGCAACTGTGCCATACTCTCTAATACAGTAGATAGAGTCAATTTGACCCTTCGCTCTCCCCCCTCCCCTCTCCCCTCCCCCTTCCACCCTCCCTCCGAAACATCTCACCCATCCTTTCCAGCTGTCTTGTTTCTTTCCTAATCACTCCCACATCTTTTTAGCCTCTTCTCCTCCCTCACCTCCCCCCTCTAACACCCCTTTCCCCCTCCAACCAGTCCCTCCCTCTCTCTCTCCCTCCCTTCCTTATCTATTGTCTCCCTTTGCTTTCATGCTGCAATTTTTCGGCGGGGCCACTAACAAGGCAAAACAAGTCTTAAATGTACTTATGTCATTGTACTTAAAGGTAGACTCAGCGATACGACATAGATGCAGAAAGTAAACAGTCTTGCAACTCGCTCATCTCAGTATCTGTGGTGCTGCTCGAGGAAATGTAATTTAACTGAGTCTATCTTTAATCTCTAGTTAATTAAGAAGCACACTGTAGCAAGATATGTAAATATGTCAATTCTAGGACCCCATAGAGAGCAATATGTTATTTCTTAGCCTAATTATTACAAAATAAGAAAATAAAATGTATGTATTAATTAATTAATTAAATGACATAAAATGATCATGCCTCTTGGTCTCTCTGAAGGTAAGACTTCAGAGAGAAACAAACAAATGTACTTATTCTGATTTTCAGCACATCTGGTTATTATAAAGACTGTCAGTAGGTAGGTTTCCATCCAATTGGCGACAGATTTCCATGTGAATATTCTATAATCCGCATAAGGAAATATGCAATTTTTCCAGCCAGAGGTGCGTTTCCATCAAACTGGTACATGATGAGGTAATGCACACAAAATTAACTTTTTTTTCATGTACTGAATAAAAATGTAAATATTCAATATGTTGACATTGCATTTTCATTTCTACTCTAGTTTTGTCACAAAAACTGTTGCGTTAAATTGCTAATGTGCCTACTCTGGTCTTGGTACATGCGCTCTAGCCAACAGTTTGCAGATACAGTGCGGGTAGGATAGTCTACATGATGAGATTATTATGGATAAGAGCAAGAATCTTTTTTGAATAGTCAAGCATTGATCATCATGTCACCAGAATAAGACCCTCGATATTTATTGGAAAGAAGCATCAAGTTCACTGTGCACTTTCAACACCCTGTGAAGTTCGTCATTATTTGTTTAATCTGTAGCCTGATAAACTGCATTGTTTCTGGAGTTATAGTGGGAGGACCACATGCCATATCATTGCGTGACCAAGTTTACTTCGATATGATGGTTATTATATCAATATTTGTACATAAAGGCGTTATTTTTTGTTTTTTATTATGCGCAATGACTTTCCTCGCATAAAAACTGTAGATGGAAACGTGGTTACTGTCAATATTTTTCTTTCTCTCTTTTTTACACAGGGTTGACAATGCAGATGGATTCCTGGATTCTTGAACCCCAATAAAAAAGGACAGGTTTACAAGCACCCATGCGGAAGATGGCTGGGCCAGAAGAGCGACAGCTGGAAGAGGATATCTACTAACAACTCCACTGCTGATTATCCCTCAGATGTCTTGTTGCAGGGCTCAAAGGTTATTGAACATTGTGTTTAACTAAGGACACCTCTCTGCTCTAACTCCAGGTCCAGTGACCTTACTTGTGCAATTAACTCAAAATATGCTTGAGACCTCTCAACTTTAACATTTCATTGAATATTGTTGGCTCTTGGTTGACGCCTGGAAATCGAAGGAAAATATGAATCAAAATGACTGTAGTGACATCTATGTGAAATATCTAACTCTTGATCCCTAGTGCTTGTTTTAAATTAACCCCAAAATCTGTATATTACAGAATAATTACCAAAATAATGTGCAACCTAAAAATCAATACGCAAACCACTCACTAATTTGGAGGTAGAGGCAGTACCATTTGCCAAACATTTATACAAAATGTCACGTCGTGTCAATTTGATCAATGGTGAATGTTTATTTTGGAGACCATCTGTTTTCTGAGTCGTCAGGTCTAAGTCAAAAGGTGTTACGACAAAGACAAGGATTTCTCCCTGGCATTAACTGGGCTTTGTCTCTCCTACTACTATCTCTAGTCATCATCAGATAACCTCTTTATGGCCTTCAGCTCATCTTTATGGATAATAAAGAGACTGAATCTGTTGGCTTAAAAATAAATGCAACAATCCATCTAAACTTGTTTTGATCTCATTACTTCTTTCATAATTTTTCGACAATGGAATTTAATCTTAAGCAATAGAGAGAAGAATTCTCAATATTATCAGCATGGGCAGTTTATGTGGAACACTGTTTAATTTTAACATGATTGTTAATAGGCAAACGGTATGCATTTTTCTCTCTTTGTGAGTTCCTTCCAATTCACCCTTCACAAGCTGATATATTCCTGCTGCTGCCAACAGCAACAGTGAGTGGATACCAAAACCTCTGCATTCTTGACATTATTGGTAATCAATTGTTATGGATGTCTTTCTGTTATGACGCAGACTGCAGAGATGACCCACCACATCACACAATGGTTTGTCATATAACAGATAATGATAGATGGGTAGCCTTGAGGTTAGAGCGTTGGGCCAATAACCCGAAAGGTTGCTAGGTTGAATCCCTGAACCGACAAGGTGACAAATCTGGCAATGTCCCCTTGAGCAAAGCACTTAAACCAAGTCGTTCTGGATAAGAGTGTTTGTTAAATGATGTATGTGTTTTGCAATAAAAATATTATACCTGTAATTCAATACAGGGCTTTAGAACAAAACTGTTTATGAGTGGCTAATAAAAAAGGGGAGGAGAGAAGATAAGCAAAGAGGTGGTTTGAAAGAAAACAAAATGACATTGACAGTTGGGCTAGAGCTGAAAACAGCCAAGCAGGGAGACTCAAAAGCGCATCAAGCAGTTACCCTGGTAACAACTGCCTAAAATAAGCATGGATCTACATCCGCCAGTGGTCTATTTCAAATTCAGGAGTGATCTCAAGAAACGTCAGGTGGCTTTCAACTAAACCTTTGTCCCTCCCTGCAGGTCTTGGGAGCTGAAAAACAAAATCTCCTGAAAGACAGACCATGGATCATGGAGGGGGTGAACGAGAAGAGTCTAATCTTATTGTGACGACTTACTCACAGTATTAAAATCGTAGCTGAATCAAGACAGCACATGAAGCATATTGTGTTTCTGTTCGGAGAAACTAAAGGACTAAAGAGCTGAATCCTTATTTGAGCGCTCATGGCACGGAACTCTTTTGCACGTTTCTTGAATATCTCATCAATGCAAAATATCTCATCAACCTTCAAGCTACTTCCATGTTCATCAGATTGGGATCGCCTTCAAAGCAGTTAACGGCGGGTGATGTCACGAAGCGGCACCATTTAGGAAAGAAAAAAGGGGGGACACAAACAGACAAACAAACAAAAAGAGAAAAAGAGTAAGAGAAACCTGTCTCCCCCAGATTCACTTTACATTGGTCCCTGGGAACAACGTCAGCCTGTGCGGAAGCCAGACCAGGCCAGGGCCACCCGGCAAGACCCTAGCCCTCACTGAAATCGTCCGCACGTGCTTAGCCCTAAGGCACTCATCGTCATACACACTGGCCGATGGCGACAAGTGAATGCCATCAAAACTAGCATGCTGCAAGGAACTGCAGGCCCAGATGAATCATGTGACCGTGCTTTATCACAACCACAACAATATAGTGAAGATATTAAATCGTTTGGTGACTGACAACACAATATCGGCTAGCGGTCCCATTTTGTGGTACTTTCTATTTCATTTTCAAATGCTGGACCGTTTAGGACATTCTGTCAAAAAGAAAGGTATTTGTCCAACCATAAATTGGGAGGCGGAGGAGAGAGGATAAATGGGAGGTTTTGTGGAGACAGGAGGAAACTAGTTAACCTCTAAGACATGAAACATGGGGGACAGTACAGTAGATTCGGATGGACAGACAGGTTTGCAAAAGCAGTAATTACAATATCAGCTCACTGACACCACATCTCCTGGTCACTGCCATCCGATGTCTCCACTCATTGCCCATCCAAGCAAACAACAAGATAAAGAAAAGTCAGCTTATTAGCCTACATTTCTACTAAAGTTCTTAGTGTAAGAAAGACAGAGAAAAAATACAATGTGGCGTCAAGGTATATTCTATCAGAGCAAATATATATTAGACAGATATTTGTTATTTCAATCTAATGCAATATAGAGTTGGGTCTCAACTTGACCCATCACCTGCAACATAAAGCCTATCGGCTCGTGTGTTCGAAGGACAGGAGAAAAGATACCATTCAATGTATAGCCAGCTGTAAAACACATACATTTTATAGGCCTACATCCATAATTGGAAAAAAAGACTTACCAATTTCCAATTTCAGATGAGTTGATGTTTAAATGTCCATCACCGACACACAGAATCGTTCGTAAATCTCTCTCTCTCTCTCTCTCTCTCTCTCTCTCTCTCTCCCTCTTTCTACACGGCGCTCGTAGCTCCTGCCAATCCTGTGAGCCACTGTAGGTTACAGGGAGCCCTCCAAGTGACGTCAAGGAATTACTGTATTTACCATTTGGCTTTAGTGGGGAAATTGCTTGGACGTGTAGTTATTGTAATGAACAGTACATATAATAAAAAACAATGATTGCAGACCTGACGCGATGCGCAGTTATTGTAGGCTATGCCTCAAATGCGTGCAAGAGAAGCAATCTAGTTCAGTGAAAAAAAATGGTTTCGCATTTTCAGGACTAGACGGTGGTTCATCATAATTATTGAATTTTAAAGACATACATTGAGAATGAATCTATCTCATTAGGCATAATCTAAATCTTGGCCTGGGTTATATTTTCGACCCCTAAAAAGTGTATTGTTTCAACAAACAAAATAGTAGACTATAGATGTTTATCTAGGTCGCAGTTGCAAATGAGAACTTGTTCTCAACTGACCTACCTGGTTAAATAAAGGTGAAATAAAAAAATAAAATCTCTAAGTCTTCCTCTTCATCGGTTTTCATTTGAATTTACATTCTACACAATTTCATTTTGATTTATTTAATGTTTAACACTTAGGCTATACACTGCATTATCGCATAGGTCTACATAAGTACGACACACAAACTATATTTACTGTATAGCCTACAAAATAAAAGCTCATTAGAGTACACATTACAGAAACGATATGCCTAGGCATACACCAGCGACATTTTAACCATATAAAATGACTATCTTTAGGCTACACATGTTGCATGCATGCACGCACGAGCAAATGTTTTTAATTTCGTAGTTGCATATAGATCTAGATGCGTTTTAACATTTTCAACCAGGTTTAAAACAATTGTTCCTACAGTCAATATGACAAGTTGTTAATCAGCTCCTCCCATGGGGTTTGACTAAAAGCTTGAGAACGTCTCCCTCT
Organism: Thymallus thymallus; assembly: GCA_023634145.1. Lineage (NCBI taxonomy): Eukaryota > Metazoa > Chordata > Actinopteri > Salmoniformes > Salmonidae > Thymallus > Thymallus thymallus. Next base: position 29,316,389 of record CM042382.1, on the reverse strand, counting down.
GTCGGGAGAAACACTCGTTTGCCTAGGCTTGATTGGAGGGTGGCAGGTAGCCTAGCACTTAAAATCGTTCGAATACTGACCCAACTAAGTGAAACATCTGTTGATGTGCCCTTGAGCAATGCACTTGACACTAATTGCGACTGAGTCATAGTTTATATTTCCACAAATTATCACTCCAATAGGCCTATACAGCCATATTATGTAGGCTATAAACTGCACATAGTGCCTGAAAAACACAACTGTCGGCAAATTCTTTTTTTAAATAGCCAACCTTTTCATTTTTCATTTCAGTGAAGAGTAGATGTAAAAATATCTATATATTATGTGAACTGATTTTTATATATATATGTAGTAACTACAACAAACAAATACTTAAAGATATGCTCCAGAGCTTTGGCAACAGAAATGTTTGGCTACTTTCTGTAAAAAACCCAAGGATAAAGCCTTGTGTTCCTATTTTATTTTTAGTCTCGGCTGTTGGCAGTAGGTGCACCCGATTCAGCTGCCCTGCGTGCCGGGTAGGCGAACTGTTACCATTTGTTAGTAAGTTCTTACTCGGGCACTGTCAACAATTTGTATTCAACACAGCACTACAAGCACTGCAGCAGTAATGAATGAGTAGGAAAGTGTATCTATAGGCTTGCCAAGGCACTGAGCAGTAGTGAGAAGTAACACCTTTTAATATCAACAAAACAAAAGGCGAGCACGCAAACATGAACTGGTGTGCAACAAAAGGAACACACGCAAAGACCCACATCCAGGTGGAAAACCACTCAACTTAAATAGGCTCCCCAATTAGAGGCAATGCCGGACGTGGCACCAGGTCAGGCGGGGGATCTGGCTCAGGAGCAGGGCTGTAACCCTTTCCCGGATTGGGCACCGGTGGAGTGGACTTCTCCGGCACTGGAGCGGGGTAGACGACCAGGCGGAGAATGGCTTCGGCCATGGAGTGGAGCTGGACACCGGACCCGGACTGGGCACCAGCACAGAGGAAAGCTCCGCCATCGGAGCTGGGCTGAACACCAGGTCCTGTCTGGTCCCCGGCACAGTGGATGGCTCCGGCCATGGAGTTGGGCTGGACGCCAGGCCTGGACGCCGGGACTGGGCACCGGCGCAGAGGGATGCTCCGACCTTGGAGCAGGACTGGACGCCATGCCTGGACAGGGCACCGGTGCAGAGGAAGGCTCCGGCCATGGAGCCACCGGGCTAGGAACCGGTACTGGCGCTACCGAGCTGGGGACACGCACTGGAGCTACCGGGCTAGGAACCGTCACGGGAGGCTCTGGGCTGTGGACCATACTTTGAGGTTCCAGGATGTGGACCATACCTGGAGGCTCTGGGCTGTGGACCGTACCTGGAGGCTCCGGGCTGTGGACCATACCTGGAGGCTCCGGGCTGTGGACTAGACGCCGTGCCTGGAGAGGGCACCAGCGCAGAGGAAGGCTACGGCCACAGAGCCACAGGGCTAGGAACCGGTACTGGTGCTACCGAGCTGGGGACACGCACTGGAGCTACCGGGCTATGAACCGGCACTGGAGCTACCGGGCTAGGAACCGCCACAGGAGCTACCAGGCTAGGAACCGGCACAGGAAGTACCGGGATGGAGAGACGCACTGGAGACCCCGAGCTGGGGACCGTCACTGGAGACCCCGGGCTGGGGACCATCACTGGAGACCCCGGGCTGGGGACCATCACTGGAGACCCCGGGCTGGGGACCGCCACTGGAGACCCCGGGCTGGGGACTGAAGCAGGACTGGCGACCGGTCCCGGACTTGGCACCGGTTCAGCAGGGCTGAAGGCCTGGTGCGTGGAGCCGGCACTGGTGGAGCCGGCACTGCTTGTACCGGGCTGGGGAGACGCACTGAAGGGCGAGTGCGGGGAGCCGGCACAGGTCGCACTGGGCTGGGGAGACATACTGGAGGACGAGTGCGGGGAGTCGGAACTGGCAATACCGAACTGGGAAGGCGCGCCGGAGGGCGAGTGCGTGGAGCCGGCACTGTAGGCACCGGGCTGGGCACAAGCAAAGGATGAACATCACGGGAGGCCTCGGGCTGGGGACCGTCACTGGAGACCCTGGGCTAGGGACCGACACTGGAGACCCCATCTCTTCGAGCCGCCAGACGCTCCCTCCACATGATCATTCGGCTCTCGAATGTGTCCCCTTCCTCCTCCTGGTGCTTGCTCTGTGGCCCCCACGAGTTGGGAGACAGGAGAACCTCGTTGTCCTTCCGCCGACAACTCACTGTCCTCCCGCTCCCCTGGCTGTAGGGGCTCTTCAACGAACCCCACCAAGTGTTGCGGCAGGGGCTCCTCATAGCGCCCCTCCGACAGGCCCCGTAGCCCCCCCAAAAAAACTGCATGGGGGGGTTCTCTGGGATGCCGACGTGGAGCCTTTCCGGCGTCGCCGCTGCCCTGGATTAGCTGGTGGTTCCAGGGCCAGACAATGGAGGTACTCCTCTTCGGAGACAAGATCCTTACCGGACATGAGTTCCTCCATTGTCCAGCTCTGTGCGGTCCTGTGGTGGGTCTTTCTGTCACGTTGTATAGAGAGGACCCGAGACACTGAGCAGTAGTGAGAAGTAACACCTCTTAATATAAGCAAAACAAAAAAAGGCGAGCAAGCAAACATGAACTGGTGTGCAACAAAAGGAACACACGCAAAGACCCACACCCAGGTGGAAAACCACTCAACTTAAATAGGCTCCCCAATTAGAGGCAATGCCGCACATCTGTCTCTAATTGGGAAGCAACCACAAACTCCACATAGAGTTATCCAGAGAGGTCTCTGGACACTAAACCTGAACACCAGAGACCTCTCTGAACATAGATCATTACATTATTAATGGCTTGGGTCTTTTTTACTATAGACAAATATTTCACTTTCCACAGAAGTAGCAACATGAATTTGTGCATGATGCAGAAATAATGCGGTGAGACTCGAGTTTAGCCAAAGAGTCTCACCGCATTATAAGATGATGTCCCTTTTTGGTCAGTGACAGTCAGTGACAGTCAGTGGCGATTTTATCATGTAAATCTTGGTGGGGCGAAAACATTTATTTGTGCGATACATGCCAGCAAAGACACTACAAAACACAAAACCATTAATTAATTGCACTATAATGGTGGCAAACAGTGCCCACTACCTGTTAGGGCCTACATAAAGCTGTCCCAACCGCAGAGTCCCAACAGAAGTCCCAACATCTTACCACTGCTACACCTGGCTATCAGCGGAGCCTTGTCTGACAGCGAAACAGTTCATTCAGCCTAATAAAAAAAAAAAACATAGCTGATATGGATGACTTGCTTAAACAAATGTGGTTTCTAATGACAATTGAGATGTAAAAACTATGGCATAAGGGGACGACAAACAGATGAGAGCCAATCCGTAATTTCGGTTAATGGATGGACGTAGTCAATATAACTATTTGTTTAGCACTTTTGAAATGTACAGCGACAGAATTCAGAACATGGGCCGCTCTTACAGTGTTCTCCCTGTACACCAAGTCAGAACAGTAGGATAAATAAAGAGGGATATAAACAGGGATTGAAAGATCTTACAATATTCAATGATTACATTTCTCTAAAACAGGTTATAGGCTACATGTGCACCACCAAGTCAGAACAGTAGGCTAAGTTATGTGGGGGAAAGGGACCAAATTATTATGATGAGGCACATGGGCTACTAACAGCTTACTACACAACATACACTTTGTATTACTTTCTTAGCTACAGTATACATTTCTCCCTGGCATATTACATAATTTATGCAGCAGCATACAAGACATTTTTGGACTCACCTTGTTGTGCTGTGCTCACTTTAATAGGAAGGTTAAAGATTTTGGTGCCCACGAAGGAGCTTTCAAGACATCTGGGAACTCCAAAAAAACCAAGGTCAAATCATGATGACATCAGTGATTTTCAGGTCGTAGCTCTAGAAAGAGGCCCAAGTTAAGGATTTACAACTCCGAGTTGGATGACCATAACAAATTTTCCCAGTCGGAGCTCGTTTTTTCCCAACTTCCCAGTTGTCATGAACTCACTGAAGTCAAGTTCCGAGTTAACAGTTGTTTTGAGCGCGGCACAAATCATGCTTCATTGACAGCATGGCCAGTTGAATGTTTATCATTTTAAACTTGGAAAAGAGACACTTTTTTGTTGTTGTTGTAACAGACACATCTCAACATCAACTGTTCAGAGGAGACTGCGTGGTTGAATTGCTGCATAGAAACCACTACTAAAGGACACCAGAGATTGGCGCCGCCCTGTGTGGTCGCCTGTTAAGCAGCTCCCACTGTTCGTGCATTAATTGTTGTTTTAGTATGTTTTTCGTGATTTTTTTTTGCAACAGTTGAAATATAATAGTTCAGGATTATGGAGTGCTACTGTTTTACGAAGGTTTTAGTGGTCCTTTTTTATCACTGAGGCACTTTTTATTTTTCTCAGCGCCAAACGTACACGCGAGTCCTCAATTATTTACAACCGAGCCCAGTTCCTGGATTTAGCACATGCAGCACTATTGCACCCCAGGGAAAAATAGCCTGTGATACGAGTTGAAAAGGCGACGGCATGGACGCAGGGCAGGATTGAAGTGTAAAGCAAAGCTTAGGAAATACAAGCCGGCTATACCGTCTATCATTATGGGCAACATGAGATCGCTGCATAACAAGATGGACGAGCTTGAGGGTCTTGTCCATGGACAAATAGCTAGCCTATTGTGCTTTACTGAAACATGGCTGAATGATAACATCCCGATAGAGAACGTAACTATCGTAACTATCGGCGGTTTCCAGACCATCAGAGAGGACAGGTATAGCGTTTCTTCCGGTAAGGGTAAGGGAGGGCGGCTGGCTTTATTAGTTAACAACAGATGGTGTAATCCGAGACATATTACTGTTAAGGAACAGTTTTGTAGCCCGGACATTGAGCTGTTAGCCGTTAGCCTGAGACCCTACTATTTGCTGAGGGAAAATAGTAGGGCGGCCATTGCTGTTATTGTTTACATCCCTCCCTCCTCCCTCCGCAAACACAGCGTGTGACGTCATCCACTCTGCTATCGCGAGGTTACAGACTGCGCATCCCAGTGCTTTCTTTGCCATTTTAGGGGATTTTAACCATGCATCTCTCTCTTCAACGCTGCCCACGTTCAAACAGTTCGTGAAGTGCCCAACCAGGAATAATAAAACTCTGGACTTGTTATATGCTAATGTGAAGGATGCATACAACTCCAATGCACTCCCTCCCCTCGGTAGATCAGATCACAACCTTGTCCACCTCACCCCACTCTACAGGCCTATGGTCCGGCAGCAGCCTGCGAACACTAGGATCATTAGGAGATGGTCCCCGGAGGCGAATGAGGCCCTACAGGACTGCTTTGAAAGGACAGACTGGGATGTGCTCTGTGAGGCTCATGGGAAGGACATTGATGGACTTACTGACTACATAACGGACTATATCAATTTTTGTGTAGACAACACTGTACCCACCAGGAAGGTACGCTGTTTTCCAAATAATAAACCCTTGGTCACCAGCGACCTGAAGGCCCTGCTGAATGAGAAGAATAGGGCCTTCAAGGAGGGGGACAGGGACAAATTGAAATGCGTCCAGAGGGAGCTGAAGTTGCGGATTGCTGAGGGGAAGAGAGGGTATAAGGAGAAGATGGAGAACAAGCTGAGGCAGAGCCAGGTGAGAGAGGTGTGGAAGGGTATGAGAAATATCACTGGCTTCAAAAAGTCAAACAGTGGTCAGACGGAGGGGACCTAGGACAGAGCCAATGAGCTGAACCAATTTTTTTAACAGGTTCGATACTGGCCCTGTCCATCTCCCCTCCAGCTCCCCAGGCTTCGTCAGAGTGGGAATTATGGAGGCTACTGTGTTCTTGGGGACCTTCAATGCTGCAGACATGTTTGGTACCTTTCCCTAGATCTGTGCCTCGACACAATCCTGTCTCGGAGCTCTCAATTTACAACTTCAACCGACTATAGAATTATAATCCATAGATTGCTTTTCTCATTCAAATCAGGACTGGCAACCATTGCTAGTGTACACATGAGTTTAACAATCAAAGTGCCAGGGTTAAAGGTTCCAAATCACTTTTTATGGATTATATGCTATTTACCACAATGCAACAAACTGTTCTAGACTGAACAAAAATATATCTGCAACATGCAACATTTTCAAAGATTTTACTGAGTTACAGTTCATATAAGGAAACAATTCATATATTGAAATATATTAATTAGGCCCTAATCTATGGATTTCACATGACTGGGAATACAGGTATGCATCTGTTGGTCACAGATACCTTAAAGTAAAAGGTAGGGGCGTGTATCAGAAAACCAGTCAGTATCTGGTGTGACCACCATTTGCCTCATGCAGCGTGACACATCTCCTTTGCATAGAGTTGATCAGGCTGTTGGTTGTGGCCTGTGGAATGTTGTCCCACTCCTCTTCAATGGCTGTTCAAAGTTGCTGGATATTGGCGGGAACTGGAACACACTGTCATACACAATGATCCACAGCATCCCAAACATGCTCAATGGGTGACCTGTCTGGTGAGTGTACAAGCCATGGACGAACTGGGACATTTTCAGCTTCCAGGAATTGTGTGCTGAAACATGAGGTGATGGTGGTGGATGAATTGCACAACAATGGGCCTCAGGATCTTGTCACAGGATCTCTGTGCATTCAAATTGCCATCGATAAAATGCAATTGTGTTCGTTGTCCGTAGCTTATGCCTGCCCATATCATAACCTTACCAGCACCATGGGGCACTCTGTTCACAACATTGACATCAGCAAACCGCTTGCCCTCACGACGCCATCTGCAGTGGCCATCTAAGGTGAAACCGGGATTAATCCATGAAGAGCACACATCATGCCAGTGGCCATCTAAGGTGAGCATTTGCCCACTGAAGTCTGTTACGACGCCAAACTGTAGTCAGGTCAAGATCCTGGTGAGGACGACGAGCACACAGATGAATTTCCCTGATATGGTTTCTGAACGTTTGTGCAGAAATTCTTTGGTTGTGCAAACCGACTGTTTCATCAGCTGTCCGTGTGGCTGGTCTCAGACGATCCCGAGGTCCTAGGTTGGCGTGGTTACAAGTGGTCTGCGGTTGTGAGGCCGGTTGGACGTACTGCCAAATTCTCTAAAACAACATTGGATGCGGCTTATGGTAGCGAAATTAACTTTGAATTTTCTGGCAACAGGTTTGTTGGACCTTCCTGCAATCAGCATGCCATTTGCACGCTCCCTCAAAACTTGAGACATCTGTGGCATTGTTTTGTGTGACAAAACTGCACATTTTAGAGTGGCCTTTTATTGTCCCCAGCACAAGGTGCACCTGTGTAATGATCGTGCTGTTTAATCAGCGTCTTGATATGCCACACTTGTCAAGGGGTGGATTTTATTGACAAAGGAGAAATGCTCACTAACAGGCATGTAAACACATTTTTGCACTACATCATTGAGAAATAAGCTTTTTGTTTCTATGGACTTTAACTGGTATCTTTTATTTCAGCTCATGAAACATGGTACTAACACTTTACATGTTTATATTTTTGTTCAGTACATATCCCCTCTGCCTCCCCCTCCTCAGATCATGAACAGACCTCTCTGAACACTAATCCTGACACTGGGGAGGTCCATGCCCGCCTTTGCCACCCCATAGAGCTGGCCCTGTCCATCGTCAGTATTGTGGAGTAATTCTAATGTTAAGGAGACATTGGAAAAGGAAAACGCTGATCTGAGAGCAGTGCTTCCTTTCTTTCGATCTCATCAGTATTGACACATTGCCTCAATGACGAACTTAGCGAACGTTCTCTCTGGGTGGTGTTTTGGGACATGCATGTTGCATTTTCGGCCGTTGTAGGAAAGATGCATAGTTAAAACACTTGTAAGCCTAAATTCCATCGCTATTGGGAAACCGGGGCCCTGAGCTCACGTATCTCCTACATGCCGACCTCTGACCTCTGAAGTCAACAACCAAGGGAATGACCTCGATAACAGCATTTTCTGCAGTTAAATACAACAACAAAACATTATATATGAAAAGCAATCTATTAATATGTTTATTGAACACAATAATTTGTTTATTTGTGTACTTTTGTGTTTATGCAACTTGTTGGCCATTAGCCAATCAGCGTTTTTCAACGAGTTTATAGCATGTAAATGTATCCAACTGGTATGACTTCACATTGGGTAAATTCTCACCTCCCACCTGATTACAAACGCACCATAAAACCAGCAAGTGAGGAGTTTTGTTATGGGGGCAATAAGTGTTGAATTTAGTCCAAATAAATATATATTGCTATTTTGATAAATGAGGCTTATTTGATCTAATAGAAGTTGTGTAGTGCTTAGGTTGTTATGCGTGTTCTGATAAGTGTGATGCACGTGACCTCCCAGCAACTTTGTGAAAAAAACACTTTATTTCGGAGTTGTCCCTGTTGAAATTTGAGACGGTATATGCATATTCATGAGGTCTGTAAACAGCAACAGACAGCGTCATCAATCGATGGATGGAAACTTTCTGAGCTAATGTTATTATTGATAGCTTGCGAAAAATGTGTCTAACTCCACCTAGACAGTTTATGGGCTGTTTAGACAGTCAGCTACTAAGCAACAATAGCTACTTCATCTGAAGAACAAATTATGATAAGTGAAAAATGACAACCTATATTTAGCTGATTGCTATTGAACGACCGATAAATGAACTACTGATTAACCTTTCTAAGAAGTTGGATTTCGAATATGTATTCAAATAAGGGTATGTATCCACCAATCCAAAAAGAGCAATAGGTGGAGCTTGACAGCTCGCTGTTCTGAGTTTGTGGACAACGATCCCCGTTGTTAGAGCGGAGACAAGACCATTTCTTCATTATAGTATTTCTGATTATCCCACTGTTGAGTTCTGGCACCAAGAGGGCTGACACCAATGTAGATGGACTGGTAACCTCTATGGCTGCGTTTATACAGGCAGCCCAATTCATATATTTGTTTCCATTAATTAGTCTTCTGACAATCAGATCAGCTCTGAAAAAGATTACATTTACATTGAACATGTTTGTAATTTAGCAGACACTCTTACAGTATCTACAGTAGAGCAACTTGAGCCTTGAGAGTTATTTAAGATACTCTACAAAGAGGTAGGTTTTCAGACGTTTTCGGAAGATGTGCAGGGAGAAGATCTAATGTGAAAAGTTCTGATGTGATTGGTTAAAAGACCAATTAGTGGAAAAAAAATATTAGAATTGGCTGCCGGTGTAAACACAGGCTATTTGATCTTGAAGTCCGACTTGGTGGCAGTCTGAAGTGGGCTAGACAAAGCAGGATGTAGTTACCTACTTTTGAATGGGGTTTGGCCGGGCCTCCTTATGTTGAATTGACATTTCTACTGTAAAGACTGGGACGTCGAGCAAGCTCATGAGCTGGGCCCTGCAACATAAAGGTTGCTTCCACTGTGAAGCTGCATGCTCTACCCAACTCCTTGCTTGTTCTGCCCATTATGGTCTATCTTGGTTTAGTTAAATCTTTGGTTAAAACTTACAGTAACAGCAAATATTTGTATAACTAACCCAAGATAGTCCACAGCCTGTTGTTTTCAATGGGAACAAATTAGTCATTGTGGGCAGAACACGCAAGGAGGTGGGCAGACCCAAGCACAAGCTAGCGAGATCCTATTGGCGCGTTCTAGCAAATATTTGCTTGTTTTGGTTCGGGAACGCCTACTCTGCAGTGCGCGTGTGCAATAACTAACACGATTTTTGGCAAAGGGTAAAGTCTACAAAACGTAGTCCACTCTGAACATAAGAGATTATAGTTTTTAGAACTGAAAACTGTTTTGAGATCAAATGCTTCATCGATGAGAAAATGTACAGAATGTCGGTCAAAATGTATCTCGTTCCATCTTCTCCCACTGGGCTTCCTCTCACTACCATAAATGCGAAGCATCCGCTTGGCGTTTCCACTCACTACCATATTTGGTATTTGGTAGTGAGGGGGAAACGCCAAGCGGATGCTTCACATTCATACATCCGGTTAAATATCTGTCTCCATTGTTCTATCTGTGGTAACAATGCATTTTCACATATCGTGATGGGGGCGATGAAACTACAGAGCCCCATTCATTTTCAAAGGAGGCAAGTGAAGTGAGCAGAGGGATCTTTGGGTGATTCAGGCATGGGAGAGGGAGCTCACTACAGCTTCCAGATCCTACTGAATTGTCTATTGGTACCAAGCACTACCTAGCCTACTTGCAAACACCCAGTAAGGGCGAAGCTAGTGGCTATCCGTTATGTGGAAATCCCCAGAAAGCAGTGGAACGCGACCTTGGCCGTCATCATGATCGCGTGCCCAACAACACAGCCTGAGAACTCCGCGAACGCGCCTCCAGCGGGGCTCATGCGCAGTTATTGAAGTTTCAAAGTTGATTCTCCAATGTTCGAACAGAGGAAGGCGGACATGTTGGTCAGGCAGTGTGAGAAAGTCGTGCATAGTCTATTTTTCGAAAAATAACAGATCAAAAGCCGATGTACATATGTAGAACCAGCACGATTTCCGTCTATCGGTGAACATCAATTACCCATGACAATGTGAGGCATACTACGAAAGGACAGTAATTAAATGTTTTAACAAGACCGTGTTTTAAACTGATCAAAATTTGGAAGTATAGCTACGTTTTTTCCCCCCACTACTTCTACTTTGCAGCTGTCAGACTCATATGACTTTTTTTGTTGCAAGGGTATGGCACTGATGGACAAGCCAGGAGTAATGTGTCTAGTTTGCAACCTATCGCCGGATTTTTTTATAACTGTTTGATTTTGACTGTTTGGATGTATCGATATATTTTTAAATCCTGCACAACTCCGCTGCGGCATCCTGTTGTCGCCGACTAAGTTAATCTGTCGATGAATTGATCGTCTGTTGAAGTTGTCTACCAAACCTGAACTGGGGAAACATTTTTCTCTTAAAATGTGGCTTTTGAATATCAAACGTTTCATCGACTGTGAAAAACCGAGAAGAGACGCGTTTCTTTGATTGGATCTGCGGGATCTATAGAACTGTAGTTAGCTAACGTTAGCTAAACACTGACTGAGTTCACGCAAAGTAAATAACATTGGGCTAACCCTATCAACTAGATTGTTAACACATTTTAATCATAACGTCAGTGTGGAACTCTACTTGACTTCAAAAATGTCTGCTGGAGAAAGTTTGGAGGCTCGTTTTGAAAAAATCGATGCCATGTTGAAGGACCCCAAGTCGGAAATAAACACGGATTGCCTTTTGGTAAGTTACTGTTAGCTAGCCTGACGATGAACTTGGCTTGCTAGCTAAAGTTGGCTAAGGTTAGCAAGCTAATGCTAACTAACGTTCGCATGCTAACCAAGTTAAAAGTAGTTTGTTTAAATTGGCTATTTAATCTAACTAATCCATTTGCGAAATAACGTTAATTGGCTATACGAATAGCTCGCTGTATGCATGCTATATTTGGTAGCCAGTCGACATCTTGAAGATTAGCTAGCTACTTAACTAGGAGGGTAGCTACTGTTAGTTTAGCCAACGTTACTTAACTGTCTAGCAAGCTGAACAAGTGGCATTCGAAACAGCCATGAAACGTTACTCTAGTTATCTAGGGCGTCTATGCTAGCCAGAACATGGCTTAATAACAATTAATCAACAACAAGTTAAATGTATCATTTTTTGTATAATTACAATTGACCCTGAGGTTATTTTGCAGACTAAATAATAGACATATACAGTGTTGTTTCCATGAAAGTACAGACAGTCAGTCGTCCAACCGTGTCCATGGTGACTTGGGCTAGTCAATCATAGTGCATAGAACCAGAAAAGGAAATGCATTTCTCAAGGTAAAGTTGTAAACCTAAGTGCAAACAGCAGTGAGAAACATCACTGATATGCATTAATACATTTTCCATTTGAAGATTAAAGGGCAGACAGTGTTCAGGGCTGCTGGCTTGATGGCCTCCTTTTGTATTGTATAATGGGCATTACTAAAGGACACTTTGTAGAGTATATATTTTTTATATATCCTCTGAAGTGTAAGCTACAGTATGCATCAGGTCTGTTCTAACCAGTCATCCCAGCTGCATCAGTTCACTTGCTCTGGTCTGCCAGCCCTGACAATTTCCTGTCTCACACACACACGACTCCTCACTGACTTGTATCAGACTGCCACATGCTTAACCTCAGAGAAATACCTCCACAGGCTCTACTGTATCAATTAATGCAAATGTTAAAACAACTGTTGTTGAGGTTTGTCCCCCCAGAGAAGACAGACGTGATGTCTTCTGACTAGCCTCCTTGAGTGAGTGTCAGTCAGCAGCCTGTTCTGTGTCTGTGTAACACTTAAAATGCATGCCTAATACATTGCTTAATTCTAAGTGGCATTCTAGTGTGTATATTGGAACACAGCCTTTGTCTCTATCAGTTAGAGCATCCTAGTGAAGCCTGGATGCCTTTGATCCACATCATTAACCGTTTCTGCATATTGGACTGACAGTGACAGCGTTAGGCAACACTATCATATGAGAGGATTAGATACGTAGGCCCCTTGTGTGGTTACACTGTAACTAGCCTCTTGGATAAATTGGGTTTTGAGGAGATCATACTCTCTGCTTCCTGAGGCCTCCGATGGATCAAGAATCCATGTGGAGCATTATCTATTGTAACTCAATGGAAGGTACTAGCCTGAATTTCCTGTAGTAGTCCTCAGCAACAGCAATGTTATGCTGATGGGTATGAACCTCTTAGAAGGATGCAAAAAATGTTTGGCAAGAATTAAAGGACACTTCTGGCCAATAGCTGGGTAGCAGGTATTAGGCCTACTATCAATCAGACAGGAAATCCCACGCTTATTTTGTCAGTCATATCAATGCAATATGTGTAGGCCTATTCATACAGCATCTTATGCCAATACGGTCCCCTGTCCTCTGAGGCAATTTATTGTGGGAGAGATGACAGTGACTGTGAGACAAAGCATGATTGAATTTCCCTTACACTGGAAAGGGTGCCTTATTCACTGATGATAAAGGGAGCATTCAAATCATCCACTCACTGGGATGAAGGTTTTCCTGTAGCCCTACCCACCCACACCTACCTTAGTTCACTGCTAGTTCCATATAAAAATAACTCTTACTCTTAAACAAGATACGTTTTTTTTAGTCTCCCTGACCTCCCTGCCTGTCTGCCATAGAGAAAGGCAAGGTAAGGCAAGGCAATTAAACTCGCCTAATGCACACACTCTGGCTCTGCTCTGACTTTTAATGGCAAAAAGATGGTGGGGACTGTTCCGCAGGCCAAGGGCAGCAGCACACAAGGGTGTTGTTCCTCTTTTTCTCCTAGCTGCAATCTCCTTCTGATCAATGAATGGAAGCCTTTGCTTCAGCCCCCTCTCCACCACCATGCTACTCCACCCACAGCTTAATAAAATTCCATGCTAATCAAATAACCTCTTGTCTTTGACTGGCCCGGAGTCCCCTGTGTGTCCCAAAGCCATTATGTACGTGCGGCCTGCGCCTGGAAAGAGTCAGAGCTGCTTGCCCAGCCTCGGCTCTGAGGTAGCTAGATGGGTGTGTTCTCTCGATACCCATAAAACCAAAATTATGTCGGCCGTAGACTTGTTTCCGAAAGAGCCTTGCTTTGAATTGGGACATTTAACTCATAAAGCAGTTTCCAACATGTTTGGCTGCTATTCTCTATATAATCGGTCCCATCAAAATGCACAATGAAAGCATTTTACTTAGGCTACTATGGTTGTTGTATCTTAAATCTGATTTGACTTCGTTGCATTGGTTTGCCACTAGCCTGGGTGGGGTCGGGGGTGCCAGTTTCTTTCTGCTCTCTTGCCAACTCCTTATGGAACTGCCATGCCAAATGTTGCCAGGAGCACAGAAAAAGACTAGCACCCAGGCTAGTTTGCCACTGCCTTGGCCCAAATAAGTTATGCTGTTCTTTTGCGTATTGAAGACTGTGTTTTGACTGTGACATTTGGCCTGCATCTTCCACTCAGGGGTGGCCTATCACTCAGACGCTGTGTTCCAGCCCTGTCATGCTTATCTTTTCCAGAAGTAAATTCTCTTGGAGGGAGCAAGAGAGAGGGCCTTATCTGTAACACTGCCTGCCCTGCATAGCTCAGCTCCAGGCAGGCTCCTGCTTCTGAGAGCCTCTGCACAACCAGAATTCCTGGCATTGTGAAGGGAAAGCTCACTAACATTAAAGGGTGCTGCTATTGTCTATGTAGTTAGCTGTGTTTGTTTTTCCATAGGGCTTTTGATAGTTCACATAGGCTTAGTTTCGAGAAATTGTCATGTCCAGGAAATCATTGATATAAGCATATTTCAATCCTAATTGCTAGTTGGTAGTCTTCTTTGGTTTGATCACATTTTTGGTAAATCCAATTCACTGGCTGGCAGAATGGGATGGCTGGATTAATCTGTTGGAATTTGCCTGGTATGGACCTTTGTTTGTTTGAGATGGAAAGACTTCCTGGCATAGTGCAGTCTTTGTTTCTTTGACACTTGGCACATTGGGCTCCCTTGCCTAGGTGTATGTTTGGCCTCTTCCTTGAGCTAAGACTAAGAGTGTATGAAGTTGACTTTGCATGGGTGGATCATAGATTTTGTTTTCAAAATGTCTCGTGAATTTTAGGTACGTTTACAGCCGGTGGTCGTGCAACGGAAATTAAGAAGGTTTAGGCTACAGGTGGTTTACTATCAGTGCCCCCTCCCTGCACTGATAATTCGGGTGCTCAAGTTCCTCATGTATCTAGCTACTTGCTTAATGCATAGCTATGGTGTTAACGTCCGTCTTAGCCCCCAAGGATGAACGGCATGCCGGGCAGGAGAAATATGGATGTATTGGTGGTAAAAGTTGAGTCAGCATTGCATCGGTGCACAGCTTTGTCGGAATGGTCCAGGCCAGTGCTGTGACTGTCACTTGTAAACTGCACTCCTCAGCTTTTCGTCTGCCTATTGGAACAACAATAGGCCCAGCTATTCATTGCAGCACATAACATTCCCCCCTAAACTGACTGATCTTGTGCAGGAATGCAGACTGAAATGATCCAGTCCCTTTTAATAATAGCCAACCCAACCTCTTCAACTTCCTTGATGTATTTCCTTTAACATCGCAACAACCTTTTAAAACATTTATTATCCCTCTAATCTTTTCCTCGTTACATCGTTCTTTTTTATTTAATCCCACTAACCAATGAATCTCCCCCTGCCCTGCCCAGGCTGTGCTGTCCGTGTTCTTCAGTAGAGCCAGCTAGTTGGCTAGCCAGTCAGCGGAGCTTGTCTGAATTGAGCCGCATCTCTAGGAGTCTCAGGTCAATGTTTAATAATTCCGTTTAGGCTTGCTGGGTTATCTCTGGGGTGAGGTCAGGAGTCCTGCCAAGGAAACCTAAGGCAGCCAGCCATGGCTGACTTTACTTTGCCTTGAGAATCCAGCGCTCAGTCGGTACTAAGAAACACGTGAGCGGTGCACCTCTCTCTGTTGGAATAACTCAATTATATTTTGATGTGAAAGCCTTTGACAGCCAGTACGACTCTCACTGGGGCCTCATAAGGAAATGGAATGCCCTGGTTCGCCATGCCTGGGTTTACTGTCTTTGCCATTTATACACAAGGCTTGTTATATATGCAGTCTTTCTAGGTAAGTGGGATTTCCTGTCTGTAGATATTATGTACTGTTAGTCCCTCTTTTCTTTTCTGTCATTGAGGACAGTTTGACTCGGCTCTCAGATAGGCCTTGTTGATTGGGAGGCAGAGTTTTCCAAAGTTCTGGCCTACATCCCCATGACACTGTATGCAGGGAATTGTCCTAGCCATTTCACCCATCCACAATGCATTGCAGAAGAAAAAGGAGAAGTATTGGAAAAAGCATGGCCGTTACACATTTTTGTAAATAGGCCTAGTATTGCTTTAGCACGCAAAGTTAGTGAGTTGCAGACTGAGAGAGCTGGCCATTGGCACTGTTCTGTGTTGTAGATGGATGGCTTTACTTACTTCCTAATGCAAGTTTGCATGGTGAACTGACCATCTGCGTTGCTCCTATTTGGGGAAGGGAAATGAGAAGTAAGCCTGCTCCGCCTGGCCTTGCCCACAGTGCACAATGTTGGCACTTTAGTGAAGGAAGATGTGGTTATGTTGCCCATGGAAACTTTTAACTCCAACTGAAATGTCTGGAAAGAGGTTGTCTGACTGAGGATTTTTCTCCCCTTCAGTTTAATTGAAATAATTGCCATGTTATGTCAACCACTTTGTATTTTTTGGGGGGTGTACTTCTAGTCATGCAATTATAAATGTCCTTTTCATTAATAGTCGTTTTTGTTTTTAGTTATTTTATTTATTCATCTTCGGGATGGATACGTCACCATCCCCTGCCTGCTGCATCAGCAGAAAGCTGGATAAAGGCAGTGGGTTAGGAAAGGGGCTGCAATGCAGGCCTCTCATCTCCATTTTCTTTTGCTATTTTCTCAAGAATGACATCTGATTGGTGGAGGTTTTGAATTTCTTGTGTGTGTGAAGTGAAGTATACTGTAGCCCAGGAGTTCGCAAACCTTTTCACTCAGGGCCCACCTTCCAGCATTGGGGAACATCCCGTGCCTCCCCTCCCTTGTGTACACGCCATGTCTATTTCTATGGGTACAAGCACTGTTCATGACAAACTGTTCACATCCTTGTTGAGGAGACAATTTTGCGGGGTTAAATCCCATTTCCTACAATTCTACACACTTTGGGTTGCAAATAACTTATTGCACTTTTTCTTGCAATTCTATACATTTCATGTCTGGGGGGGGGGTAGCCGTAGCCTATCCAACTAATTATCGAACGCTTTTAAAACCCGGAAGCCAAATGGGGAAACTATGGATACAACTTCCTCTGCGCTCTCACATTATTCATTCGTTATTCATATGGCACCACTAGAAATCCTTGCGTCAGCATGTTTCAGTTAGCCTATACATCATGACAAAATACACCATATTACTGGCTTGCTAATGTGCATGGATCACCAGGAAAATACCCAATCAGGCAGGCTAGATGCAGTTATTTCGAAATTAATATGCATTTACAGCCTAGACTAGAGTGAAAACTACATTATGTTCTAGCCCAGATTTGATACATTTATTGTTCTTAAACTGACGTGTTATCTGATACCTTTTTTGACTTGATGAGTTTATGAGTTATAGGCTAATATGCATACTCTTGTAACTTAGGTTATAGGCTACATCTGGAGCCTGTCTGTCTTCATTGTTCTGTTGCACCGTTACACACCTGGCCTCTCAGCTGCCTCTGCTATTCCTTTTGAATCTTGTGGAGTCCCAGGAAATGCCAGACTACAAAAGCTTTTTGGACACTTATTTAGACTTATTTGATTTACTGATAACCTATTGTCGGAGAGATGCTAATTGCTCTTGCTTGCCGAACGTGAAACAGGCTACACGCTACTGCATTAAGAACGTCCGGGTAATTCAACATTTTCCTATACTAGGCCTATCTAAACACTGATTGGCTACCTGCTGACAATATACACCACATTAGTGGCCTGCTAATGTACCTTTCTGGACCTTCTTAACTGTTGAGAATAGACCCAAATGGTTGCATAATCATTCCTAGGCTGTATGCTATGCATTTATTTTGTAATGAAACAAAACAGGATCTTTGAGAGGTTATTTAACTTAGCCAACATCACTTTACAGCCTATAGACACTAATTGTGTCCTCACTTGATGACAATAATACATTGTTATTGTAGCCCATAATTGTATTGTCTAAAAATGTGGGCTTTGGCCTAATCAATAGTTGAGCTTTGTGCCCCGTGACCACAGAGCGCAGCCTGGAGGAACTCACAGATCTGACATGTCATAATCTGTGAACCTTTTTTTTTCTTGCACTTTGACAGGTAAATATTTAGAATATAGCCCTAATATTTAGCTAATGAATGGCCTATGAATGTAGCTTGTTATTTCGGTTACACATCACTAGCCCTTCTCTCCCAGCTGTTCCCGTGCGCTATAGGCTATACGCAAGCATCTCCGCAATAGGCCATTCCTCTTCTCGTGAAATCCCAGGAAAAGTTACAGGCTACAAAACTATTGGACATTTATTTAGATAATCTTTTATACAATGCCTAATAGGCTATTCGGGGAAAGAAGCAGGCTTGCTCTTGCTAATTACTGAATGTGAAAGAGGGTTACAGCGTAGGTCAAATGAACTCTCAAGAGTGCGTTGGTGTGATCACTTTTGGCCGGTCATGATAACATTGTTGCACTGGTACATTGCAAATAGTTGCACAGGACAGACAGAGATGAGCACGGTGAAAAATGAAGACCCAAAGGAATTGATAACTATTTGAAAAATGGAAATCACTTGTAAACCACTTGAGGCAATGTTGACAAACTATAAAATATGTGCAGGCTAAACAGCATTTGTTGTTAAATTCTACATTTACAGTTGAAGTCGTACACTTAGGTTGAAGTCATTAACGGGTACAGAAGTATCTATATCCACAGTAAAATGAGTCCTATATCGACATAACCTGATAGGCCGCTCAGCAAGGAAGAAGCCACTGCTCCAAAACCGCCATTTAAAAAAGCCAGACTATGGTTTGCAACTACACATGGGGACAATTATCGTCCTTTTTGGAGTCTAGTTACTGTATTATTTTTCATTAGGCCTCCTGTACATTGAAGTAGCCTTTATTTGCAGTTGTCACTATGACAATAAACACACCTTTATTAATAGGCAGCGTGCTGTAGGTGTAGGACTATAGAACAATACACCTTCCTCTAGAATGGATGCTCACAAACGTTTTATAGTTAGGATATGTAGCCTGTAGTTTATCATTACAACAATTACTTGTTTCCTTTACTTTTAGGCTCTATAAATTGTCACATTAAAATAATTTACTGCGGCAAGTTTGCCAGCACGTGCTGCAGTAGGGAAGTAAAGCGGCGGTAAATCCATTACTGCCCATAGCAAGGTTTGAAAATGACGCGGATAGGCTAGATTAACACTAGAGCCATATTAAGATGGCTCTGGCTATTGCACTAGTGCAGAATTTCTCTGTTTTTACTTGGCCTGAATGTATCAACAATGCCATAAGGATCACTTGCTAGGCTTATGGATTTAATTAGTGTTGTCAAGTCCTCATGCCTGAATTGGTTTCAACAGTTTCTCTCCACTAGATCGTATCAGAGACTAGGGTTGTGGTGGTGACCGTATTACCGACACACCAGGAGTCATGACCGCAGTCAAATTCCACGTGACCGCTGTGTCACGGTAATCTCCTCTTATGCACTCTGGACGTGTTGGTAGTACCCAATTTGCTAAAGACTATCAGGTCGCTAATGGCCTGGTACTCGGTGCTCTATTGTCCCTCTAATCACTCTGACATCAACGCAAATGCAATTGAAACATCAAACACTTATCAAATCAGTATCATGCTTTTACAACTCACCATTAGGCATTAACATTTTTTTGCCTCAATCAATCACATTTATTTATAAAGCCCTTTTTACATCAGCCAATGGCACAAAGTGCTATACAGAAACCCAGCCCGAAACCCCAAACAGCAAGCAATGCAGATGTAGAAGCACGGGGGCTAGGATAAACTCCTACAAAGAAACCTGGAGAGGAACCAGTCGCTGATGGATGTGCAGGGTGGAAATTATAACAATACATCTTTCTCCAAGATGTTGAAACGTTCAAAGATGACCAGCAGGGTCAAATAATGATCACAGTGGTTGTAGAGGTTGCAACAGGTAAGTACATCAGGAGTAAATGTCACTTGGCTTATCATAGCTGGGCATTTAGATGTTGAAATAGCAGGTGCGGTAGAGGGAGAGAGAGAGTTGAAAACAGCAGGTCTGGGACAAGGTGGCACGTCCGGTGAACAGGTCAGGGTTCCATAGCCGCAGGCAGAAGAGTTGAAACTGGTGCAGCATCACGACCAGGTGGACTGCGGACAGCAAAGAGTCATCAGGACAGGTAGTCCTTAAGCACGGTCCTAGGGCTCAGGTCCTCCGGGAGGGGAGGGAGAGAGAATTAGAGGGAGCATACTTAAATTCACACAGGACACTGGATAATAACACCAGATATGACAAACTGACCCTAGCCTCCCGGCACATAGACTATTGCAGCATAGATACTGGAGGCTGAGACAGGGGGGGTCGGGAGACGCTGTGGCCTGGACACGGCCAACCAGGCAGGATATAACCCCACCCACTCTGCCAAGGCAACCCCAACACCACCAGCCAGTATATCAACAGACCGCCAGCCTACTACCCTGAGACAAAGCTGAGTATAGCCCACGAAGATCCCTTCCAATGCATGAGCCCGAGGGGGTGACAAACCTTACAGGAAGATCACGTCAGTGACTCAACACACTCAAGTGACTCAACCCTCCTAGGTACGGTATGGAATGCACCAGTAAGCCAGTGACTCAGCCCCCGTAATAGGGGGTCAGAGGGAGAGAATCCCAATGGAGAGACGGGAACCGGCCTGGCAGAGACCTCAAGGGTGGTTCATCGCATCAGTGCCTTGCCGTTCACCTTCACACACCTGGGCCAGACTAGACTCAATCATAGGACATACTGAAGAGATGAGTCTTCAGTAAAGACTTAAAGGTTGAGACCGAGTCTGCGTCTCTCACATGGATAGGCAGACCTTTCCATAAAAATGGAGGTCTAAAGGAGAAAGCCCTGCCTCCAGCTGTTTGCTTAGAAATTCTAGGGACAATATAGAGGCCAGCGTCTTGTGACCGTAGCGTACGTGTAGGTATGTACGATAGGACCAAATCGGAGTGTTTGGTAGGAGCAAGCCCATATAATGCTTTGTCGGTTAGCAGTAAAACCTTGAAATCAGCCCTAGCCTTAACACGGGAGTAATATAATCAAATCTTTTGGTTCTAGTCAAGATTCTAGGAGCCTTGTTTAGCACTACCTGAAGTTTATTTAGTGCTTTTTCCAGGTAGCCGGAAAGTAGAGCATTGCAGTAGTCTAATCTATGGATGAGCTTTTCTGCATTCTTTTCGGACAAAGAGTTTCAGATTTTTGCAGTTTTACGAAGATTGAAAAAAGCTGTCCTTGAAATATTATTGATATTTTCGTCAAAAGAGAGATCAGGGTTCAGAGTAACCAAGGTCCTTCAGTTTATTTGGGGGGGACAACTACAACCATCAAGATTAATTGTCAGATCCAACAGAAGATCTTTGTTTCTTGGAACTAGCATCTCTGTTTTGTCCAAGTTTAAAAGTAAAAAATGTGCCGCCATCCACTTCCTTATATCTGAAACACAGGCTTCCAGGGTAGGCAATTTTGTGGCTTCACCTAGTTTTATCTATGTACAGCTGTCTCGTCCGCATAGCAATGGAAGTTTGACATTGTGTTTCCGAATGACATCACCAAAAGATAAAATATATAGTGGAAACACTAGTGGTTCTAAAACAGTACCTTGAAACACCGAAATTCATCCACAGAGACGAACTGACATCTTTCCGACAGATAAGATCTCAACCAGGCATGAACTTGTCCGTGTAGAGCAATTAAGGTTTCCAATCTCTCCAAAAGAATATGGTGATCGATGATGTCAAAAGCAGCACTAAGGTCTAGGAGCACGAGGTGATACATTTTGAAGAAAGAAATACAACAACGGATTGAAACTGAGTGGTAAACACGATTGTTTCAAAGCAGAACAAAATGAAATGGAAAGCTCTTTCTAAGGTGATTTATTCTAAGCATTTAAGACGTTGCAAGGCCTACACTTTAAGTCGGAAGTTTACATACACTTAGGTTGAAGTCATTAAAACTAATTTTTCAACCCCTCCACAGATTTCATGTAAACAAACTATAGTTTTGGGAAGTCGGTTAGGACATCTACTTGGTGCATGACACAAGTAATTCTTCCAACAATAGTTTACAGACTATTTAACTTATAATTCACTATCACAATTCCAGTGGGTCAGAAGTTTACATACACTAAGTTGACTGTGCCTTTAAACAGCTTGGAAAATTCCAGAAAATTATGTAATGGCTTTAGAAGCTTCTGATAGGCTAATTGACATAATTTGAGTCAATTGGAGGTATACCTGTGGATGTATTTCAAGGCCTACCTTCAAACTCAGTGCCTCTTTACTCGAAACATCATGGGAAAATCAAAAGAAATCAGCCAAGACCTGGGAGCTGAGGGGGACAATGCATCCACCGACAAAGTGCTCGAAGCAGGTGAAATTTGCAGTTCATGAACAAGCAAACGTATAACCCCTGGCTTGTCATGCTGAATTCATAATTTGGCTGTACAACATGCAAAAAGGTAGGGAGCTTGGGTCTAGAAATGACTGGAGGGATTAAACTAGCAAAAGAGTGGGTGGTATGTACAGTAAATTAACATCCTATTCATCAGACGTAAAAAAAACCAACGCAGATCCTTCAGAAAAAAGGTTTTTGAACATGCCTGAACCAAGGTGCATTAGTTGGCAGCAAGCCTTGTAGACAAGGCTAAAGAGGACACCCAGGTTAACGCCAAAAAATAAAAAAAGATACTACAGCCAGCGTCTTCAGAACAGCCTTAAGAGGCTAAACACCACAGCCACATGCCCACTCATGGCTTTTAGCAAGAAATTGAGTCTCAGGAGTTAAATGGACTTGACATGGGGAGAGTTATTGTGGGAGGTTTTGAAAACTAAGGTAGGACATCTTCACAGCACAGACCAAGTTTGTATTCTGAATATGTGCTTCATATTATCACACAGGCAGGATGCCTATATATTCTCATGTGTGTTCTGCTGTAGCCTAGATTGATTTATTTGATTTGGATTTTTGTAAGCCCCGCAGCTATACTCAAGTATGTGGCCATACTGAAGTGACATCTAAAATGCTTTGAATTAATTAGCACCTTGGGGAGTGCTGCCCGTTTCAGCACCATAGATAGTAGGCTACTTGGCTGCTACGTTGTTTGACACCTTTTTTTCACAATGTGTTTCGGTACCTCATTGCCCCCCGGAACAAGAATTGTTAGCATTGTTGTTAACTGTCTTGCTAGCTGGATCGATTCTCTGTTAGCTCGAAAATAAATGTTGAGCAACATTAACTAACTTCGGTTTATCAAATAATTGAGTTTATGGTGTGAAAATTAGCAGCCTAACAAAGTCAGACAGCTAGCTAGCTAACGATACAACATCAGATGAGGTAACGTTAGCTTGAGGAACCAATTAGCTGTACAGTATTAACTGGTACACTATGACTCCTTGCCGTTCCTCAAGCTATACCGTTAGTTGCTCACTGGTCCCTGGCAATCTGTGTGAAATGTTAGCTAGTTAGCGCTTGATCGATGTCTACTAATCGTAGCCACTATAATAGGGGAAAAATAGAATGCCTGTTTGTTTCCTTCTATTTCTATTTTAAGATGTTTTTTTCCCCCGAGTGCAATATTTAGATGTGTGTGTGTGTGGTCATAAGCTTTCTATTATAAAGGCTTTCATGGCTAACTGCAATATTAGTGTATTGTTCATTCTGTGGACTTCAGTGTCATTTGCAGTAAAGTATAGGCAACAAATAACATTGGATTTTAGCTGGGATTTTTTGCGTGTTTCAGTGCAAAACAAAAATCACCTTTTTGGGCCCTCACCAGTTTGCATCCCTGTAGTATATAGGTCCTGGATAATGTATTGGGCCGTACGCACTAACTTCTGTAGCGCCTTATGGTTGCGTGCCAGCAGTTGCCAAACCAGGCGGTGATGCAACTGGTCAGGATGCCCTCAATGAGAATTTGTTCTTAACTGACTTGCCTAGTAAAATAAAGGTAAAAAAAATTAAATAAAATAAAAATGGTGCAGCTGTATAACTTTGAGGATGTGGGGACCCATGACAAATCTTTTCATTCTCCTGAGGGGGAGTAGGTGTTGGTGTGTTTGCACCATGATAGTTTGTTGGTGATGTGGACACCAAGGAACTCGACCCGCTCCACTACAGCCCCGTCGACGTGAATGGGGGCGTGTCTGGCCCTACTTTTCCTCTAGTCCACTATCATCTCCTTTGTCTTGCTCATGTTGAGAGGTTGTTGTCCTGGCACCACATTGCCATGTCTCATACCACCTCCCTATAGGCTGTCTCATTGTTGTAGGTGATCAGGCCTACAGTAAGTACAGGAGGGGACAAAGCACGCACCCCTGAGGGGCCCCCGTGTTGAGGATCAGCATGGCAGATATGTTGTTGCCTACCCTTACCACCTTGGGGCGGCCCATCAGGAAGTCCAGGATCCAGTTGCAAAGGGAGATGTTTAGTCCCAGGGTCCTTATTTTAGTGATGAGCTTTGTGAGCACTATGGTGTTGGAACGCTGAGCTGTAGTCAATGAACAGCATTCTCACATAGGTGTTCCTTTTTTCCAGGTGGGAAAGAGCAGTGTGGAGAGCAATTGAGATTGTATCATCTGTGGAACTGTTGGGGCAGTATGCAAATTGGAGTGGGTCTAGGGTTTCCGGGAGGAGGGTGTTGTTTTTAAATGAAACCTTTATTTAGCTAGGCAAGTCAGTTAAGAACAAATTCTTATTTACAATGACGGCCTACCCCGGCCAAACCCGGACGATGCTGGGCCCAATTGTGCGCCGCCCTATGGGATTCCCAATCATGGCTGGTTGTGATACAGCCTGGATTTGATCCAGGGTGTCTGTAGTGACTCCTCTAGTACTGAGATGCAGTGCCTTAGACTGCTGCGCCACTCGGGAGCAATAATGTGATCCATGACCAGCCTTTTAAATTACTTCATGGCTACCGTCGTGAGTGCTACAGGCAGTAGTCATTTAGGCAGGTTACCTTCGCTGTCTTGTGCACAGGGACAATGGTGGTATAATAGACTCGGTCAGGGAGAGGTTGAAAATGTCAGTGAAGACACTTGCCAGTTGGTCCGCGCATGTTTAAAGGTCTTGTATCTAATTTACGTAAGTATTCACACCCCTGATTCAATAGTCAACATGTTAGAATTACCTTTGGCAGCTATTACAACTGTGAGTCTTTCTGGTCTCTAAGAGCTTTGCACACCTGGATTGTACAATATTTGCACATTATTCTTAGTTATTCAAGCTCTGTCAAGTTGCTAGACAACCATTTTCAAGTATTTTTCAATTTTCAAACCGATTTAAATCAAAACTATAACTAGGCCAATGTCGTCTTTGTAAGCAACTCCAGTGTATATTTGTGTTTTTATGTTATTGTCCTGCTGAAAGGTGAATTTATCTCCCAGTGTCTGAAAGCAGACAACCAGGTTTGCCTCTAGGATTTTGCCTGTGCTTAGCTCTGTTACGTTTATTTCTATCCTAAAAAACTCAGTAGTCCTTGCTGATGAAAAGCATACCCATAACATGATGCAGCAACCACCATGCTTGAAAATATGAAGTGGTACTCGGTGATGTGTTCTGTTGGATTTGCCTCATACATAACACTTTTTTAATTTCTTTGCCACCTTTTTTGCAGTTTTACTTTAGTGCCTTGTTGCAAACAGGATGCATGTTTTGGAATATTTGGATAATGTACAGGCTTCCTAATTTTTCACTGTCATTTAGGTTAGTATTGTGGAGTAACCCCATCCTCAGTTTTCTCCTTTCACTCCTTGACTGAGGGACCCTACAGATAATTGTATGGGTGGGGTACAGCGATGAAGTAGCCGTTCAAAAGTCATATTAAACGCTATTAGTGCACACGAAGTGAGTCCATATGTGACTTGTTAAGCAAATGTTTACTCCTGAACATATGTAGGCTTGCCATAACAAAGGGGTATAAAACATACTTGACAGCTAGCACAAACCTTTGGCTAAAATTATGATAGTGGTACATCAATGCCGTGAGGGGCTTGGTGTTGTGTGCGAGTTGGAATGTGAGCAGTGCACGTAGCACAGAAGGAGCGACCTGAGACGAGACAAAACACATGAACACTCATAAAAGCGTATTTGGAACATCGCTCTAAAACATGAATTAGAATTAATCAAATTAATTCTATATATCGCCCTAACCTGATCTGAGTCAGAGATATGACACAACCCCCCCATTCATGCCATCGCAGATCAGACAAGAATTGTTGCTCATTGAAATTCCTATCATTTCTCTTTGTAAAAAGCGAGGGTGAGATTTAGGTAGCTTTGCCTCACTTATGCAGACAACGGGACAGTGGTCTCTGAAATCATTAGCAAAAATGCCATTGGCTGTATACTTATAAGGTGTGTTAGTCAAAATAATATCTCAAAGTAGATTTTTCAGGGTGTTTTTAAAGTTGGGGCGGGCTAGTTATCAGCGGTGTTAGATTTGGCTCAATCAGATAGTTTTTTTTTATTTAACCAGGTAGGTCAGTTGAGAACAAGTTCTCATTTACAACTGCGACCTGGCCAAGACAAAGCAAAGCAGTGCGACAAAAAACAACACAGTTACACATGAGAATAAAACAAACGTACAGTCAATAGAGAATCTATATACAGAGTGTGCAAATGTAGTGCAAAATGCAGTAAGGTTAGGAAGATGGGACAATAAATAGGCCATAGTGGCAAAATAGGTTACAGATTAGAATTAACAATGGAGTGATAGATGTGCAAATGATGATGTGCAAATAGAGATACTGGAGTGCAAAATGAGCTAACATAACATATCTTTCAGCTATCAGAAGCTGGCAGATTTAAGATCATCCAAAAGTCAGGCAATTGGCTAAGAGCATATTTTGAGGCAGAGGGAGAGAGATACATTCCCACTAGCGTAAGTTGGGTATTATTAAGTTAGTAAGTTAAGGCCCACATTTAGGACTAGACATTCAAATTGCTTAGACAGAGGTAGCTCAAGTTATCCTGCCTCTCGCCCAACCATAAAGGGTTTTCCGAATCCTGTGAAGCGTGGGAGTGGGCGGATTTCCTCCTTCTCGCCAGCTGTGATTTTGGTAAGAAATGTGACATGCAAAAACAATGTCCTATCCTGGAACTCGAGTAAATTACTTTACTAAGCTGCTCCCGAATGTACTACGTCAGGACATGGAAGTCGATTCTATCGTAGTCCATGTGGGTTTAATTGACATTATGAAGGGCAGCTCTGAACAGTTGAAGCTGAATTTTAAAGAGCTGATTGACTCTCTGTTAGACACTAATACAATACTCATCATATCTGGCCCTGTGCCCTCTCTAAATCATGGCATTGAATGCTTTAGCAGTATTCTTTCTCTTCACAACTGGCTATGTGATTATTGCAGCTCAATGGGTGTATCTTTTGTTGACAATTTAGCTTTTGGAAACAAAACCCATTTTATAAGAAGGATGGGATCCACCCAAATCTTTTGGGTTCCTGGATCCTTTCACAGCATTATAAGGCTGCGTTGAGACAATGACTTATCAATGACCCAAGCTCAGCTCAGTTAATCCCTACCATTGTGACACTGAGTTGTCATAATGCTTCAGCAAATGCACATTTATACCAGGTGCGTTGGTAGACACAATGTAAGTAGCCTAATTTATGTCCCTCTAACTCTAACTGCCCTGAATGCCTCTGCTGATCCTACACTAACATAAATAACATGAGCATATTTAGAAAAGTGCTCAAAATAGCCCACGTTATGTAGTTTAAGAAATAAGGTTAATGAAAACAATATTTTCCTAGTAACAGATGACTAGCTCTGAAGCTCGCATAGATAATACCGTTGATGATAGTGGTAGCAATACAAGGTTATAACATTTACAGAAAAGACAGGAATGCCAATGGTGGAGGTGTTAATTTTTATATTCAGAACTAAATTCCTGTAAAGCTTAGAGGATCTCATGTTAAATACTGTTGAAGTAATATGGCTACAGGTTCATCTGCCTCACCTAAAGCCCATTCTTGTGGGAAGCTACTATAGACCACCAAGTGCTAACAGTCAGTATCTGGATAATATGTGTGAAATGCTTGATAATGTATGTGATATAAATGGAATAAGATGAAAAGAATATATATATACATCAGACTGGGGAAAATCGTTTTTAACTGTCATCCAACTCTGACTTTTTTTATGTCAAAGCTTGAGTTTTTAAATATAATATAGTCTGAGAAAAACAATATTGCCAGGCATATAGACAATATAATGTATTAGGCCTATTTCACAAACCTAATTCCTACAGAACTGTTTTTATTAGGTTCAGGTTCAAGGCATGATAATAAATAAAAACATAATGAGTTGTAGATCTCTGCTTGCTTTTTGAAAGTGATCTTAACTCAGAAAAGGTTGGTGACCACTGCCATAGGGCTAGCTTGAATTGGTATAGATACAAGATTGTCTAGAACTGTTCCATTGGGCCTATGCCTCGAGCGAGGATGTGGGCTTAAACAGGAGTCAATAATGGCTGCAGTATCATGATAATGCTGATAAGTTATGGTTGGGATTACCTCAGTGGGACTTGGGGTGTTTAAGTCAGTCCCAGCACAGCCTTGAAATGTCACGACCAGGTCCAGGCACAAAATTATTTGGATGGACCACATCCTCACTGCGCAATGGCGTAGCACGTAAAACTTGAGTTGTGTTATGTGACAAAACTGCAGGTTTTCGAGTGGCATTATTATTATTATTATTATTATTATTATTATTATATATTTTCTCTTCACTATTTGCTGCACCATTCCTTTCCAGTCCTGAGGGTGTTTCTTCCCAAGCAGCTGGGCCCACACACCTCTGGCCCTCTGTAATACCCTTTTCACAATACTGAACTGATCTGAGCCAAGTTCTCTACCGTGCTGGCTTAGTTTGGCCTCCCGAGTGGCGCAGTGGTGGTAGGGTGCTGCATCTCACTGCAAGAGGTGTCACTACAGTACCTGGTTCGAATCCAGGCTGTATCACATCCGGCCACGATTGGGAGTCCCATAGGGCGGCGCACAATTGGCCCAGTGTCGTCCAGGTTTGGCCGGGGTAGGCCGTCATTGTGAATAAGAATGTGTTCTTTACTGACTTGCCTAGTTAAATAGAGGTTAAAAAATACGTCCATCATAGTGTCTAGAATCGAGCTGGAAAACATAATCTGACACCGAAACTCTGAAACAGCTTGATGGCTTGAAAAGGGTAAATTAACTGAACCAGTACGGTTGGTGTGAAAACTGTAAAGAAACTGAACCAGTACGGTTGAGGTTGGTGTGAAAAGTGAGGAGTGTGTCCGAGGCCTGTTTGGCTCGGGGTTACCTCATCTCCATGTATGTGGCCGTGGCCAGACAGAAACTGACCCGTCTGACTGTAGAGCAGGAGAGAGATTAACTGCCCTGGCTCTGCTCAACACAAATCACTGGTGGCTAGCTATCTTATTTTAAACCTTACCCTTCATTATTCTATAGGTCCAGCTACATCACTGTTTACATACTGGGAATGTTTTTTTTGTTCATGCAAAGTCTACAGTCATCATTGTTTGGTGGGTGACCTGGGTTCCAACCACTGTCTCCACAATGCACAGCTTAGGCCTACACCAACCCTATCCCTATTTGAAAACAATACATGTACAAAATGTAATGTTGCTGAAATTGAATTTACTTGAGCTGTGTTTGAATACCCATACTAACATACCGTATACCTATTACTTAATGAGTATATACTATTAGTTCATTTTGGTATACTGTACATACCACTTAATTAAGAAAGATGTGAATAATCAAGTCAATAAATGTTGGGTAGTTAGTTAGATGGTAGATACAGTTGAAGGCGGAAGTTAGGTTGAAGTATATCACAATTCCAGTTGATCAGAAGTTTACATACACTAAGTTGACTGTGCCTTTAAACAGCTTGGGAAATTCCAGACTGGCTTTTGAATATTCTTATAGGCTAATTGACATAATTTGAGTCAATTGGAGGTGTACCTGTGGATGTATTTCAAGGCCTTCCTTCAAACTCAGTGCCTCTTTGCTCGAAATCATGGGAAAATCAAAAGAAATCAGCCAAGACCTCCACAAGTCTGGTTCATCCTTGGGAGCAATTTCCAAACTCCTGAAGGTACCATGTTCATCTGTACAAACAATGGTACCCAAGTATAAACGCCATGGGACCACGCAGCTGTCATACCGCTCAGGAAGGAGACTCGTTCCGTCTCCTAGAGATGAACGTACTTTGGTGCGAAAAGTGCAAATCAATCCCAGAACAACAGCAATGGACCTTGTGAAGATGCTAGAGGAAACGGGTACAAAAGTAACTATATCCACAGTATAACGAGTCCTATATCGACATAACCTGAAAGGCCACTTAGCAAGGAAGAAGCCACTGCTCGAAAACCACCATTAAAAAAAGCCAGACTACGGTTTGCAACTGCACATGGGGACAAAGATCGTACTTTTTGGAGAAACGTCCTCTGGTCTGATGAACCAAAAATAGAACTGTTTGGCCATAATGACCATCCTTATGTTTGGAGGAAAAAGGGGCAGGCTTGCAAACACCATCCCAACCGTGAAGCACGGGGCTGGCAGCATCATGTTGTTGGGGTGTTTTGCTGCAGGAGGGACTGGTGCACTTCACAAAATAGATGGCATCATGAGGAAGGAAAATGATGTGGATATATTGAAGCAACATCTCAAGACATCAGTCAGGAAGTTAAAGCTTGGTCGCAAATGGGTCTTCCAAATGGACAATGACCCCAAGCATACTTCCGAAGTTGTGGTAAAATGGCTTAAGGACAACAAAGTCAAGGTGTATTGGAGTGGCCATCACAAAGCCCTGACCTCAATCCTATAGACAATTTGTGGGCACTGAAAAAGAGTGTGCGAGCAAGGAGGCCTACAAACCTGACTCAGTTACACCAGTTCTGTCAGGTGAAATGGGCCAGAATTCACCCAACTTATTGTGGGAAGCTTGTGGAAGGCTACTCGAAACGTTTGACCCAAGTTAAACAATTTAAAGGCAATGATACCAAATACTAATTTAGTGTATGTAAACTTCTGACCGACTGGGAATGTGATGAAATAAATAAAAGCTTAAATAAATAATTCTCTCTACTATTATTCTGACATTTCACATTCTTAAAATAAAGTGGTGATCCTAACTGAGTTAATTCTTACTAGGATTAAATGTCAGGAATTGTGAATATTTGGCTAAGGTGTATATAAACTTCCGACTTCAACTGTAGTTAATTAACTGCCTGGCAAGTTAGACGTTTTAGTAGCCAACTAACGTTAGGTAGCTAGCTAACATACCGGTACATACTGCTAAAAAATTGTCAGCCAACATAACGTGTAACTTATTTGAAAAGTCATTACTTTATTACATTGCTCAACATTTGCCATAATTAGTTAAAGCAATGAATTTGTATCCACTCTCGTCGGACTTCGGCTGCATATTTTCTTCAAATCTGATAACGTTGTGAATCCACGCCCATTTTCTGAAGTACGTAAATACAGTCGTGGCCAAACGTTTTGGTCTCCACAAAGTTTGCTGGTTCAGTGTTCTTAGATCTTTGTCAGTAGTTACTATGGTACACTGAAGTACAGTGGGGAGAACAAGTATTTGAAACACTGACGATTTTGCAGGTTTTCCCACTTACAAAGCATGTAGAAGTACTCTTCAACTGTGAGTGACGGAATCTAAAACAAAAATCCAGAAAATCACATTGTATGATTTTTAAGTAATTAATTTGCATTTTATTGCATGACATAAGTATTTGATACATCAGAAAAGCATAACTTAATATTTGGTTCAGAAACCTTTGTTTGCAATTACAGAGATCATACGTTTCCTGTAGTTCTTGACCAGGTTTGCACACACTGCAGCAGGGATTTTGGCCCACTCCTCCATACAGACCTTCTCCAGATCCTTCAGGTTTCGGGGCTGTCGCTGGGCAATACGGACTTTCAGCTCCCTCCAAAGATTTTCTATTGGGTTCAGGTCTGGAGACTGGCTAGGCCACTCCAGGACCTTGAGATGCTTCTTACGGAGCCACTCCTTAGTTGCCCTGGCTGTGTGTTTCGGGTCGTTGTCATGCTGGAAGACCCAGACACGATCCATCTTCAATGCTCTTACTGAGGGAAGGAGGTTGTTGGCCAAGATCTCGCGATACATGGCCCCATCCATCCTCCCCTCAATACGGTGCAGTCATCCTGTCCCCTTTGCAGAAAAGCATCCCCAAAGAATTATGTTTCCACCTCCATGCTTCTCATCAGACCACATGACCTTCTCCCATTCCTCCTCTGGATCATCCAGATGGTCATTGGCAAATTTCAGATGGGCCTGGACATGCGCTGGCTTGAGCAGGGGGACCTTGCGTGCTCTGCAGGATTTTAATCCATGACGGCGTAGTGTGTTACTAATGGTTTTCTTTGAGACTGTGGTCCCAGCTCTCTTCAGGTCATTGACCAGGTCCTGCCGTGTAGTTCTGGGCTGATCCCTCCCCTTCCTCATGATCATTGATGCCCCATGAGGTGAGATCTTGCATGGTGCCCCAGACTGAGGGAGATTGACCGTCATCTTGAACTTCTTCCATTTTCTAATAATTGCACCAACAGTTGTTGCCTTCTCACCAAGCTGCTTGCCTATTGTCCTGTAGCCCATCCCAGCCTTGTACAGGTCTACAATTTTATCCCTGATGTCCTTACACAGCTCTCTGGTCTTGGCCATTGTGGAGAGGTTGGAGTCTGTTTGATTGAGTGTGTGGAAAGGTGTTTTTTATACAGGTAACGAGTTCAAACAGGTGCAGTTAATACAGGTAATGAGTGGAGAACAGGAGGGCTTCTTAAAGAAAAACTAACAGGTCTGTGAGAGCCAGAATTCTTACTGGTTGGTAGTTGATCAAATACTTATGTCATGCAATAAAATGCAAATTAATTATTTAAAAATCATACAATGTGATTTTCTAGATTTTTGTTTTAGATTCCGTCTCTCACAGTTGAAGTGTACCTATGATACAAATTACAGACGTCTACATGCTTTGTAAGTAGGAAAACCTGTAAAATCAGCAGTGGATCAAATACTTGTTCTCCCCACTGTATAATTACAAGTATTCCATAAGTGTCAAAGGCTTTCATTGACAATGACATTCAGTTTATGCAAAGAGTCAATATTTGCAGTGTTGACCCTTCTTTTTCCAAGACCTCTGCAATCCGCCCTGGCATGCTGTCAATTTACTTCTGGGCCACATCCTGACTGATTGCAGGCCATTCTTGCATAATCAATGCTTGGAGTTTGTCAGAAGTTGTGGGTTTTTGTTTGGTCACCCGCCTCTTGAGGATTGACCACAAGTTCTCATTGGGATTAAGGTCTGGGGAGTTTCCTGGCCATGGACCCAAAATGTTATCACTTTTGCCTTATGGCAAGGTGTTCCATCATGCTGTAAAAGGCATTGGTCGTCACCAAACTGTTTTTGGATGGTTGGGAGAAGTTGCTCTCGGAGGATGTGTTGGTACCATTCTTTATTTATGGCTGTGTTCTTAGGCAAAATTGTGAGTGAGCCCTCTCCCTTGGCTGAGAAGCAACCCCACTCATGAATGGTCTGAGGATGCTTTACTGTTGGCATGACACAGGACTGATGGTAGCGCTCACCTTGTCTTCTCCGGACAAGGTGTTTTCCGGATGGCCCAAACAATCGGAAAGGGGATTCATCAGAGAAAATGACTCTACCCCAGTCCTCAGCAGTCCAATCCCTGTACCTTTTGCAGAATATCAGTCTGTCCCTGATGTTTTTCCTGGAGTGAAGTGGCTTCTTTGCTGGCTCCTTGACACCAGGCCATCCTCCAAAAGTCTTCGCTTCACTGTGAGTGCAGATGCACTCACACCTGCCTGCTGCCATTCCTGAGCAAGCTCTGCACTGGTGGTGCCCCTATCCCACAGCTGAATCAACTTTAGGAGACGGTCCTGGCGCTTGCTGGACTTTCTTTGGCGCCCTGACGCCTTCTTCACAACAATTGAACCTCTCTCCTTGAAGTTCTTGATGATCCGATAAATGGTTGATTTAGGTTCAATCTTACCAGCATCAATGTTAAGCAGCAATCCTTGCCTGTGAAGCCCTTTTTTGTGCAAAGCAATGATGACGGCACGTGTTTCCTTGCAGGTAACCATGGTTGACAGAGGAAGAACAATGATTTCAAGCACCACCCTCCTTTTAAAGCTTCCAGTCTGTTATTCTGACTAAATCATCATGACGGAGTGATCTTCAGCCTTGTCCTCGTCAACACTCACCTGTGTTAACGAGACAATCCCTGACATGATGGCAGCTGGTCCTTTTGTGGCAGGGCTGAAATGCAGTGGAAATGTTTTTTTGGGATTAAGTTCATTTTCATGGCAAAGAAGGGCTTTGCATTTCATTGCAATTCATCTGATCACTCTTCATGACATTCTGGAGTATATGCAAATTGCCATCATCAACACTGCGGCAGCAAACTTTGTGGAGACCAATACTTGTTTCATTCTCAACTTTTGGCCACCACTGTAGTGTCCACTGCATGTATAGTTTGTATTTTGGCAAATTTTGTACATCATCCGGGAACTTTTGGCATATTCACTATCGCCATACTATGACCAATAAGCATATTATATACTCTATTCACTTCACAAATAGTATGGTTAGTGCGGTTAGTATGAGTATTCAAATACATTTTCTGTCTTTGTTGTTCTGAGTATCAAATTCAAGTTCATGCTTGACTCCAGGTGTTTGAATGAGTCCCCTGTTTTTCTCAGATGAACTCTCCTTTTCTCTATCTAGCAGCTTTGTTATTGTAATTAGGCCTAGACCTATATTTTCCACCCTTTGGTTTTACTTAATGCTCGCCCTATACTCTCTCTCTCTCGTCATTCCATTCTGACCAAGTCGTACCAAATTCCTAAAATGGCTTCCTTTCAGCTTTCTCTTAGTTTTTTCCTTTAGGCCTATTTGTTTTCCCAGTGGATATAAAATAACACCTGACACCTCATAATAAGCTTGTTAACCCATTAGTACTAATTGAAAAGAAGGGGCCTCACTTTGTGTGACACTTGTACAATTATTATAATTTTTAAACATTTTGTTAAACTTGTTTGGCCACATACTTAAAATAGCCCTCCTACGTGTAGAGTCCTGTTAAGGAATGTGAACTGTGGCCCTGCAGAGTTCTCTGAAGCGGGGAGAGGGAGAGGCTTTCTCATCTATGGTCAACATACAAGTCCCCATTTTCCCCTGTGTATGAAACACCATTTAAAAGAGCTGCTGTGTGATAAATATATGCATCTCGTCTCAGTTCAGCCAGGTCTAGTGGGTGGGTTGATCTAGCCAGCTCTCCCATTTTTCTTACTCTACACTCTCTCGCTCCCCCCCTTCTTTGAATGTCTAGTTTAGTTTTCTTCTTCACCCCCATCTCTTTCCCTGAGGCGTTATTTCACTCTGCTAGTCTAAAGAGACTATGACCGCCACAAACACTGCTACGCCATCAGCAGCCATCAGTGGAGTTACTTCAGAGGATTAATCTGCTTGTCTGAGCAGCAGCTGATTCACCATGTGGCTTTTTGTTTTGTTTCACTATTAGGAGTCAGGAGGAGGGTCTGGCCTATATGTCTGTAGTGTCGTCTATTTTGTTTTCACACAGATTGCTTGTTTAAGTCAACTAGGTAGACAAAGGTGAAAGTCCTGTGCTCAGTTGTCACTACATAAGACATTGCATCTGGGCTCTACTCTATCAGAATAATGAAGGGTAAGGTTCCTTATCACTCGCTTGGCTATGGCTACAACTGAACCATACATGTGCTGTTATATGCCTGGCCCTGGCTACAACTGAACCATACATGTCCTGTTATAGGCTTGGCCTTGGATACAACTGCTGTCTTTGTGCCACTGCCCTCTTTGTGTGAGACATCCTGGATGAAGGAAGATTAGGTTAAATCCCGCTGGTCTGCCGGCCGGTAGCACTTCTTCCCCAGCAGGGCCCGAGCCAGGCTCTAAGGAGGGCCCTTATGTTCACGGCTGGGCGATGAAGGGGGGTTAATCATCATGCTGGACTAATATAATCATATGGATGACCTTATGTCATGATGTGCTGTAGAGATGACTGTCCGTCACTGCAGCGCTAACATACTTTTCCATGGACTCTGTCCATTTGAGTTAAGGTGCTAATTCTCTACGCCTTGCCAAGTTGACTGTAAGGTAGGAACTCTGTCAACCAGACACGTTTGCATTGACAAACTCCCTGACCTGAGAAGTTCAGGAAAATCGTCTGCCACGCGTGCAGAAACAGGTGTAGACCTTAGTGAGATGCTTACTTACAAGCCCTAACCAACAGTGAGATACAATACAAATAGTCCGGTAGCCATTTGAGGAGTCTTATGGCTTGTAGTCTTAGACAATTTTTAGGGCCTTCCTCTGACACCGCCTGGTATAGAGGTTCTGGATGGCAGGAAGCTTGGCCCCAGTGATGTACTGGGCCGTAAGCAATACCCTCTGTAGTGCCTTGCGGTCGGAGGCCGAGCAGTTGCCGTAACAGGCAGCGATGCAACCAGTCAGGATGCTTTAAAGTTGCAGCTATAGAACCCTTTGAGGACCTGAGGACCATTCTAGTCTGTTGGTGATGTGGACACCAAGGAACGTGACGCTCTTAACCTGCTCCACTACAGCCCCGTCGATTAGATAGGGGGCGTGCTCGGTCCTCCATTTCCTGTAGTCTACAATGATCTCCTTTGTCTTGATTACGTAGAGGGAGAGGTTGTTATCCTGGCACCACACAGCCAGGTCTCTGACCTCCTCCCTATAGGCTGTCTCGTCGTTGTCGGTGATCAGGCCTACTTCTGTTGTCATCTGCAAACTTAATGATGGTGTTGGAGTCGTGCCTGGCCGTGCATTCGTGGGTGAGCAGGGAGTACAGGAGGGGACTGAGCACGCAACCCTAAGGGGCCCCAGTGTTAAGGATCAGCGTGGCAGATGTGTTGTGACCTACCCTTACCACCTGTGGGGCGGCCCTTCAGGAAGTCCAGGATCCAGTTGCAGAGGGAGGTATTTAGTCCCAGGATCCTTAGCTTAGTGATGAGCTTTGAAGGCACTGGACTCAGTCCATTTGAGGTAAGGTGCTAATTCTCTATGCCTTGCCAAGTTGACTGTAAGGTAGGAACTCGGTCAACCAGACACGTTTGCATTGAAGAACTCCCTGACCTGAGAAGTTCAGGAACATCATCACAACCCGCTGTTTTATCAGTTATTAGATGGGGAGCTTTATAGTTCTTCAGTTACCTCAGTTGCTGTTCTGAGAAGTTGCTGCCGGGAGTTTAATATAGACTCAATGCTTGTGTGATGCCCATTGCCTGTGGCTAAGCTGACCATGGATAATTTGTTTCTTATGTACATCATTCTGGGATCTTTTTTAAGATATTCCATCTGACTTAATAGGCTGTGTCCATCCTTTTGTTTAAGACCAAAGATAGTCAGACATTTGACATCACACCATTGCTGTGATTGTGTGTAGTGTAGTGCACTAGCTCTATAGCTTAATGTGGCTTGGTGTTTTTTTTCTTTTTTTCCTAGAGTCCAAAACTCCCTAAACATGGATAAAGTTGTAAAACAAAACCCTTTTTAAACCCGTCATTAGATCGGCTATTAATCGGTTTAACTAAATTATAACCGTTTAGGCTACAAGTGGCACAGAAATGGGATATTTTTTTTTGTGATTAGCTGAAAACCTTGGCCACTGTTGGCTAAGCCAGTTTGCTAGCTACATAATGCTAGTAGTGAGCTGGTTAGGGTATTGTAGAGAATTTGCCCCAGTTGTGGTCTTAGGTCTCGAAGTTTATGCTTTCTATTAATACTTCTCTCTCTTCCTCTCTCTCTTCTCTCCTCTTTCTCTCCTCTCTCTAGGATGGCTTGGACGCGTTGGTGTACGACCTTGACTTTCCAGCCCTGAGAAAAAACAAAAGCATCGACAACTTCTTGAATAGATGTAAGTAGCTAGTCCATATAAGGCTCCTCTCCCCATATGTCCTCCTTCCTTTGTGCAGAATATTTCTGTCACTTCCATCATATTTGTAGATCACACACATGCAGGCAGACGAGAGAGTGGAGGCTGTTTTTGGGTCACCACCTCGCCTCTATACAGGCCAGGGCACAATTGTGTCTGCAGCTCAGCCCACTCTGTGTCTCCAACAAAGGGGCTTTAATGAGTGGCTGGTGACCCACATGGTGTCTATCATGACTGGTTCACCACTAAACCCCCTCAGACTGGGGGACCAGCATGTCTATATGACTGTGGAACTTATAGAGGCTATGGCATTTTAACACAAGGACTCTCTGCTACTTTGGCTTGTCATTAGTTTATGAATATGGTTATATATTTTAAATGTGTGTGGCTACAATGTCAGTAAAGCATCTGCCATAGATGACGACAATTCTTCACAAACTTTTCCCCCGTATTAGAAACTAACTGTCAATACGAGCTACTGTAAAGCCTTGGGGCTACATCTGTCACAGGCTATTTGTTCAATTAGTCTTGCTGGGTACTTCTTTCAGTGTTGGAGAGGCCTTGAAGGACATTATGGTAATGGCCTAGCTGTTTTGTGAGAGGGGCTGGTTGCCAACGGCATCCCCTCAGGGGGTCTGTGCTCTTTGTACTACTTGTGCTCTTCCTTGCAAACCCATGACATGTAGTCTAATCATATTTTGTATTACAGGTCTAGGTTACACTCAGTCACATTAGCCGACAGCTCTGCGGACAGCACAAACGTGATTTAAAAAAAAAAATATTTTGGTCCAAAACATACTTCTAAACATGTATTTCTATCTCACTATTTTTTTTATACCACTTCTCAAGTAGGGGTGATCATGTACTTTACCTTCTAAAACTGTAACTGCTGGAAATGACCCTGCATTCAAAATGTTCTCATTTTAATAGTTCTAGTCCATGGCTTTATTTTTAGATAAATTGAACTCTGATGCACTGCACTCAGCCTCCCCTTTTTTTCCATGCCAGTTGTGACCCATGCAAATAGAAAACTTATCCCTCCTGTTCAGCTATGACCAAATTTGGCTGAATACTGTCTTTCCTAGGGCAGGGGAGGTCAGTTGTTACATCAGCTAGGCTCTCAGTACTGTAGCACACTCTGTAAAGCAGTCAGTGGAGAAAGCCCATCAGCTGAAACAGAGGTTTCTTTCACTGCTTTGTCTGCCAGAAAACACACAACCTTGGATGGTATGAATGATAATTAAAGTTTTTTTTTTTTTTGAATTCGATGAACAAAGTCCCTTTTAGTAATTTACTAATCTACCCAGGTTACCAGTTTACCCTGCTCTAACAAGTGTCCTCTTAATGCCATCTCTCCACCTCTCTTCTTTAGATAAGGACACCATCAGTAAGATCCGGGACCTGCGGATGAAAGCAGAGGACTATGAGGTGGTCAAAGTTATCGGGAGGGGGGCGTTTGGAGAAGTGCAGTTGGTGAGGATCACCGTTATCCTAATTTGTCCTTTAGTGAATCACATCAACTTGTATTTGTCTGTCTGCTTGCCCTTTCTACATCTAGTGCAGACAGCTATAGAGGTATAACATTATTATTATTATTATTATTATTATACAGCTATACGCCCTAGTTAGACTCGCTCCTCTCCCATCTCTCCCAGGTAAGGCACAAAGCCACGATGAAGGTGTACGCCATGAAGCTGCTTAGCAAGTTCGAGATGATCAAGAGGTCGGACTCTGCTTTCTTCTGGGAGGAGAGGGACATCATGGCCTTTGCCAACAGCGCCCTGGTGGTGCAGGTATGAATCATTGAATAACGCATAGTTCTTTATTTCCACCTAATGATGTTTTGGTCACTAACCCTAAGCCCCCCCCCCCCCAGCTGTTTTATGCGTTCCAGGACGACCGCTACCTCTACATGGTGATGGAATATATGCCCGGAGGAGACCTGGTCAACTTGATGAGCAATTATGACGTCCCGGAGAAGTGGGCCCGCTTTTACACCGCAGAGGTGGTGCTGGCTCTGGACGGGATCCACGCCATGGGATTCATACACAGGTACTACTGTTACTGCTACTTCACCTCTTTTCTGTAGTTGCAGTTCTCGCCACCCTTCGAAAGTCTCCCTGAATTTAAGAAACGTTCTCTTGACAGACTTAAATCACCGGTTTAATTGTTGGTTTGAGAATGCTTTTCTTGTATAATATCAGGTTTTAGGTTCAAGAACTGCTGGTTTGATATATTACTTTATACCATGGCATTGTTGAATACTCGTTTCTGATTGGCTTGAAGGGCATTCTAGAGTGTTCATTATTTCCCTATAATGCACGGTATATTTGCACAGTAGAATTCAATGTCTATAGTTAATTCTTACATGTTCTGTGTTGGAGCTGCTGTTGAAAACAAAACAAATCATAATAGCAAGCTAGGACTGCTGGTTTGGTTAGCTAAACTAGCAAGTATATGTTTGGTTACCAATGCAACTACTGTGACTTTCTAGTAAACTTGCTAGCTACTTCAGTGGATGTTGAACACATTTCTAGTGGAAAATGAACATGTGTTAAATTATAGCCATGCTATAAAAGGGATAATCAACTCAGGGCTTTATGCGTTCTTTGGAAATGATTGCAACTCTGTTGAAGGTCAGTTTCACTCTGCTAATGTGTTGTGGAAGACACCTTCCACGTCATTCATTATTTTACAGAGAATGCATAGCCTGTTGTTGATTATCCCTTATGTCTTTTTGTGTCTTTTCAGGGACGTGAAGCCTGATAACATGTTGCTAGACAAAGCAGGCCACTTGAAGCTGGCAGACTTTGGGACCTGTATGAAAATGAACAAGGTAGCTATCGCACTAGCCTTCCAACACACCATGACTGACAATGAGGAGTTAGTTGACACTATCAGCCTGTAGAGTAGACTGTTGTCCAAGGGTTTCAGCTGTTTGCTGCTTCCAAATGCTCTGTTTTATTAAGCTTAGTGAAGGTTTATCAATACACATTTACTTAGCATTTTTCCTCTTGTTCATTTACACACAGTGCCTTCAGAAAGTATTCATACCTCTTGACTTATTTGTTGGAAGTTTCCAAGAGCACAGTGGTCTTCATCACTCTGCTTAGAGCTGGCCATCTAACCAAACTGAGCAACCAGTCAAGAACGACCTTGGTCAGGGAGGTGACCAAGAATCCAATGACCACTCTGACAGAACTACATAGTTCCTTGGCTGAGATGGGAGAGGAGAACCTGCCAGAAGGACAAGTCTCTACAGCACTTCACCAATCTAGGCTTTATGGGAGAGTGGCTGGACGGAAGCCGCTCCTGAGAAAAAGGCATATGACAGCGGGCCTGGAGTTTGCAAGAAGGCACGTCACGTAAAAGACACTGAGATCATAAGGCAAACGTTTCCGTGGTCTGAATGCAAACCGCTATGTCTGGAGAAAACCAGGCACAGCTCATCATCCGTCTAACACCATCCCTACCGTGAAGCATGGCGGTGACAGCCACTGGTACAGATAGAGGGAACAATGAATGGTGCCAAATGCAGGCAGATCCTTGATGAGAATCTGCTTTAGGGTGCAAACGACCTTAGACTGGGGCGAAGATTTACGTTCCAACAGGACAATGACCCCAATCATACAGCCAATGCAACGCTGTACCGGCTTCAGAACAATGTGTCAAGGGGTATGAATACTTTCTGAAGGCACTGTGACAGCACATAGGCCTAGAATTTGTTTGCTTTCTTGAACTGTGAAAGCTTATGTATTTTAGAGCATACGATGCTACACAGCAGTGTTTTATAAATACGGTAGAATAGTAGTTTAAAATTATGCTGTTTCAGGACGGTATGGTACGATGCGACACAGCAGTGGGAACGCCAGACTACATTTCGCCAGAGGTACTGAAATCGCAGGGAGGAGATGGATATTACGGCCGGGAGTGTGACTGGTGGTCTGTGGGAGTCTTCCTGTATGAGATGCTCGTCGGTGAGTCGCAATATGAGACCCTTTCTCGCGCTGTTACGATCGGAAAACAAACTGGTCATACCGGTTGAACCCCTATTGTAGTTCTGGAGCATTCTCATTAAAATCCCATTGAGGATAGATACTTCTCTTCCATCTCTTATTTGACTCTGGTAGTACATAACATCTTCCCCTCGTTTGTCATATTGTATAGTCATCATGCCATGAATCCATACTATGCAGTGATGACGTTGGAAAGAATACCATCTTGTTCCTCCTGTACCGCATATACAGTATCCTGTTTCACACATTGTCCACTTGTAGCGAATCACGTTTACTTAATTTGCCTCTTGGTAGGCCGTCATTGTAAATAAGAATTCGTTTTTTAATTGATTTGCCTAGTTAAATAAAGTTTAAAGAAAATAACATTTCACACACTGAACCTGGATGGATGTGGTCTCTGGAATGACTCCAGACGTCCAGTGTGTTTGTGTTTTAAAGCCAAGTGTGTGATTGTTTTGTGGCCTCTTATTGTAGACATTGCCATAGGGCTGGACAATGTGGACAAAATGTAATACCACAATATTTTCCTTAATTTAATGGTATTTAACATGATTATTATTTATTATATGTTTTTAGTAGTTCATTACCCTAGGATGGCAACAAATTAATTATGTGGTTTCAATGGGCTTCCTCCATTCTTATGGTTTTACATAAAACTGACAGTTGTCCAATTTGTAGAACTTTTATTTTAACACTGTATCAAAATACCTTGTTATAGACGGTATTGTAAAAATCCATACCGGTATACCTTAAGACGATATATTGCCCAGTCCTACATTGCCGCAACCTAAAGGAAGTGTATAGTCAACCAGCAGATCCCAGGCTAGTTATGGGGATCAAAATGGGTTCAAGGTTAGGGTAATGGTTAAGGGTTTACGTTTAGGCTAACCGAACCCCATTAAGAACCATTCCAAATATGTTTGCTTGGCTGGGTTCAGTAGCTAACCTCACTACCTTTGGGTTTGTGTGCCAATAGGTGACACACCATTCTACGCTGACTCGTTGGTAGGGACGTACAGTAAGATCATGAACCACAAGAACGCACTGACCTTCCCTGAAGACAGCGACATCTCCAAGGATGCCAAGAACCTCATCTGTGCCTTCCTGACTGACAGGTGAGGAGGAGGATGATGAGGACTTTGTTTTTATGCGCGGTTAGGAAATAAAAACTGGTGGTGCGGAAAGCCCTGATTTTATACAGTTTTACTCAGATAAATCTTTCTTGTTTTACCAATGATTTCCCTAGTTGACAAGTAGATGGAAAGGGACTAGTGTTATGAACTCATTGACTTGATTAGACTTAGTAGTCACTCAAACATCGAGCTGTGATCTTCTGAAGAGCTATCAATCGTGTCTAAAAGCTTTCACTCAGTTGTGTTCAGAGAGAGTTAGTTTCAAAGCCATAGACTCTTTATAATAATGGACATTATCAGTGGATTGCAGAATCACTAAACCGTACGCTGTTATAACTCCCTGTTACCAGGGAGGTGCGACTGGGCCGTAACGGGGTGGATGAGATCAAAAGGCATCCTTTCTTCAAGAACGACCAGTGGACATGGGAGAACATCAGAGAGAGTGAGTTGTGTTCAGGTCATGATTCCTATGTGTTTGTAACCCCCCCCCCCCCCCCCCCACACTGTGCACTGCTGTTGACAAACTGATGTTAGTGATAATCCATGTTTTTTCCATTGACCTACTGTGGACAGTCACAGAAATTCCAGAATAAGAACTATTAATATTAATGGCCACGCACTGAGTGATTGCAATGATTCCACTTTTAGTGGTGTTATCAGTTTGAAACCAATTTGAACCTGGATGAGGGTAAGAATGGGAAGAAAGCAGTCCTGGGTCATGTCCAGTAGGGCAGTACTACCTGAACTTGTCCAATAAGAAACGGTCATTTTGGTTTTCTGTTGCAAAGCTTTTTGCTGCGTTGTACCCTACGTAACAGCGGCGAGATTAGAGGCAAAGGACTCAAACTCAATGTGCCTCTGCACCAAGTCAAATAAAACTACGAGAATACCTCTCCACCTGCAGTGAGTCATGTTTCGGTTCTCTCTTCTTTTCTCTCCACCACCGTCTATCTGTTTTTCCAGCGGCGGCCCCGGTAGTGCCTGAGCTGAGCAGTGACATCGACACCAGTAACTTTGACGACATTGAGGAGGACCGGGGAGACGAGGAGACCTTCCCCATACCAAAGGCCTTTGTGGGCAACCAGCTGCCCTTTGTGGGGTTCACCTACTACAGCAGTCACCAGTAAGTCTGTTAGCATAGCCAGGCTTCAACTACTACAGCAGTCACCAGGAAGTCTGTTAGCATAGTCAGGCTTCAACTACTACAGCAGTCACCAGGAAGTCTGTTAGCATAGCCAGGCTTCAACTACTACAGCAGTCACCAGGAAGTCTGTTAGCATAGTCAGGCTTCAACTACTACAGCAGTCACCAGGAAGTCTGTTAGCAAAGTCAGGCTTCAACTACTACAGCAGTCACCAGGAAGTCTGTTAGCATAGTCAGGCTTCAACTACTACAGCAGTCACCAGGAAGTCTGTTAGCATAGCCAGGCTTCAACTACTACAGCAGTCACCAGGAAGTCTGTTAGCATAGTCAGGCTTCAACTACTACAGCAGTCACCAGGAAGTCTGTTAGCAAAGTCAGGCTTCAACTACTACAGCAGTCACCAGGAAGTCTGTTAGCATAGTCAGGCTTCAACTACTACAGCAGTCACCAGGAAGTCTGTTAGCATAGTCAGGCTTCAACTACTACAGCAGTCACCAGTAAGGCTCTTGAATCATGTTTCCTGGAGAATTTCGATTAACTGTATTTTAGTCCAGCACTGTGTCAGGAAAACGGTGTCCAGAGTACGTGTTGGTACTGTCCGCTTAGCCTGGCGTCAACACTGTCAGTCGTCACCTAGGCTTTTCCTGGTCAGCTCACGAGAAACCCAAGGCCCTAACCATGTTCAGCATACT
This sequence comes from Thymallus thymallus, assembly GCA_023634145.1. Taxonomy (NCBI): domain Eukaryota; kingdom Metazoa; phylum Chordata; class Actinopteri; order Salmoniformes; family Salmonidae; genus Thymallus; species Thymallus thymallus. The sequence goes on along the minus strand of CM042382.1, from coordinate 29,271,525 downwards.
GTAGTCAGGCCTGACTTACCACAGTCAAATTAGTCAGGGTGCACCAGCTGGAGCAATAATCAGTTATTCTATCAACTAGTAGTCGACACATTCTATTTTAACCTGCTAGGGCCATCAGAACTGTCAGTACTGCCACTTTTATAACTCCACATAAATCTAATGCAACCTGTATAACTACTAATTACACCCAGAGCTTGTTAGACATGTACATATGAATGTCTCATACTGGAGAGTAATCTGACCTAGATAACAACCACCTGATTGGGTCAGGTCAGGGGAGTGTGGTCCTAGTGTTGTCTCTGACTACTGTGCCTTCAAAGTATTCACACCCATTGACTTTTTCTACATTTTGTTGTGTTACAGCCTGCATTTTAAAATGGATTAAATTGAGATTGTATGTCACTGGCCTACACACAATACCTAATAATGTCAGAGGAATTATATTTTTAGACATTTTTACTAAATGTATTAAAAATGAAAAGCTGAAATGTATTGAGTAAGTATTCAACCCCTTTGTTATGGCAAGCCTAAATCAGTTCAGGACTCACTCTGTGCAATAATAGTGTTTAACATGATTTTTGAATGACTACCTCATCTCTGTACCCCACACACAATTATCTGTAAGGTCCCTCAGTCGAGCAGTGAATTTCAAACACAGATTCAGCCACAAAGACCAAAGTCCAATGCCTCGCTAAGAAGGGCACCTATTGGTATATTTGTAAAAAGCATACATTGAATCTCCCTTTAAGCATGGTGAAGTTATTAATTACACTTTGGATGGTGTATCAATGCACCTAGTCACTACAAAGATAGACGTCCTCCTAACTCAGTTGCCGGAGAGGAAGGAAACAGCTCAGGCCAATCAATGGTGACTTTTATACAGAGTTTATTTGCTGTGATAGAACACTGAGGATGGATCAACAGCATTGTAGTTACTCCACAATAATAACCTTAATGATAGAGTGAAAAGAAGGAAGCCTGTACAGAATAGAAAATATAATTCTAAAACATGCATCCTGTTTGCGATGAGGCACGAAAAACCTGGTTCAGTCTGCTTTCTACCAAACACTAGGAGATGAATTCACCTTTCAGCAGGACAAAAACCTAAAACAGTCCAAATCTACACGGGAGTTACTTACAAGACTACATTGAATGTTCCTGAGTGGCCTAGTTACAGTTTTGACTTAAAGCAAGACTATAGCAAGACTTGAAAATGGTTGTCTAGCAATTATCAACAGCCAACTTGACAGAGCTTGAAGAATTTGGAAAAGAATAATGTGCAAATATTGTACAATCCCTGTGTGCAAAGCTCTTAGAGACTTACCCATAAAGACTCACAGCTGTAATCACTGGCAAATGTGATTCTAACATGTATTGACTCAGGGGGTTGAATACTTATCTAATCAAGGTATATTATTTCATAGTAAATGTTTTTATTTAATTTTTTTACAAATGACTTTTAAAGTGTTTTGTGTAGATCGTTGACAATTAAATCCATTTGAATCCTACTCTGTAACACAAAATGTTGATCCTGTTGTGGATCACCCCCCAGGTTTTCCCGTAGCACCAGCACCAAGAGTGTTGACACACGCAGCAGCTCCACCAAGGAAGACAAGAGCCATGTGAGTACTACTTATAGAGATTAAAACAACAAGTCTGTTGCATCTGGAGTAGCTACTTCCTGCAATGCAAAATTCTTTGCAAGTTTTTGTTACATTCCAATGTGTAGTGTACACTAGTATCGGTTTATTGTACTTGAGCATGATACTCTCTGCAATGCCAAACTGATTACAAGTTTATTGTATTGCAAAGCGTAATGTATTCTACAGCGTCTGTCTATGGTGTTGTCTTACACATTGCCTGTGTTCAGCTGGAGAACCTGCAGAAGAGGATCTACCAGCTGGAGGAGCATCTACACAGTGAGATGCAGCTAAAGGACGAGATGGAGCAGAAGTGCAGGTAGCAATCAATCACCCGTCGATCAACTGTCAATTAACCAATAAGTCAGATCAATAATCAACAAGTCAGATTTCAAGCAAAACAAATACATGCTGGTTTTGAAAACAAAAGTGTATTTTTACTAAACAATGCACCTGTTTTTGGAGCAGTTCCCATTTTTTAAAAGGTCAACGCAAGTTAAAGTGCTCAACTTTGTTGTCTTTCTTTAGGACGATGAACGCAAAGCTCGACAAGATCATGAAAGAGCTGGACGAGGAGGTGAGGGAACATGGAGTATTCTGAAACGTGTACCAGGGCAAATGCATAATCACGGTCTACAGTAGTCTACAAGAGTGCAGGAAACAAGACATGGTATACGGCCTAAATGCTCTGTAGATTGAATACTAACTCCTGTGCCATCCTCCACTCTTCCCAGGCCAACGTGAGGAAGGGTGTGGAGGCCAGCATGTCCCTCCTGGAGAAAGACAAGATGTTGATCCAGCACCGAGCCACCGAGTACCAAAGAAAGGCCGACCAGGAGGCCGAGAAGAGACGCAACTTGGAGAACGAGGGTAAGGATTTTTTATTTTTATTTTTTTTGTATTTTTCTATCCTTCTCTTTAATTCAAGCTCTCCAATCTCCCACTTTTTTAGTCCAAACCTCTGTCTAGACACGTGTTTATAACACTGATTATAAACACTTGCCCATTCACCCTCAGAATGGCACACATACACAATCCATGTCTCAATTGTCTCGAGGCTTAAAAATCCTTCTTTAACCCGTCTCCTCCCCTTCATCTACACTGATTTGAAGTGGATTTAACAGGTGACCTCAATAAGGGCTCATAGCTTTCACCTGAATTCACCTGGTCACCTGGTCAGTCTGTCATTGTCATTGTGACGTTTGGCGCCGCCCTGAGTGGTCGCCTGTTAAGCAGCTCCCGTTGTTCGTGCATTAATTGTTGTTTTAGTTCGTTTCTTTCGTCTATTTTCGTCTTTTTTCTTAGTTTTATTTTTTATTTTGCTACAGTCGAACTATAACAGTTCAGGATTATGGATTTTATGGATTTTATCGCAGCTGAACGTCGACAGGAGTCGTCAACTGTTATTGTTTACAGCAGAGCCCAGCTCCTGGATTTAGCCCACGCAGCGCTGCTGCTCCCCAGGGAAAAGTTTGATATTCCGGACGAATTGAAAAGACGACGCCGTGGATGCAGGGCGGGATTGAAATGTAAGGCAAAGCGGAGGAGGTTCAAGTACAAGCCGGTTATACCGTCTATTATTATGGGCAATGTGAGGTGTCTACATAACAAGATGGATGAGTTGGCGGGACTTCATCCCGCCCTCTGCTGACGCAAACGCAGCGTGTGACGTCATCCACTCTGTTATCGCGAGGTTACAGACAGCGCATCCCAGTGCTTTCTTTGCCATTTCGGGGGATTTTAACCATGCATCTCTCTCTTCAACGCTGCCCACGTTCAAACAGTTCGTGAAGTGCCCAACCAGGAATAATAAAACTCTGGACTTGTTATATGCTAATGTGAAGGATGCATACAACTCCACTGCACTCCCTCCCCTCGGTAGATCGGATCACAACCTTGTCCACCTCACCCCACTCTACAGGCCTATGGTCCAACAGCAGCCTGCAACCACCAGGACTATTAGGAGATGGTCCCCGGAGGCGAATGAGGCCCTACAGGACTGCTTTGAAACAACAGACTGGGATGTGCTCTGTGAGGCTCATGGGGAGGACATCGATGGACTCACTGACTGCATAAGACTATATTAATTTTTGTGTAGACAACACTGTACCCACCAGGAAGGTACGCTGTTTCCCAAACAATAAACCCTGGGTCACCAGCGACCTGAAGGCCCTGCTGAATGAGAAGAAGAGGGCCTTCAAGGAGAAGGACAAGGACAAATTGAAATGCGTCCAGAGGGAGCTGAAGTTGCGGATTGCTGAGGGGAAGAGAGTGTATAAGGAGAAGATGGAGGACAAGCTGAGGCAGAGCCAGGTGAGAGAGGTGTGGAAGGGTATGAGAAATATCACTGGCTTCAAAAAGTCAAACAGTGGGTAGACGGAGGGGACCCAGGACAGAGCCAATGAGCTGAACCAATTTTTTAACAGGTTCGATACTGGCCCTGTCCACCTCCCCTCCAGCTCCCCAGACCACACACCCTCACGGCTATCCCACCCCCACTTTGCTCACAGCACCTCTGCTGAGACAATCAGTGACCCCACCTCCGCCCCTGCCCCCCCTGGACTGATCCTCAACACCCCCCTTCCCCCCACCTCCCCACCTGGGCTGGCTTTCACCACCAACCAAGTGAAGAGAGAGCTGGAGAGACTACACCAGTGGAAAGCGGCGGGCCCTGATGGCATCAGCCCAAGGGTGCTGAGGGTCTGTGCTGACCAACTGTGTGGAATACTCCAGCGTCTTTTCAACCTTAGCCTGAGCCTAGAAAGGGTCCCTGTGCTGTGGAAAACATCCTGCCTCGTCCCAGTGCCCAAGAAGGCACACCCCACTGTCCTGAATGACTTCAGACCTGTAGCGCTAACATCCCACATCATGAAGACCCTGGAAAGGTTAGTCCTCGCTCACCTCAGACCCCTGGTGTGTTCATCAATGGACCCCCTGCAGTTTGCATACCAGCGCAAAATCGGGGTGGATGATGCAATCATCTACCTTCTGCAGAGGGCCTACTCTCACCTGGACAACGCAGGTTGCACTGTGAGGGTCATGTTTTTTGACTTCTCCAGTGCCTTCAATACCATTCAGCCCCTGCTACTGGGTGAGAAGATGAGGATGAAAGTGGAAGCACCCTTAGTCTCCTGGGTCACGGACTACCTGACCGGTAGGCCACAATTTGTGCGACTACAGAGCTGTGTGTCAGAACGGGCTGTTAGCAACACAGGGGCCCCCCAGGGTACGGTCCTGTCCCCCTTCCTGTTCACCCTCTACACCTCAGACTTCAGATATAACTCTGAGACATGCCACCTACAGAAGTTCTCGGATGACTCTGCTATTGTAGGGTGCATCAGGGGTGGGCAGGAGGAGGAGTACAGGAGCACAATCAGTGACTTTGTGTTGTGGTGTGAGCAGAACCACCTTCAGCTCAACATCAGCAAAACTAAGGAGATGGTGGTGGACTTCAGGAGAACCAAGGCACAACTGACTGCAGTCCCTATAAAGGGGACGGATGTGGAAATGGTTGAGTCATACAAGTTCCTGGGTGTCCATATGGACAACAGACTGGAATGGGCTGGTAACACCGGGGCCCTGTACAAAAAGGGCCAGAGCCGACTCTACTTTCTGAGGAGGCTCAGGTCCTTCAACGTGTGCAGTAAACTACTGCATACCTTCTACCAGTCTGCCATCTTTTTTGCAGTGGTGTGCTGGGGAGCAAACATCAAAGCCGGTGATGCTTCTCGGGTAAATAAGCTGATCAGGAAGGCTAGCTCTGTCCTGGGGATGAGCCTTGACACTCTAGAGGAGGTGGCGGAGAGACGGATCCTGGCCAAACTGCTGGCCATCATGGACAACGTCACCCACCCTCTGCACACTATGGTTATGACGCAGAGGAGCACTTTCAGTCACAGACTGATCCCACCACGGTGTGCCAGAGAGCGCTACAGGAGGTCCTTCCTGCCGGCGGCTATGAGACTATATAATGCCTCACCGGGGTGCCGTGCCGTCGGCAACATAGATCTGGAACTGTTGGGGTGCTAGGACCTAGTTTAACAATTATGCATCCATCCGTGAGTAACTCTGGTCCGTCAGCACTCATCCACTCAGGACCTATTTATTCATACAGGTCTGTATATACATACTCATGTACAGTTGTTATATTATATCACATGCAATATTGTAAGTAATTATTGGACGTAGGCATTCACTCAGGAATGCATATTAGTATCCTGCCAGTTGCACCTTTTCTCATTGCTTTTAGTATATCGAATGTGCAATAAGTGCAGTTGTCTGTAATTAAACCCTGCGCACTAAGGACTGTATTTTAAGGGAATTACTATTATTACCCCAAATGATATCATACACACATTTAGCTATTAAAGTATCTCTTCCTGTCATTTACCTGTACAGTTTGTGTAAACATGCAAGTATTCACTTATCTGTAAATATAACTGTATACCTAACTGTACAGCTAATTTAACTAATTTAACCATGCAACATTTTCACTTACCTGTTAATTTACCCAGTCTGTCTATTAAGTAAACTATTATTACCCTCGCTCATATCATACGCATTTTTAGCTACTGAAGTATTTCTCTGCCATCGACCTGTATAGTATAGTTAACCATCCAACATCCACCAATGTATAGTGTACATATTCAGCCAACCACTCATACTATGCAATGTCCTTTTATAGCTTTTTTTTGCACTCCAGATATCTTGTATTTCTATACTTTTTCATACTGCCGCTCTATGTATCATGTACCGTGTATCTGTCTTTTGTGTACTTTCGTTGTGGCATTTTGCACCTGCCCTGTGTTTTTGTTGTAGCTGCTTGACAATGAAATTCCCCCCCCGGGGGAGCAATAAAGTACCTATCTATCTATCTATCTATCTATCTATCTATCTATCTATCTATCTATCTATCTATCTATCTATCTATCTATCTATCTATCTATCTATCTATCTATCTATCTATCTATCTATCTATCTATCTATCTATCTATCTATCTATCTATCTATCTATCTATCTATCTATCTATCTATCTATCTATCTATCTATCTATCTATCTATCTATCTATCTATCTATCTATCTATCTATCTATCTATCTATCTATCTATCTATCTATCTATCTATCTATCTATCTATCTATCTATCTATCTATCTATCTATCTATCTATCTATCTATCTATCTATCTATCTATCTATCTATCTATCTATCTATCTATCTATCTATCTATCTATCTATCTATCTATCTATCTATCTATCTATCTATCTATCTATCTATCTATCTATCTATCTATCTATCTATCTATCTATCTATCTATCTATCTATCTATCTATCTATCTATCTATCTATCTATCTATCTATCTATCTATCTATCTATCTATCTATCTATCTATCTATCTATCTATCTATCTATCTATCTATCTATCTATCTATCTATCTATCTATCTATCTATCTATCTATCTATCTATCTATCTATCTATCTATCTATCTATCTATCTATCTATCTATCTATCTATCTATCTATCTATCTATCTATCTATCTATCTATCTATCTATCTATCTATCTATCTATCTATCTATCTATCTATCTATCTATCTATCTATCTATCTATCTATCTATCTATCTATCTATCTATCTATCTATCTATCTATCTATCTATCTATCTATCTATCTATCTATCTATCTATCTATCTATCTATCTATCTATCTATCTATCTATCTATCTATCTATCTATCTATCTATCTATCTATCTATCTATCTATCTATCTATCTATCTATCTATCTATCTATCTATCTATCTATCTATCTATCTATCTATCTATCTATCTATCTATCTATCTATCTATCTATCTATCTATCTATCTATCTATCTATCTATCTATCTATCTATCTATCTATCTATCTATCTATCTATCTATCTATCTATCTATCTATCTATCTATCTATCTATCTATCTATCTATCTATCTATCTATCTATCTATCTATCTATCTATCTATCTATCTATCTATCTATCTATCTATCTATCTATCTATCTATCTATCTATCTATCTATCTATCTATCTATCTATCTATCTATCTATCTATCTATCTATCTATCTATCTATCTATCTATCTATCTATCTATCTATCTATCTATCTATCTATCTATCTATCTATCTATCTATCTATCTATCTATCTATCTATCTATCTATCTATCTATCTATCTATCTATCTATCTATCTATCTATCTATCTATCTATCTATCCTATCTATCTATCTAATCAAAGAGCAGTTCCTAATGTTTTGCACACTCGGTGACATGATTTGTACAGGGTTAGTGCTACTACAGTATAGTCTATAAGATCTAGCAGCACTGCAGTAGCATCTTTCCTCTGTATTCATAAAGCATCTCACTCAGAGTAGGGTTACAGGTCTAGGATCAGGTCCTCCCTGTCCATGTAATGTTACTATGATCTAGAAGGAAAAGCTGATCCTATATCGGCACTCGTGCTCTGAAATGCTTTATGAAAACGGGCCCAGATGTTATTGGATCTAACTCTAACAGATGTTATTGTCCCAACAGGATTACTAGAACTCACTCTGACCGATACTAGTTGCTTGCCAGTCTGACTCCTAACTAGCAGTCTTAACCCAGACACTCACCCTGTGAGACCCTCCCATTAACTGGGACCAGAGGATCGCTGTGAACTAAGTGGATTCACACGCATTAAGCTCCTTAAACTACCAGATCGGATGCCAACGTGAAGATAAACAGAGCACTTTAAATGCAGTTCAACTCCCATGCACAAAAAAATAACGTGTTTCTGGATGGAGTTTAGTGTCATGTTTTGAAAGGGAGATGTGTCTGTCATAAAGAGGACTTGGATCTTTCATGTAACTCTCATCCTTACTGTTTCTTCTCAGTGTCCACTCTGAAAGAGCAGCTTGAGGCCATGAGGAAAATCAGCCAAAATTCTCAGGCCTCGAATGACAAGATCCTACAGCTGCAGAAGCAGGTACAGTATCTATCTTGTCTGTATTTTTGGAGAGAGGAAATATATTCCTATTCAGATTCCTGTTATCCTTCACCTAACCTCTAACACAAACCCTTAACCCTAAACCCTTATGCCTAAAATAATGTTTTAACAAATTTTAGGTAATGTTCTTGTTTTCCTGCCTTGTCAGGACATTCTGACGACTTGTCAGGACATTGTGGCTTTGTTACGTTACATGCGTTGATGTTTATCAGCAAATTGAAGCCCATTTTATATATTTAAGTATTACTGGAAGTGCATCGATTGATATGATTCTACAGTAACATTAGACGTCCACCCACATGTTGGTTAAAAAAAACAACAACCGTCTCAGAATCCAAACATTCTGCAGCAACTGAGCAGATTGTCTGTGTCAGGAGGTAATATTGACCCTGAGCTCTCCCAATGGTTGTTTCCTTGACTGGCAGCTGGAGGAGGCCAATGACCTGCTGAGGGTGGAGTCCGACACAGCGGCGCGGCTGAGGAAGAGCCACACGGAGATGGCCAAGTCCATGAACCAGCTGGAGGGGCTGACCAGTGAGCTGCAGGAGAAGAGTCGCTCGGCCGACGGGGGGAGGGCCCAGCTGGAGAAAGAACTTCTTCAACTGCAGAGCACCCTTGACTCTGAGAGGAGGAGCTATAGTCAGGGATCAGAAGAGATCCACGAGCTGCAAGGTACCAGAACACGGTCCTGGCTACATTTCAATTGTACACTTTAATCTTTATTCAGATCCCCATTAGCGGACATCTACTCTTCCTGGGGTCTACACATACAACAACAAAATACATAGCTAAGAACTCATGTAAGCATGGTCTTTTAAATCTAGGTAGGGGAGTGCACCAGACAAGGACAAGTGTGGAGAATTGGGACGCACACAGTGGCTCACACCTCAAGACTGCACTCATTGTTCTATGACTTGGACATGACTCAGTATTTGAGTAAATACAGGGTCTGATCGCAACCCTGCATTCACTTGGGCATGTGTTCAAACTATTTTAGTTTACTTTACATTAATTCCTCAGTCAGTCTTACTTAACTTTTTTCCAGTCTTGGCACGTTCAACTAACTTCAAATGATCTGAAGGGATCTGTCTCTCCCCCTCTTCTCTTAGCTCCAGTTCTAACCATTCTCGTTCATCACTTTAGTCGTGCCCAGGCACAGAATTATCTGTCTAACAGTCATGTTTTATCTGGAGAGAAGCACTTTGAAGAGGCTTGGGGATGAATATATCTGATGGATTGTGTTGAAATAATATTGCTCTTCATTCAGACTGAATTTGAAGTCTACATGCATCCATATTGAATAGAAAAATAATACATTATTATTCAGTTTCCATAGTCCACAAATATAGGTTTCCAAATCTAAAAGCTATGCATTATGGTGTTGTCAACATGGGTTTAAAACGTTGCTCAAACCTCTCTCTCTCTCTGTCTCTCTGTCTGTGTGTGTGTGTGTAGCGCGGGTGACGGGTCTTCAACAGGACAATAAGAACTTGAAGCTCAGCCTGTCCAAAGTGGAGGCGGAACGCAAGCAGGCCCAGGAGAGAAGCAACAACCTGGAGAAGGTTTGTGCCCTTCAAGTCTCTCCACATGTCACTCACATACTGTGCTATACTTAAGCTACTTGGCCATATAATACAAATAGGTACCTTATTGCTATTATAAACTGGTTACCAACGTAACTAGAGCAGTAAAAATAAATGTTTTGTCAAAGCAGTGGTATACAATCAGCATTAGGTGCTCAAACCACCCAGTTTATAGTGTGCTTTATAAGGCTAACACAAACCCTGTCATTGATGTCTAGTTACTAGTGACGTCCACCTATTGTCAGTAGTGGTCCAAATAGAAGTATCAAAGACAACAAAGTTGTATTCTATATCAACACATCTTCTTTGTTGCGATGATAACCACATGTATATTAAACTTTTTGGGGTATTTTGGTCCCCTTACTCCCAGTCTTAAGAGCCTCTCTACCATAGAGTTCAGCAGAATTTAATGTTTTTCTGGTCATTTTTACACATGCTGCCAGGATGACAATGTCAATTCAAAAGATTCTATATGTAATGCTACGCTTTCTACCAACAGGATAAGAACAACCTGGAGATCGACCTGAACTACAAGCTAAAGACTCTGCAGCAGCGTCTGGACCAGGAGCACACAGAACACAGGGTGACACGGGCCCAGCTCACTGACAAATACGAGTCCATTGAGGAGGCCAAGTCAGCCGCCATGCATGGTACGGTTGAAGTCAGAAGTTGACATACACTTAGGTTGAAGTCATTAAAACTCGTTTTTTCAACCACTCCACAGATTTTATGTTAACAAATAATAGTTTTGACAAGTAATTCTTCCAACAATTGTTTACGAACTGATTATTCCACTTATAATTCACTATATCACAATTCCAGTGGGTCAGACGTTTACATACGCTAAGTTGACTGTGCCTTTAAACAGCTTGGAAAATTCCAGAAAATGGCTTTAGAAGCTTCTGATAGGCTAATTGACATCATTTGAGTCAATTGGTGGTGTACCCGTGAATGAATTTCAAGGCCTACCTTCAAATTCAGTGCCTTTTTGCTCGACATTATGGGAAAATCAAAAGAAATCAGCCAAGACCTCAGAAAAAAAATTGTAGACCTCCACAAGTCTGGTTCATCCTTGGGAGCAATTTCCAAACGCCTGAAGGTACCACGTTCATCTGAACAAACAATAGTATGCAAGTATAAACACCATGGGACCACACGGCCGTCATACCGCTCAGGAAGGAGACGCGTTCTGTCTCTTAGAGATGAACGTACTTTGGTCCGAAAAGGGTCAAATCAATCCCAGAACAACAGCAAAGGACCTTGTGAAGATGCTGGAGGAAACAGGTACAAAAGTATCTAAATCCACAGTAAAAAGAGTCCTATATCGACATAACCTGAAAGGCCGCTCAGCAAGGAAGAAACCACTGCTCCAATATGGCCATAAAAAAGCCAGACTACGGTTTGCAACTGCTCACAGGGACAAAGATCATACTTTTTGGAGAAATGTCCTCTGGTCTGATGAAACAAAAATAGAACTGTTTGGCCATAATGACCATCGTTATGTTTGGAGGAAAAAGGGGGAGGCTTGCAAGCACGGGGGTGGCAGCATCATGTTGTTGGGGTGCTTTGCTGCAGGAGGGACTGGTATACTTCACAAAATAGATGGCATCATGAGGAAGGAAAATTATGTGGATATATTGAAGCAACATCTCAATACATCAGTCAGGAAGTTAAAGCTTGGTCGCAAATGGGTCTTCCAAATGGACAATGACCCCAAGCATACTTCCAAAGCAAAATGGCTTAAGGACAACAAAGTCAAGGTATTGGAGTGGCCATCACAAAGCCCTGACCTCAATCCTATAGAAAATGTGTGGGCAGAACTGAAAAAGCATGTGTGAGCAAGGAGGCCTACAAACCTGACTCAGTTACACCAGTTCTGTCAGGAGGAATTGGCTAAAATTCACCCAACTTATTGTGGGAAGCTTGTGGAAGGCTACCCGAAACGTTTGACCCAAGGTAAACAATTTAAAGGCAATGCTACCAAATACTAATTGAGTGTAAATTTATGACCCACTGGGAATGTGATGAAAGAAATTAAAAGCTGAAATAAATAATTCTCTCTACTATTATTCTGACATTTCACATTCTTAAAATAAAGTGGTGATCCTAACTGACCTAAGACTAAGGAATTTTAACTAGGATTGAATATCAGGAATTGTGAAAAACTGAGTTTAAATGTATTTGGCTAAGGTGAATGTAAACCTCCGACTTCAACTGTATATCTGGGCCCATGTTAGAGCACGCTCTACCGACCACTGTCTGCCTCTCTCTCCCTCGTTCTGTCTTCTCTCTGCCTCTCTCTCTTCCCCTCATTCTCTTTCTGCTCTCTGCCTCTCTCTCCCCCTTGGTCTCTGTCTGCGCTTTGCCTCTCTCTCTCTCTCTCTCTCTCTCTCCCCCTCTCGGTCTCTTGTCTGCGCTCTGCCTCTCTCTCTCTCTCTCTCTCTCTCTCTCTCTCTCTCTCTCTCTCTCTCTCTCTCTCTCTCTCTCTCTCTCTCTCTCTCTCTCTCTCTCTCTCTCTCTCTCTCCCCCTCGTTCTCTTGTCTGCGCTCTGCCTCTCTCTCTCTCTCTCTCTCCCCCTCGTTCTCTTGTCTGCGCTCTGCCTCTCTCTCTCTCTCCCTCGTTCTGTCTGCTCTCTGCCTCTCTCTCTCTCTCTCTCTCTCTCTCTCTCTCTCTCACTCTTTCTGTCTCTTTCTGCGTTCCCCTCTATCCTTCTCTCCTGTCTCTCTCACCTGCATCATTCATACCCAGGAGGGGACTGGATGGATGGAGTGGATTTCAGGGAGTGGACTCTGCTCTCCATGTGACATGTCCAGACTTTACCTCCCTACATATTAAAAGCTGGACCCAAAAAGCTGGACCCAATCCCACCTTCCAAAAACGTTAGAAATCATTCAAGACTAGCACTGTTTGAAGCAACATTCACTTATCTTCCAGACATTTGTGTTGTACCGCCTCTGCCTACACGCAGACTACGCGCTGCTAGGGGGCCCTGACCCCGTGCTGTTGAGTTAGAATACTAGAAAACACGAGGTGCAATTTAGATATTTGGTAGTGTGTCAGCAATTTTCCACTTGTCAGTCGATTAGCCCATATCAGCTAATATTTTTGTATATTGCTAGCTAAAGTAGTCTAGCCAGCTGTCTAAACCTTCATCACCAAATTACCGTCTGGGCATGCAATACATCTGCTTAGGGGCCCTCACATCCAGGGGGGCCCCAATTTTGATTTTGTCAAACCTCATATGAACATGGCATACGTCATGGAAAAATATGTAGAATTGCAGGAAGTTCGCTTTAAAACTCAAACAAGTTTCACCCACCCTCCATGGCAAAATGTGTAGAATTGAAGGAAATTAACTTTTAAAAAAATAAATAATAATATCCACAGCCAAGAGGGGGTGCACTAAAATGTTTTGCCCGTGAGGTGGGTGGGTAATTTCAAATGACTGAGCACAAATGTCCTATTAAATCTGTCAGTGAGGTTCTTCTATTGAATAATGATGAATAGTTGCAACTGAGTGACATCTCCTTCTCTCCCTCAAGTGGTGCAGCACAAGGTGTCTGAGGAGAGCGGGGCGCGGATGCGAGCGGAGAGCAGAGTGGTGGAGGTGGAGAAGCAGTGCTCCATGCTGGAGTTTGACCTCAAGCAGTCGGTGCAGAAGATGGAGCAGCTGATGAAGCAGAAGGAGAGGCTGGAGGACGAGGTGAGCAACAGCACCACTCAACACCAACATCACCCCAGCATCGACTCCGCTTGTCTGGGGTGGATGTCCATGGGCACTGGCCCTAAAAACGTTGAATCACTTTTCTGGATATCATACAACTAACCCCCCCTCTACACAAACGTTCGGGTAAATCATGAGTCTATACTAATGAGGATTTCGCAAGAAATAACGTTTTCAACGTGCAGATCTCAACATAGGATTCGGCCCTCCAGAAAAATATGTTGATTTCGAGAGATGAAATCTGGTATAACCCCAGTGTAGTTAAGACATACTGAGGTTCTCTCTTGTTCTAAAATCCCTGCTTCTCCGCTGCAGGTGAAGGGTCTGCTGATGCATCTGGAGCAGGAGTCCAGTAAGAGGCTGCTGGCCCAGAACGAGCTGAAGAACCGCTCCCAGGAGGCGGACCGGCTGAAGGGCTTGGAGAAGCAGCTGAAGCAGGAGATCAACACGGCACTAGAGAGCAAACGCTCGCTTGAGTTCCAGCTCGCACAGCTCACCAAGTAAGAATCCAAACTAGTCACATGTTGTCACATTCCACAACAGTTTAACTTTGAACTATACACCCCACACAGGGGTTTGTGAAGTTTTCCCCTAGTCACTGATACAAGGGTCAGATATATATTTTCATCCTCCCACCCTAATGGTTAAGGTTGGGATAGTGGTTTTCCTAGATCTGTGGATAACTTCCAGCTTGATCCTCGACAGGCTACATTGAATATCGTCTCAATGCGTGCACTTCCCTTCCAAATGAATGCAATACCTTCCAGAAATACTTCTCTGACTCCATTAGCTAAAGTCTGTTCTGACAGTCTGTAATAGTCTGTAGTTTTACGTTCCTACCTGCAGCTAGCTAATACTGCTTTGGGAGTCTATGTTAATAGGCCCTAACATTTTGCCGTTATTCTGGTAAAAAGGCTCTTATTTCAGCTTAGACGTTGACTGTGGCAAAGCTCCCCAGTGACAATGTTTACACCACAGGGTTCAGGATTAGCCAGAGTCGAGCTCCTTCCATTAGAATGACTGGACTGTTAATCCGTCTGCTTACTGTAGCTTTCTGACTACGGAGCGCTGCAGGGAGGGGTGGTGCTATTCCCGGGCTACATACAACTCTGGGGACATAACTGTATAGTGTATTTTAAGTTAATAATCTAAACACTAAGGTTTTGTGTCTGGAAAAAGTTGAAAGGCTTTTTGAGGGTTTCCCTTTCAACGCTGTCTGTTTTGGTTGTTTTGACACGTTTCTTTAGCTCTTATAAGCAATATGTTAACCATGTGGTTTGTTTGTCCGTCTTCCAGACAATACAGGGGAAACGAGGGACAGATGAGGGAACTTCAGGACCAGCTTGAGGCCGAACAGTATTTCTCAGTGAGTAGGGGCTGTCTTCCTCACTGTCCTATAACCCTGCTCAGTGGCTGACTGACTGACTGACTGACTGACTGCCGTATCTCCCGTCTCGACCTCTAGACGCTTTATAAAACTCAGGTGAAGGAGCTGAAGGAAGATATGGAGGAGAGGAACCGGCAGGTCCAGGAAGTTCACAAGAAGGTGCATGAGCTGCACAGCGAAAGGTAACAAATGACAAAATGGAAATGTGCGGCAGGTATCCGAAGCGGTAAAGAACGTTGGGCAAGTTGCCGAAATGTTGCTGGTTTGAATTCCCGAGCCGACCCGGTGAAAAATGTTTTTGCCATTGAACAAGGCACTTTAACCCCAGTTGCTCCTTTAAGTTGCTCTGGATAAGAACATCTGCTAAACAACTAAAATGGAGGTCTAATGTAATATCCGACCTTTGTCAATATGGCAAGAATCAGTATTGTAATCGTATGTTGTGGTAAAAATATGAGCATGCTCAAATCACCACACAGAGCGATTATGAATCAGTTTTTAAACTGTGTGTCCGTCTTCCCTCCAGGGACTCCCTGTCAGCCCAGCTGGATCTGACGGTGACCAAGGCGGAGTCGGAGCAGCTGGCCAGGGCGCTCCAGGAGGAGAAGTGCTTTGAGCTGAGCCAGGAGAACAAGAAGGCCATGGCCAGACACAAGCAGGAGGGCTCCGAGAGGGATGCCACCATCGCACGGGTCAGCACCGCTTGCCTCAATACACACTCCTTTTTTGCGTTCCCGAAATGTGGGCACAGAGGAAACAACATACTTCCAACATTGTCATATGTAATGATTACATTGTTTTTGTGTCTCATGTATCTGTAGAACACCTACATTTAAACCTCTCTCTCCTCTTGTCCTCCACAGCTTGAGGAGTCCATCAAAACCCTGACCAAAGACGTGGAGAACCTCAGCAAGGAGAAGGCTGAGCTTGACCACAAGTTTCGCAGTCAGGAGGAAGGTAATATTATATTCTATGTTTATTCTGTTATAATCTAGGCCTATGGGTAATGTCTTCATAGGATCTTATATGGTCCCTTCTGTCAGTTAGGTCCCTGTAAGACTGTTTGGTTTCCTCATGCTGTCTGTCCCCTTCTCCTTTGCAGAGTATGAGTCCCAGAAAGAGGAGATTATAATCACCATCAAGGCCAACTACGAGAAGGTTCTCAGCACAGAGCGCACGCTCAAGACTCAGGTAGACACTTCAACCTTTGACTGTTTACTTTACAGAACATTACACCAATAGTTATGAGCTCCTTTTGCCTCATGTTTACACCTCCAACCCCATAGTTCTTCCATTCAACCTTTTTACACCTCAACCCGTTGTCCCAATTTGTTAAACCTCAACCTTGCCTCAGCTGATCCCGTTTGATCCCACCCTCAACCTTGCCTCTCCCTCCAGGCTGTGAACAAGCTGGCTGAGATCTTGAACAGGAAGGACATGAAGCTTGACACCAAGAAGAAGGGGAGCACCACCGACCTGAGGAAGAAGGAGAAGGAGAACCGCAAGCTGCAGCTGGAGCTCAACCAGGAGAAGGACAAGTTCAACCACATGGCCATCAAGAACCAGAAGGAGCTCAGCGATATGCAGGCAGTCAGTAATAATGCATTATCTGTCAATTTGGCAGCAGGGTCAAATTGGTCTCAAAATCATCTGACGATGATCCTGTCAACCTTTTTTTAATTAATAGTATTGTTTAAAATCAAACAAAAAAAAGCACACTTTCTTTTAGGTGAGACCACAACGTATGACCACAATTAGGAAGATTTAGTCAAATACATTCCTAATTTAAAACCCAGCTGAACTCAATAGTGAAAGGTTGTGCTAGATCCTCCCCATGGAGGCGCAGCGCTTCTGATCTTCCCTAAATTAACTGCATATTCATCACTGTGTATTCTGCTTGCCTCTCTCCTCTTCTACGACAGCAACTGTCGGAGGAGTGCACGTACCGCAACGAGCTACAGATGCAGCTGGACAGCAAGGAGAGCGACATCGAGCAGCTGAGGGAGAAGCTCAACGACCTGCAGCTGCGCATGGACAACTCCAGCGTCATCAGCCTGCAGACGGACGAGACGGACAGCAGCATCGCCGGTAAGGTCACCGCGGGGTCAACCAACTAAAAGGCGGCTGTGTCAAAGGACCGGCTAGGCCAAAGATACTCAGTCCTGCTCCTGACCACACGCACGCACACACAGACGCACACAACTCCGCTAATGAAGGTGTTGAAGGTTCCTTTTCCAATTCCAGGTAACTTTATTTTATTTGGATATTTTAACATTTAAAATACAATTAAATATATCATTAAGTGTTTGAGTTCTGACAGTAGGGCTCTGAAGCAGTAAAGTAAGTATAGAAGATTGCTTATTTTCAACTTTCTCAACTCACCTGGTTACAGTGTCAGTCAGTAGACCTGCCAATGATGTTTGCTGTACATTGAATTCCTGAATGTGTCTGTGGTTAAAGTCCTCTCATCTCTTATTCCCCATGTCCAGTTGGTTCTCCTTGCTCTCCTCCTATCTTCTGTTCTTTTCTTTCGGTGTGTAACAGAGTCGGGGGACCCTCATTGTGCCTGGCCTGCGCTACTTTGTCTTTTGCTTCGTAATTTATTTTCATTTTTGGGGGGGAGGTGGGGGGGTTGAAAAAGGTTGCCCTCTTGTATGCACTCACCAACACTTTTGAAAGGCCATTTCTGAGTGACATAAGGAACAGTTAAAGCCCCTTTTGGGGGTCTTATAACCAAGTTGGCTTTTTATTAACCAAGTTGTGCCAGGTTGGGTGCATTTTCATTTACTAACCATGAATCATGGTTCACATAAGCCATTTGTAGGGGAAATTAGCCAATTACAGTATAGAACTTCATCTAACATTATTTCAGTACAAATGCTGACTGTACCATACCAATTAGCCTTCTGTAGGTAATTAGGTTCATTTGTTGTCAGCTGTACATTTATTTTGTAGCAGGACAAGCTATCATACAATCCGACATTAGCTACTGTAACACTAGACAACACTGTGTGGTATAACCCATCACTCTGAGCACCTTTCAAAACGTGTCTGGAGACCATGAACCAAACCCATTTTGGTTTCCTGTCCCTTGTTCTTCAAACACTCACCGTTTTTTTTAACGTTTTGTTTTTTCGGCATGATCACCTCAGAACAGAAGCAATGCCTTTTTCAGAGCCAAGGATATCTCACACACTTGAACTGAAGCTTTTGATCAATTCACTCTTCTTTTGTAGCTTCTTGTTGTGCCAAAGCATGCTCTTTAGGTTGAGTTGGTAACACTTTAACATAATGGATAGATACACTACGTGACCAAAAGTATGTGGACACCTGCTCGAACATCTCATTCCAAAATCATGGGCTTCAATATGGAGTGGGTCCCCCCTTTTGCTGCTATAACAGCCTCCACTCTTCTGGGAAGGCTTTCCACTAGATGTTGGAGCATTGCTGCAAAGACTTGCTTCCGTTCAGCCACTAGAGTATTAGTGAGGTTGGGCACTGATGTTGGGCAATTAGGCCTGGCTCGCTGTCGGAGTTCCAATTCATCCCAAAGGTGTTTGATGGGGTTGAGGTCAGGGCTCTGTGGAGGCCAGTCAAGTTCTTCCACAATATCGAAAAACCATTTCTGTATGGACCTCGCTTTGTGCACAAGGGCATTGTCATTCTGAAACAGGAAATGGCCTTCCCCAAACTGTTGCCACGAAGCACAGAATTGTCTAGAATCCTTCAGTAATCCTTCAAACCCAGATTAATCCGTCGGACTATCAGATGGTGAAGCGTCCAGAGAACGCGTTTCCCGGCTCCAGAGTCCAATGTTGGCGAGCTTTACACCACTTCAGCCATCGCTTGGCATTGGGCATGGTGATCTTAGGCTTGCGTGCGGCTGCTTGGCCATGGAAACCCATTTTATGACGCACTCAACGAACAGTTCTTATGCTGACGTTTGTGCTTCCAAGAGGCCGTTTGGAATTCAACCGAGGATTTTTACGCGATACGTACTCGGCTGTCCCGTTCTGTGAGCTTGTGTGAGCCGTTGTTGCTGAGCCGTTGTTGCTCCTAGACGTTTCCACTTCACAAAAACAGCATTTACTGTTGACCGGGGCAGCTCTAGCAGGGCAGACATTTTACAAACTGACCTGTTGGAAAGGTGGCATCCTATGACGGTGCCACATTGAAAGTCACTGAGCTCTTCAGTAAAGCCATTCTACTGCCAATGTTTTTCTATGGAGATTCCATGGCTGTGTGTTTGATTTTATACACCTGTCAGCAACGGGTGTGGCTAAAATAACGCAATCTACTAATTTGAAGGGGCGTCCACATACTTCTGTATATATATATATAGTGGATCTTCAATGATATAGGCTACAGGCTCTGTCCTCTTTTTGTTACGGGAGACCAAGGTATCAGAAGCTCCATGTTGGACAGAACCATTACATTAGAATTGGCTAGTGATTCTAATGATATGGATAGAACATTCATGTTCTGTCAGCCATTGACTGAATAGAACATTATTTTACAACACATATCTATCTAACCTCTTCATGGAGTTGACGCTACTCCATGATATCTAACATGGATATTACATGCTTTAGTGATTTCCAAGCAGACCTTCTCTATGTCACTTTTAATGCTCCCTTATGCATGGGATGTAAAACTTACTGAGTTTGAAGTAGCAGCATGGGATATTTATTTGAAAGTGTAACCTGGGCGTAGAGATGCTCAGTTAGTTGAACTTGAAACTACTAAGTTAGTATGGCCCAGCCTTGTCACATGACTTTTCTGTTCTTCCCCCAGTTACGTTTGAATTTGATCACTGCATGGCATTTTGGGGACAGTGTTACCCATGGACTTGGTTTTTCATTTGTCTATCTTGTGTCTCTATGTAGAATCCAGACTGGAAGGGTGGCTGTCTATTCCTAATAAACCTAATATCAAACGATATGGCTGGAAGAAGCAGGTAAGTCACCTGGAAGCTTTTCATCAAATTACTGACATTAACTGACATGCAACATATTTATTCATATTAAATGGCACAACACGGGTTGTGTTGATGGTGCAGCCTAGTGCCTACTCCTTTGGGCCAACGTGATTCTTCCTAACAATATTTCTTGATTCTATTTTTCCTCAGTATGTGGTGGTGAGCAGCAAGAAGATTCTGTTCTACAACGATGAACAGGACAAAGAACAGTCCAACCCCTCCATGGTACTAGATATTGAGTAAGTATGCTTGTTTTATGAGTTTGGATTTAAATTTTAGCAATTTGTTTTGGTGACAAAATATCAGCCTTAGTAATTTTTGTGATTAATTATTGCTTAATCTTAAAATAGATAATGTAACAGTTTGTCTGAGACTGTGTATTCTGGTACCCAATCATCGGTCATTGCTTGTTGTGTGCAGCAAACTGTTCCACGTGCGTCCAGTCACCCAAGGTGATGTGTACCGAGCAGAGACCGAGGAGATCCCCAGGATATTCCAGGTAGGAAGGAACCTTCTGACCTGACCAATCCACTTTCTAACCATTGGCTTACATCGGATAGCACAACGGCCGTCTGCACTGATGGTTCATGGCAACACGGTCGTGTTAGAATGATCCCTTTTGGCCTTCTGACCTAAACCAATCAGATTAACCAGCTCAGTCTTTTTAGTTCTTCAGTCGCCTTACTTGCCCAATCTCAAACGGATGATTACATGACAATTAGTCATTAAGCGGACTCCTTTTTTCCCCCCAGAGAGACTTTCAATGAGCTGTTAAACTTTTCAATGTGCGTTTAAGAAGCATACAATCCTTTTCTTTAACGGGTTTGACACAAAGGATTTACTGCTGATACCTTCACATGAAGGAGATGATGCTGATACAGGGGACGCAGGTCCGGGTGCCTTGTGAGAATTTGTTGGCGAGTGGGTAACCCGCCTCTACCATCCGTCCTATTGGCCAACGTGCGATCACTGGAGAATAAACTGGATGAGCTCCGTTCGAGACTATCCTACCAACGGGACATTTAAAAACTGTAATATCTTTCACCGAGTCATGGCTGAATGACGGCATGGATAATATACAGTGGGCTGGGTTTTCCATGCATCGGCAAGACAGAGCTGCTACCTCCGGTAAGACAAGGGGTGGAGGTCTGTATTTGTCAATAACAGCTGGAGGTCTCTAAATGTTGTTCGCCTGAGGTAGATCTCATTATAAGCTGTAGACCACACTTTTTACCAAGAGTTTTTATCTATATTTTTTGTAGCTGCCTATTTAAGACCACAAACTGATGCTGGCATGAAGACCGCACTCAATGAGCTCGTACAGGAATCTTAAATCCGTTTTACCTCATTTCTACCATTATGTCACATGTGCAACCATAGGGAAAAGAAACTAGACCACCTTTACTCCACATACAGAGATGCGTACAAAGCTCTCCCTCTCCATCCATTTGGCAAATCTGACCATAATTCTATCCTCCTGATTCCTGCTTACGAGCAAAAACTAAAGCTGGAAGTACCAGTGACTCGCTCAATACGGAAGTGGTCAGATGATTCTAAACTACAGGACTGTTTTGCTAGCACAGACTGGAATATACACCCCTGGTCAAAAGTTTGGAATATTGCACACTCATGGCATTCTCTCAACCAGCTTCACCTGCAATGCTTCAGTCTTGAAGGAGTTCCCACATATGCTGAGCACTTGTTGGCTGCTTTTCCTTCACTGCGGTTCGACTCATCCCAAACCGTCTAAATTTGATGAGGTTCGAACCAAAAATCTCAAATTTGGACACCAGACGAAAGGACAAATTTCAACCGGTCTAATCTCTGTTGCTCGTGTTTCTTGGCCCAAGCAAGTCTCTTCTTCTTATTGGTGTCCTTTACTTACATACACAAATTGTAGACCTCCACAAGTCTGATTCATCCTTGGGAGCAATTTCCAAACGCCTGAAGGTACCATGTTCATCTGTACAAACAATAGTATGCAAGTATAAACACCATGGGACCACGCAGCCGTCATACCGGATGCGTTCTGTCTCCTAGAGATTAATGTACTTTGGTGTGAAAAGTGCAAATCAATCTCAGAACAACAGCAAAGTACCTTGTGAAGATGCTGGAGGAAACGGGTACAAACGTATCTATATCGACATAACCTGATAGGCCGCTCAGCAAGGAAGAAGCCACTGCTCCAAAATCGCCATAAAAAAGCCAGACTACGGTTTGCAACTGCACATGGGGACAAAGATTGTACTTTTTGGAAAAATGTCCTCTGGTCTGATGAAACAAAAATATAACTGATCATAATGACCATCGTTATGTTTGGAGGAAAAAGGGGGAGGCTTGCAAGCCGAAGAAAACCATTCCAACTGTGACGCACGGGGGTGGCAGCATCATGTTGGTGTGCTTTGCTGCAGGAGGGACTGGTGCACTTCACAAAATAGATGGCCAACTTTGTCACAAATGGGTCTTCTAAATGGGCAATGACCCCAAGCATACTTCCAAAGTTGTGGCAAAATGGTTTAAGGATAACAAAGTAAAGGTGTATTGGAGTGGCCATCACAAAGCCCTGACCTCAATCCTATAGAAACGTTGTTGGCAGAACTGAAAAGGCGTGTGCGAGCAAGGAGGCCTACAAACCTGACTCAGTTACACCAGTTCTGTCAGGAGGATGGCTAAAATTCACCCAACTTATTGTGGGAAGCTTGTGGAAGGCTACCCGAAACGTTTGACCCAAGGTAAACAATTTAAAGGCAATGCTACCAAATACTAATTGAGTGTATGTAAACTTCTGACCCACTGGGAATGTGGTGAAATAAAAGCTGAAATAAATCATTCTCTCTACTATTATTCTGACATTTCACATTCTTAAAATAAAGTGGTGATCTTAACTGACCTAAGACAGGGAATTTTTATTAGGATTAAATGTCAGGAATTGTGAAATACTGAGTTTAAATGTATTTGGCTAAGGTGTACAGTGGGGAGAACAAGTATTTGATACACTGCCGATTTTACAGGTTTTCCTACTTACAAAGCATGTAGAGGTCTGTAATTTTGATCATAGGTACACTTCAACTGTGAGAGACGGAATCTAAAACAAAAATCCAGAAAGTCACATTGTATGATTTTTAAATAATTAATTTGCATTTTATTGCATGACATAAGTATTTGATCACCTACCAACCAGTAAGAATTCCGGCTCTCACAGACCTGTTAGTTTTTCTTTAAGAAGCCCTCATTACCTGCACCTGTTTGAACTCATTACCTGTATAAAAGACACCTGTCCACACACTCAAACAGACTCTAACCTCTCCACAATGGCCAAGACCAGAGAGCTGTGTAAGGACATCAGGGATAAAATTGTAGACCTGCACAAGGCTGGGATGGGCTACAGGACAATAGGCAAGCAGCTTGGTGAGAAGGCAACAACTGTTGGCGCAATTATTAGAAAATGGAAGAAGTTCAAGATGACGGTCAATCTCCCTCGGTCTGGGGCACCATGCAAGATCTCACCTCGTGGAGCATCAATGATCATGAGGAAGGTGAGGGATCAGCCCAGAACTACACGGCAGGACCTGGTCAATGACCTGAAGAGAGCTGGGACCACAGTCTCAAAGAAAACCATTAGTAACACACTACGCCGTCATGGATTAAAATCCTGCAGCGCACGCAAGGTCCCCGTGCTCAAGCCAGCGCATGTCCAGGCCCGTCTGAAGTTTGCCAATGACCATCTGGATGATCCAGAGGAGGAATGGGAGAAGGTCATGTGTTCTGATGAGACAAAAATAGAGCTTTTTGGTCTAAACTCCACTCGCCGTGTTTGGAGGAAGAAGAAGGATGAGTACAACCCCAAGAACACCATCCCAACCGTGAAGCATGGAGGTGGAAACATCCTTCTTTGGGGATGCTTTTCTGCAAAGGGGACAGGACGACTGCACCGTATTGAGGGGAGGATGGATGGGGCCATGTATCGCGAGATCTTGGCCAACAACCTCCTTCCCTCAGTAAGAGCATTGAAGATGGGTCGTGGCTGGGTCTTCCAGCATGACAACAACCCGAAACACACAGCCAGGGCAACTAAGGAGTGGCTCCGTAAGAAGCATCTAAAGGTCCTGGAGTGGCCTAGCCAGTCTCCAGACCTGAACCCAATAGAAAATCTTTGGAGGGAGCTGAAAGTCTGTGTTGCCCAGCGACAGCCCTGAAACCTGAAGGATCTGAATGGAGGAGTGGGCCAAAATCCCTGCTGCAGTGTGTGCAAACCTGGTCAAGAACTACAGGAAACGTATGATCTCTGTAATTGCAAACAAAGGTTTCTGTACCAAATATTAAGTTCTGCTTTTCTGATGTATCAAATACTTATGTCATGCAATAAAATGCAAATTAATTACTTAAAAATTATACAATGTGATTTTCTGGATTTTTGTTTTAGATTCCGTCACTCACAGTGAGAAACACTGCTGATTTTGCAGGTTATCAAATACCTGTTCTCCCCACTGTATGTACTGTATATATATTATTTATTTTTATTTAACTTGGAAAGTCCGTTAAGAACAAATTATTATTTACATTGAATGCCTACCAACAAGGACACATCGACAGTTTTTTTTGTTCACCTTGTCGGCTCGGGTATTCGAACCAGCAACCTTTCGGTTACTGGCCCAATATGTTCCTGTATTCATCCGATGGCATTGAGGAGTATTCCACATCAGTCACAGTCTTCATCAGTAAGTGCATTGATGAAGTCGTCCCCACAGTGACTGTACGTACATACCCCAACCATAAGCCATGGATTACAGGCAACATCCGCACTGTGCTAAAGGGTAGTGGGACTTTAACCTGGACACTTGTAAGAAATCCCTCTATTCCCTCCGACGAACCATCAAACAGGAAAAGTGTCAATACAGGACTAAGATTGAATCCTACTACACCAGCTCCGAAGCTTTTTGGATGTGGCAGGGCATGCAAACTATTACGGAATAGGATGCCCCTACTTACACGTACATATTCCTCAACTAACCTGTATCCCTGCACATTGACTTGGTACCGGTACCCCCTGTATATAGCCTTGTTATTGTTACTTTTTTAGTTTATTTAGTAAATATTTTCTTAACTCCATTGTTGTTTAAGGCTTGTAAGCATTTCACGGTAAGGTCTAACCCTGTTGTATTTGGCACATATGACAAATAACATTTGATTTGATTGAGAAAGTAGAGCTTCAAACTATCACTTTCATAAAAACCCAGAAATGTTTAGTAGACTCAACCTCTGACTCTCTTGTCTCCCCTCCTCAGATCCTGTATGCCAACGAAGGGGAGTGCAGGAAGGAGGCGGACATGGAGACCGTCTCGCAAGGGGACAAGACCAACTGTTTGCCCCACAAAGGTCACGAGTTCATCCCCACGATCTACCACTTCCCCTCCAACTGCGAGGCCTGCACCAAGCCCTTGTGGAACGTTTTCAAGCCCCCACCCGCCCTGGAGTGCCGCCGCTGCCACGTCAAGTGCCACAGGGACCACCTCGACAAGAAGGAGGATGTCATCGCCCCCTGCAAAGGTACGGTCATGGAGGCTAGGTTAGACTGACAAGACCTGACTCTGTGGTGAAAAGGGGGAAAATAATATACTTAAAGGCCATTTTACAATTATACAATGCAGCCATTTTTATATCAATATCAAATCATTTCTGGGTAACGATTAAAGGAAAGTTCCACCCAAAAATGATATTTTGTTATTTGTCTCATTAGTCCATTGATATAGTCCCAAAATGTATAACTTTCAAAATACAGAAATGCAGCCGGTATGACGCAAAATGCGGAATTTCTGTATTTTAAAAGGACACACAATTTTAATAATGTAACTTGAATTTGGCTTTCGTTTAGTGGGAAGTGTTGGGTTTAAGGGGAGATTAACTTCCACCTCCTTAGGGACGTTGAGACATCTTGAGTTTGTGCTTTTGTCTCTAACCCCCCTCTCCTCTAACAGTGAACTACGACGTGACCTCTGCACGGGACATGCTCCTGCTGGCCTTGACCCAAGACGAGCAGAAGAAATGGATCGGCCATCTGGGCAAGAAGATCCCCAAAACACCGCCCTCCTCCTTCCTGAGGGCGTCGCCCCGAACCCTGTCCACCCGCTCCGGAACCAACCAGTCCTTTCGCAAGAACCCCAAAAGCATCACGGGCAAGCCAAGGTAACCTTACACACATACTCTCTGGGCATAAAATGACATTGTATTCCCTATATAGTGCACTACTTTTGGTCAAGAGTAGTGCACTATATAGGGCATAGGGTGCCATTTCAGACACAACCTCTGATTGTCCCACGAAGCAGCCCTTTTCAACCTAAAAGTTGTTCTGTAGTAATCTGCTTATTCTCTGGTAGGGCCTTAGCAGACACACTTGTTTTCTATAGCTTGATGCTTGTTTTGGACAATACAGAAGATTGAGGAATTGTAGGCTTCTATTCTGGGGAGTTAAGAGCGGGTGTGCTCCAGTCCAGAAGTCCTCTTTTCATCGCTGCAGCTGCTGGTGGACTGTCTGTTTCGGTTTTGTCATCCAGTCCAGTCAGTCACGTGACTTGCCATTTGTCTTCTACCGCCCTTTGTGACTGTAACAGGTTGCAGTCTCATTCTGCTACCACAGACTCCAGACTCCAAGCAACAGACACAACATCCAGCACTTGTTGACAACAACTCCTCCACACAAAATTTACCGAAGTCTTAACTTTTTTTTCTCCTTTTGGCCTGATTATTTATTATTAACTGACTGTGTTAATGGTGTATCTAACATCAGTGGAACTGTCCTCCTTTGTGGTTCTTTCTCGTTTACCTTGGGGAACTCTTTCTATCTCATTTGACACTAAAGCATTGTTGGTTGGTTTCATTGACTAACTCTAAGCCCTCTATGCAACTTTTCCTGAAGCAGGTGTCCCATATATGGGTTGTTGCATTTCTCTCTAGCAAGAATGATGCCAGAGACCCTCGAAGACATAATGAAGTTGCAGTTACGATGTCTTTTAAGCACGTTTTTTTTCTATGTAATATATTCATATCTATCGGGGGTACTAACCAAGTGTAAAATGTCTTCCACTCTTTTACTGGACACCTGTTTTCTCTTATTTCTTCCAGCTAACCATCTGAACGTTTGGATTCTATTGGGACTTGGTATTTTTTCTCACCCTCCCTCCATTATCCCCTCACGTTAAAGGAGAATCCCTATTTTTATATTGAAGTAAATTAAAGCAATCTGACCAGGGCTGTAAACAAGGCCTGATATTCCCCTCACCCCCTCCTCCCCTATCCTCACCCCGGAGCCTCAACTAAGACTGCTTCACCCAGGCACCACATACTTGCAACTCTTCGTTTCTTCCAGAAGATGGCGTGGGTCATCTTTCCTAAACTTGGGACTTGGGACCTGGATGGAGAGCAATAGAAAGAAAGAGGCTTGTGTCATGCAGTGGGTAGTACATATTCCATATCGTTCATGGGAAGGGATTCTGGTTGAATGAAAGACTGCGGTTTTTGCTGGGACTCTTGCATGTCAACATGGAGGGATTGTAGTGGCTTAACTCTGCAGTGAATGGGTACATCTCGGGGATATGGAAATGTGTTTTTTTTTTTTCTTCCCTTGTCTGAGAAAAGATGTCCTCGATCAGTAACTGTTTCCTTCAAAATGTACTTTGATGCCTTTTACTGGTGACCTTTTTCTATCCTTTACTCTGCACATCAGTTATATCAGGGGTCAGTTGGGACAGAGTATGTATTGGGAA
Source organism: Thymallus thymallus (assembly GCA_023634145.1). NCBI lineage: Eukaryota > Metazoa > Chordata > Actinopteri > Salmoniformes > Salmonidae > Thymallus > Thymallus thymallus. The sequence continues at coordinate 29,243,430 of CM042382.1, read as the reverse complement.
CTGAGTATTAGATGTTGAGTGAGGAGCATGCAAGATCATCATTTAAATCTATGCATTATTATTTTTATTATAATTATTGTTATTGCCCCAAGCCATAAGGAAATTCCATTGTAATGGCGTATAGGAGACCTAAAAACTACCAGGTTTTTTTCTTTCTTTTTTTTCCTTCTCTGTGTTCATTGGGTACATTGTTTTCTGTAATATTGTTTTTTTTTTTTTTTCTTGTATTTTTGTATGTATTGCCTTACATTGACTCATAGATAAATGGTTCAAAAGGAAAACATTAAGTTAACAAATGTAAAACTGCACTGTTTGAATTGTAAATTATTTGTAGAAGACTAAACAGGTGTAGCATTTGGCCCACCTAGTGCCTTAACGTTTGGATAACAATTTTACTGCCATATCTGTTTGTGTTTTATCTCCAAAAACAAGACAAATCTTAACTCTTCCATAATTATTTTTTAAATATCTGCCACACTGGTTTTATCAGAACGTTCCCTGTCTGGTTTGAGTATTTCTAATGCCTCTTTATAATGCAATAGTGTAATGTGTCAACACAAAGTTCCCAGTATGTATTTCACTAAAGTTTCTGGATGGTGTACCTTGACGAAGACATGTTAAAGATTTTGTTATATTAATATGGTAACGTTTCAAGCAAACCCCACTCGGTGTACATCATTAAAGAATTTAAGGATCACGAATACCTCCTCAATAATTCTAAATGGTTTTTACAACTTTGTTCAGTAAAAAGAGAAAAGCACTGGAACTATGATCTATTTTGTCTTGGATGAATCGCATGTTTAATTGCATTGGAGGCCGCACTGATGGATAGGTGTCAATAAACATATCTTTATCATCTACACACTTCTCTTTTGTTACGTATGTAGGCTGAGATTGATGTTGATATACAGTTCTTTATTCGGAGCAACTGCATATAGGACTTTACCAATCCTAGTGCTGTGATTGTAGCTAGTCATTATATGGTTAGTGCAATATGGGATCCTTTGGACGTTCCATTCAACAATCACAGTGTTGGGAACAGAGAAGAGGTGTGTGTGTGTGTGAGAGAGACTGGGATGAGCGTCACTGTTTGGCAGAAAGCACAAAGTAAATTAGATGAAGAACCACTAATATGTTGCTTTTAAAACATGGGTAAATGTAGGCTAGTGATTTGCTCCTTTTACAGTAATTGGGCTAGTCTTCAACAGACCATGATTCATAAGTGTCATAAGGACAGTCAACCTTGTAGACAGATTACGTATTTGATCAAACATTTTTAGTTTGATTTTTTTAAATAGTTGATATTGTCTGCGTTAGTGGGAACTTTGAGATTAGAAAAGTACTTTTACAAATGCATTTGTTGAAGAAATTCCACTGGGATCAGGGGCCCACTGAACATAACAGCTTCGTTCTCATGAATTTGGCTACAAGCGTCTGCTAATGAAATTTATAACTTAATATGGTGTAATTGCAGAATGCAATTTGGTGTTTCTTGATGTGGGCGTTCCTTGATATCAGGAAACGCCCATTGGTCATTTCTGGCGTTATGAGACTGATGGTTTCTTGATACAGATGATTTGTTTACATAGCCGGTTTGGATATTGAGGTTAGGAAAAAGGTTAATATTTAGCTAAAATGCTACAGCTGTCAAAAACGCTTGTCCCCTACGCGAAAGAAACGGCTACGGACCAATGGCGAGCATCGAATGGGTGTAACTTGACATAAAAAACGCCAATATCAGAACACGCCCCTAATTGCATCTGCAATTATACCCTTCTCCCTCACACGTTGGGCTGTCCAGACTCAGGACCAGGCGGGATAGTTGCAGGCAGAGTGCATCGATAGGTTTTTCAGCGCGCACCCTGCCGTGTAGTTGCAGCGTCATTGTGCGAACTGTTTGAATGAAGTTCGGTGTAGCTACTAGCTAGCTAGACAGAAACCTAATCGTAGCCAACTGCACCCCACAGCGAATTCGCGCCCCGTTGACAGGACTTCGAGATTAGCAAACAAAACTGCCTAAAATATGACCGTGTTTACAGGTAAGTTAATGCTGTAATGTAACCACTTACAATTATGGTCAATTTTCCGAACTATTTATACACGTGTTTTAATTATCGCTATTGGAACGCTAACAAGCTAAAGCGTTAGCTAGCCACCATAGGCCGTAAAGTAAACCAACTAGCAAACTGCCTGACAAAAATAACAGATTCGGGAGTGTTCTCTCTGATTTAAGAAAATACGGCATGACACACTATTTAGCTAGTTAAGTAACCTATGTACGTGTTTGGTTTTGTTGACATAGTAACTCAACTATTTTGTCTAACTAGTTAACTACTTAGTTTTATGTTTGCTATCAGCACTTGTTAACTTCCCGCAGTCACGTCAATATTTAGCTTGCTAACCCGCTAACTGTTAAGCTAGCTAGAAAATGAACTGTCTTACTCTGTACACAAAGAGCCTAGGTATGAAAATTATGCTGCAACGTTATATCTGGCCCAAATAAACGTGCGAAGTAGCAAGTTTTGTTATCGATAATTGTGTGTTTTTGTGATTATTTTGCTTGCCAGTTAGGTAGTTAGCTAACTGACGTTAGCTATCGAATTTAGTAAGATGACTTAGGTAACATGCTACCTATCATAGTAATCACAGTAGTAGCCGCAGGTTTTCACTCGCTTCTAACTAACAATATTGATGATGTAATTCATGTTAAAACATGGTAGCTGAAAGGGTAACGTTAGCAAACTATGTAAACATCGCTGTAAACATTATGCGTTTTGCTTGCTTGCCAGCCTTTATTCTCCCTAAATAAAGAATAAAAAATCTAGCTTTTTAGATACCGTTACCGTATATGTGACTATTTAGCAGGTGATTAAGACTAACATAACCAAAACATCCTTTGCAACACAGGTTCACTGTAAAATATGATTGTGCTGTGTCATTCATGATAAGACACGATGCATCAAATCAGTGTATTTGTCACGTGCGCCGAATTTATTTAACCTTTATTTAACTAGGCAAGTCAGTTAAGAACAATGTAATATTACATTTTACATTTTAGTCATTTATCTTATCCAGAGCGACTTACAGTTAGTGCATACATGTTCATACCTTGTTCGTACTGTTCCCCCGTGGGAAATCGAAACCCACAACCCTGGCGTTGCAAGCACCATGCTCTACCATCAGAGCTACAAGGGACAATGACGGCCTACCTACAGGGTTAGTCCCTGGAGCAAAATTAGGGTTAAGTGCCTTGCTCAAGGACACATCAACAGGTTTTTTTTTTTTACCTTGTCAGCTCAGGTATTCAAACCAGCGACCTTTCGGTTACTGGCCTAACGCTCCAACCGCTAGTGTACCTGCCGCCCTTTCACACAACAGGTGTAGACCTTACAGTGAAATGCTTACTTATAAACCCTAACCAACAGTGCAGTGTAAGTATAAAAAAAATTGCTGTTAGCTAAACTATATATATAAGTAAAGAACTAAAAAACAGTCAACATAACAGTAGCGAGGCTGTATACAGGTGGTACCAGTAGAGTCAAAGTGCGGGGGCACCGGTTAGTTGGGCTAATATGTACATGTAGGTATAGTTAGTGACTATGCATAGATGATAAACCGAGTGTAGCAGCAGCGTAAAGGAGGGGGTGGGGGCACAATGCAAATAGTCCGGGTAGCCATTTGATTACCTATTCAGGTGTCTTATGGCTTGGGGGTAAAAGCTGTTGAGAAGCCTTTTGGTCCTAGACTTGGTGCTCGGTACCGGTAGCAGAGAGAACAGTCTATGGCTGTGCTCTTTGACAATTTTTAGGGCCTTCTCTGACGCTGCTTGGTACGGAGGTCCTGGATGGCAGGAAGCTTGGCCCCAGTGATGTACTGGGCCGTACGCACTACCCTCTGTAGTGCCTTGCAGTCAGTGTTGAGGATCAGCGTGGCAGATGTGTTGTTATCTACCCTTACCACCTGGGGGGGCGGCCCGTCAGGAAGTCCAGGATCCATTTGCAGAGGGAGGTGTTTAGACCCAGGGTCCTTAGCTTAGTGATGAGCTTTGAGGGCACTATGGTGTTGAACGCTGAGCTGTAGTCGATGAATAGCATTCTCACGTAGGTGTTCCTTTTGTCCAGGTGGGAAAGGGCTGTGTGGAGTGCAATAGATATTGCATCATCTCTGGATCTGTTTGAGCGGTATGCAAATTGGAGTGGGTTTAGGGTTTCTGGGATAATGGTGTGAGCCATGACCAACCTTTCAAAGCACTTCATGGCTACAGACGTGTGTGCTACAGGTCTGTAGTCATTTAGGCAGGTTACCTTAGTGCTCTTGGGCACAGGGACTATGGTGGTCTGCTTGAAACATGTTGGTATTAGACTCAATCAGGGACAGGTTGAAAATGTCAGTGAAGACACCTGCCAGTTGGTCAGTGCATGCCCGGAGCACGTGTCCTGGTAATCCGTCTGGCCCACCGGCCTTGGAATGTTGACCTGTTTAAAGGTCTAACTCACGTCAGGTTATGGAGAGCGTGATCACACGTCGTCCGGAACAGCTGGTGCTCTCATGCATGCCTCAGTGTTGCTTGCCTCGACGTGAGCATAGAACTGATCAGGGATGCCCCTCCCACTCCCTGATGGTTAGTTATAACAGATACCACTGTCTATTGTTTTTTGTTTTTTTTTTCTCTTTTATTTCTACAGTGAATGTGAAATGGGGAAAAGAGAAGTTTGATGCAATAGAGCTGAACACAGAAGAACCTCCCATGGTCTTCAAGGCTCAGCTCTTTGCCTTGACAGGGGTACAACCAGAGAGACAGAAGGTTATGGTCAAGGGAGGCACACTCAAGGTACATTTTTAGTCTCATTTTTGTTAATCGGTGAATGTCATCACTTGGACTACGGATGAACAATACATGGTCTATTTCCAAAGATACTTGAATCATCTGTATGTCTTTTTTTTTTTTTAAGGACGATGACTGGGGAAACGTCAAATTGAAGAATGTAAGTATATCCTAAGAGTTGTCATGTTACTTCTGTCAATATTGTGGAACGTAGACTGATCTATTGCCATTGTCATTAAGTGGACCTGTTTTGGGGTAGTGTTACTTACGATGTTATCTAGCCTAATGCTGCAGGGTGATCTATTTTCTTCTTCATTGATTACCATCACTAGATATCCTATGGTACACAGTGTGAAATGGGATACTGTTCCTCCTCTCTCCACCCCCCCATCCCCCTCTGTCCTAGGGGATGACTCTGTTGATGATGGGCTCAGCAGAGGCCCTGCCCGAGGAGCCTGCAGTCAGGCCCATGTTTGTAGAGGACATGACTGAGGACCAGCTGGCCTCAGCTGTGAGTAAATGTTTATTAGCTGGCTCTTAATAGCAATGTCTAGTCTACTGTTTACTAGCTGGTTCAAGGCCAGTGTCTAATCTGCTGGTGTGGAACTGTATGATAAGTTCAGGCTATGCCTCGCACAGTAGTGCTATGAACGGATACAGCTGTCTGTCATTTCTATTACCCATGATGGAAATTGAGATCTTGTACAATGTGTGACTTACTCATTAGATGTCTGTTTTGTTTAAAGGGAATGGATGATGGCTGGGTTTGCCAGCGCAGGCAGTAAGGAGAAACTAACCCCATTTTGCTTGTTATCTGTGTAGATGGAGATGCCTTGCGGACTGACCAACCTGGGCAACACCTGCTATATGAACGCTACAGTGCAGTGTCTTCGCTCCGTGCCAGAGCTCAAAGGAGCCCTCAAAAGGTGGGCTCTTGATTTTTGCGTTAATGCCACTCTGAGGATGCAAGCAACTTCTGTCAGGGATCTAATCTATAGTGATGGTGCAATATGATTCTTATTGATTTGATATCTATATGCAGCTGACAATTATATCACATGCATTGTTTGTCTTAGAAGCTTTGAGGCTTTTTAACATTATATAGTCTTGTCTCATTTTGGCCTTACCATGAGCAGGTGACTAGGGTGTGTCTAAGTTTAGACAGAAGACTGTTTTTGTTCTTAGACGTGGTGTTTTATGGCTTTGATCTTACTTATTAGCCCTCTGTCTCCCTCTACAGGTACGCAGGTGCTCTGAGGTCCTCAGGGGCCAACGCACCATCTCAGTACATCACAGCAGGTCAGTGCCTGGCATTTGTCTGTCTTTGGTTCTCTGCTAGTGTAGACAGTACGTCAGAGCCATCGGGTTCCTATTCAATTACTAAGTATTCTAGTTCCTAATTATATGGTCAGCGCACAGTGCTGCCAATAACAGCATTGGTGTTGGGTACTATGAACTGTAGGTGGCTTTGGGTAAAGGGTCAGCTAAATGTCCATGTTATAACTGCTAAATTACCATTTGTATTCCCCTCCTCAGCCCTCCGTGACCTCTACGAGACCATGGACAAGACTTCCTCCAGCATACCTCCAATCATCCTGCTACAGTTCTTGCACATGGCTTTCCCCCAGTTCGCTGAGAAGGGAGACCAGGGACAGTACCTTCAGCAGGTGAGACCAGGGCCACTGGCTGGCACCAGTCACTCACTCATCACCAGAAGATGCTGCTTTGCTAATACTGTTTTGTACTACTCCTTAACACTTGTCTAGACTGAACCACATTGATTGCTCAGTTTCAATTAGCCCAAGAGGACGTTGAATAATTGTGTATACAGCATGTGGTCTGAGGAGTAGAAATGGGCTTAATTTGTTGATGTCTGCCAAGGATGCCAACGAGTGCTGGTTACAGATGATGCGGGTTCTTCAGCAGAAGTTGGAGCCACAAGACCCAGAAGCTCCCATGGAGGTATATGTATAAACAAGTATGTAAGTTGTCAAGGTAGCTATAGATGTGGATGTCTGTCCTAACTCTCCCTTTTTCTCTCTTGTCAGACTGACACTGACAGTGGAGCTGCTGCTGTCGCCGCCAAGAAGAACTTCATCGACCAGTATTTTGGGGTGGAGTATGAAACCACGTATCCTTGCAGTCGGAACGCCTGACCAATATGAGATGAGCGTATGATCTATTAGGGAAAGGAATATGGCTTCCAGAGTTTTTATTGGATGTGGCAAGGGGCGAAGCAACATTTTAGAAACCCACATCTTGGCTGTGTAGAGGCATTTTTCAATTTCTAATATAAAAGCAAATTTCCTGCAATTCTATGTATTTTGCCATGGCTAATCCTGTGTTATAACTATACTATGCTAAATTCATTGTTTTCAATTCTCCCTGATTGTCTAGCTTTAATTTAGATGATTTGTTAGTTCTCAAAGACTTTGTGCATTACTTTTTCTTTGCAACTCTGCCTAGAAGGCCAGCATCCCGGAGTCGCCTCTTCACTGTTGAAGTTGAGAATGGTGTTTTGTGGGTACTATTTAATGAGGCTGCCAGTTGAGGACTTGTGAGGCGTCTCTTTCTCAAACTAGACACTAATGTACTTGTCCTCTTGCTCAGTTGTGCACCAGGGACTCCTACTCCTCTTTCTATTCTGGTTAGAGCCAGTTTGCGCTGTTCTGTGAAGGGAGTAGTACACAGCGTTGTACGAGATCTTCAGTTTCTTGGCAATTTCTCGCATGGAAAAGCATTAATTTCTCAGAACAAAGATAGACTGGCGAGTTTCAGAAGAAAGTAATTTTTTTCTGGCCATTTTGAGCCTGTAATCGAACCCACAAATGCTGATGCTCCAGATACTCAACTAGTCTAAAGAAGCACAACAGTTTTCAGCTGTGCTAACATAATTGCAAGAGGGTTTTCTAATGATAAATTGGCTTTTTAAAACTATAAACTTGAATTAGCTAACACAACATGCCATTGGAACACAGGAGTGATGGTTTCTAATAATGGGCCTCTGTACGCCTAGGTAGATATTCCATAAAAAAATCAGCCGTTTCCAGCTACAATAGTCATTTACAACATTAACAATGTCTACACTGTATTTCTGATCAATTTGATGGTATTTTAATGGACAAAAACAAGGACATTTCTAAGTGACCCCAAACTTTTGAACAGTAGTGTGTGTGTGTGTATATATCACTTTTCTACATACTTTATCTGTTTTTAGTAGTTTGGTTACACTGAAATACTTTTTCCATCCTGCGCTTTTTAAATGTTTTTTGACACTTAAGGCGACATGAAAAAAATACACTTAGGCAATCCGCCTAAGGATTCAATGGCAGAAAAATCCCTGGCTTCCACATTTAAAATATTATTTCAACAAACCATTTGCTCTCCTCCAATGAATGAGTCTCCTATTTCTCAGTTTCTTTCTTAAAGATATGCTTAACTTTGGTGACTGTATTTTTTAAACCTCCCGCTTTGGGCTGGATGTGTCGATGAGCAGAATTACTTTCTCAACTCAATTAGTCACGAAATTCCCAGTGTGAAAGCAACAGTCTTTCTGGAAGCTGTGCTTTGGCGTTTTCCCTACATTTTCCCCCACGTGGGCCAGCCCCTAGCAATTTGAGTTCTAGTCAATGAGCTTCAGCTCTTTGCAATTTGAGTGACAGCTTGCAAGCTACACACACAGGTAGCAATGACGTGGTGCATACAGTGGGGAGAACAAGTATTTGATACACTGCCGATTTTGCAGGTTTTTCCACTTACAAAGCATGTAGAAGTCTGTAATTTTTATCATAGGTACTCTTCAACTGTGAGTGACGGAATCTAAAACAAAAATCCAGAAAATCACATTGTATGATTTTTAAGTAATTAATTTGCATTTTATTGCATGACATAAGTATTTGATACATCAGAAAAGCAGAACTTAATATTTGGTACAGAAACCTTTGTTTGCAATTACAGAGATCATACGTTTCCTGTAGTTCTTGACCAGGTTTGCACACACTGCAGCAGGTATTTTGGCCCACTCCTCCATCCAGATCCTTCAGGTTTCGGGGCTGTCGCTGGGCAATACGGACTTTCAGCTCCCTCCAAAGATTTTCTATTGGGTTCAGGTCTGGAGACTGGCTAGGCCACTCCAGGACCTTGAAATGCTTCTTACGGAGCCACTCCTTAGTTGCCCTGGCTGTGTGTTTCGGGTCGTTGTCATGCTGGCTTGAGCAGGGGGACCTTGCGTGCGCTGCAGGATTTTAATCCATGACGGCGCAGTGTGTTACTAATGGTTTTCTTTGAGACTGTGGTCCCAGCTCTCTTCAGGTCATTGACCAGGTCCTGCCGTGTAGTTCTGGGCTGATCCCTCACCTTCCTCATGATCATTGATGCCCCACGAGGTGATCTTGCATGGTGCCCCAGACCAAGGGAGATTGACCGTCATCTTGAACTTCTTCCATTTTCTAATAATTGCGCCAACAGTTGTTGCCTTCTCACCAAGCTGCTTGCCTATTGTCCTGTAGCCCATCCCAGCCTTGTGCAGGTCTACAATTTTATCCCTGGTGTCCTTACACAGCTGTTTGATTGAGTGTGTGGAGTCCGTTTGATTGAGTGTGTGGACAGGTGTCTTTTATACAGGTAACGAGTTCAAACAGGTGCAGTTAATACAGGTAATGAGTGGAGAACAGGAGGGCTTCTTAAAGAAAAACTAACAGGTCTGTGAGAGCCGGAATTCTTACTGGTTGGTAGTTGATCAAATACTTATGTCATGCAATAAAATGCAAATTAATTATTTAAAAATCATACAATTTGATTTTCTGGATTTTTGTTTTAGATTCCGTCTCTCACAGTTGAAGTGTACCTATGATAAAAAAATTACAGACCTCCACATGCTTTGTAAGTAGGAAAACCTTCAAAATCGGCAGTGTATCAAATACTTGTTCTCCCCACTGTATATCTGCACGTATGTGAAGTAGTATGCAATTTCCGGGGACCACTTTTGGCTCATGAGCGCTACTTTCAGAACTACTGGCTAAAAAGTATACAAAAGTACCAGCGAATCTCTTTAACCCCTGTCCACAGTATGAAATGTACAGAGTCTGAGGATGAGGAGCCAGCTAAAGGTAAAGAGAGCCAGCTTCAACTCAGCTGTTTCATCAACCAGGAGGTCAAGTACCTGGCCACCGGCCTCAGACTGGTGAGTAGTACCAAAGCAACACGCAAAGGAACACGCGGACGCGTACATACAAATGCACAGAAACACACAGGCGTGCACGCACACACACACAGACCAATACACACACGTACAGGAACACAAAGGCGCACTCGCCCACCATGATGTCTCGAAGGTGGTCTGTCACCATGGCAACACTGATCTAATCCCATCATGTCCCTCTGTTTTTCTCTCTCTCTCTCCAGAGACTGCAGGAAGAAATCACCAAGCTGTCGCCGTCTTTGCAAAGAAATGCCCTGTACATAAAATCTGTATGTTTGGGCTGGGCCCGTAAGATTCTTGTGAGATGTATTTTATTGTTATGTTGTTTTAGCTGGTTGATTTAAGGTTCACGTTGTCTCCCTTCCTTCGTCTAGTCTAAAGTCAGCCGCCTCCCTGCCTACCTGACCATTCAGATGGTTCGCTTTTTCTACAAAGAGAAGGAGTCTGTCAATGCCAAAGTCCTAAAGGTAGGTCTTCTGTTGTTTGTAGGAATGTCCCCCTAATAGATGGGATTGTCATCAGTATACTGTTGTAAGTGGATGAATATTGTCCTGATGCCCCCCCCAATTGACTGGATTTTCCAGGATGTCAAGTTCCCGTTGATGCTGGATGTGTATGAGCTGTGTACCTCTGAGCTGCAGGAGAAGATGGTGACAGTCAGGTCAAAGTTCAAGGGGATTGAGGACAAGAAGCTGGAGAAACAGTCACAGAAGGTACAAATATATACAGTCGTGGTCAAAAGTTTTTAGAATGACACTTGTATTCGTCTCCACAAAGTTTGCTGCCTCAGTGTTGATAATGGCAATTTGCAAATACTCCAGAATGTCATGAAGAGTGATCAGATGAATTGCAAAGTCCCTCTTTGCCATGAAAATGAACTTAATCCCAGAAAAACATTTCCACTGCATTTCAGCCCTGCCACAAAAGGACCAGCTGCCATCATGTCAGTGATTGTCTCGTTAACATAGGTGAGAGTGTTGACGAGGACAAGGCTGGAGATTACTCTGTCATGCTGATTGAGTCAGAATAAGACTGGAAGCTTTAAAAGGAGGGTGGTGCTTGAAATCATTGTTCTTCCTCTGTCAACCATGGTTACCTGCAAGGAAACACGTGCCGTCATAATTGCTTTGCACAAAAAGGGCTTCACAGGCAAGGATATTGCTGCTGGTAAGATTGCACCTAAATCAACCATTTATCGGATCATCAAGAACTTCAAGGAGAGAGGTTCAGTTGTTGTGAAGAAGGCGTCAGGGCGCCCAAGAAAGTCCAGCAAGCGCCAGGACCGTCTCCTAAAGTTGATTCAGCTGCGGGATCGGGGCACCACCAGTGCAGAGCTTGCTCAGGAATGGCAGCAGGCAGGTGTGAGTGCATCTGCATGCACAGTGAGGCGAAGACTTTTGGAAAATGGCCTGGTGTCATGAAGGGCAGCAAAGAAGCCACTTCTCTCCAGGAAAAACATCAGGGACAGGGATTGGACTGCTGAGGACTGGGGTAGAGTCATTTTCTCTGATGAATCCCCTTTCCAATGCCTTTTCCAGCATGATGGAGCACCTTGCCATAAGGCAAAAGTGATAACTAAGTGGCTCGGGGAACAAAACATCGACATTTGGGTCCATGGCCAGGAAACTCCCCAGACCTTAATCCCATTGAGAACTTGTGGTCAATCCTCAAGAGGCGGGTGGACAAACAAAAACCCACAACTTCTGACAAACTCCAAGCAATGATTATGCAAGAATGGCCTGCCATCAGTCAGGATGTGGCCCAGAACTTAATTGACAGCATGCCAGGGCAGATTGCAGAGGTCTTTAATTATACTTCAGTGTACCATAGTAACTACTGACAAAGATCTAAGAACACTGAAGCAGCAAACTTTGTGGAAACCAATACTTGTCATTCTCAAAACGTTTGACCATGACTGTAGAATCTATTTGTGATCCGTCTCTACTACAATTCAGCTTTGAACTGCACATTTATACTCTACAAAATAAACTCAAAACCTCCAAGAAATTTGTTCCCTGAGCAAACAAAGCAACTCTGTGAACGAACGTCTCAAAGAACATGCGTCTAGTCCGTGTAGCTTATGTTTTGTCTTTGTGCATCAAGCAGGTGGAGAAGAAAGTGGGAGACAAACTGAAAGAAGTGAAATATGAGCCCTTTTCATTCGACGATGGTTGGTTACTTTACATCATATGGTTTTTGTTGCCTACCTTTACAAACAAAGCATCGTTCAGTCGTGTAAGGGATAGGTTGTTAAACAAATTTGAAGGGGAAATGTTTCTAAATGTAATATAAGCTTGTTTTGTCTATCCCCTGCAGACCTTGGCTCCAACAACAGCGGTTACTACGACCTGCAGGCAGTGCTGACACACCAGGGCCGATCCAGCTCCTCCGGACACTACGTCGGCTGGGTCAAGAGGAAAGAAGGTAACCTCCATAGCGTTAAGAAAAGTCTCCACCGTGCAATCAATGTGATGAATAGATACACGTCAACCTGCACCTTAATGGGGTAGTTCACCTCAAAGTCAGTTCAACACAGCGGAGAACGTGGGATACGGACCCAGATAGATTTTAGACCACTTTACTTTTAAGGCTGAACTGGTAGCCTAGCGGTTAGAGCGTTGGGAAAGGTCGCTGGTTCGAATACCCAAGCCGACAAGGTGATAAAGTTGTCGGTGTCCTTGAGCAAGGCACTTAACCCTAATTTACTCCAGGGGCTGACCCTGTAGGTAGGCCGTCATTGTAAATAAGAATTTGTTCATAACTGACTTGCCTAGTTAAATAAAAAATGTGCTCCCAGTAACTGCATATGTGCACGAGTGCACTTCGCTAAAACGTGATAGCTGCAGGACCAAAACGGTGGAAGTTTACCCTCATGCTTCACACTCTTAGTTGTTGTGGAATTTGGCCTGATTATTGTTGTTTACCTTGTAATCATACTACTGTATTAATAGATTTTTGTCAACGTACAGATGTATGACTTTTAAAATACATCCATGTTTTTCCAATACAGATGAGTGGGTGAAGTTTGATGACGACAAGGTGAGTGTGGTGTCTCCAGAGGATATACTGAGGCTGTCCGGTGGAGGAGACTGGCATATAGCCTACGTCCTACTGTACGGACCCAGACGACTGGAAATACTTGAAGAAGAGAAACCGTAATCAATTTAATGCAAAAAACGAATCTAACCAACCAACAAATGCCATTTCCAAGCACTGTCTACTCTGCATAGATGTGCAATAAATTCTGGGTGTCTTTAAAAATGGATGACCTTTAATTTTTTGTTTTTATAACTTCTTGACACGTTTGTAAAGCCATCCTACATAAACATGAGTGCAGGAAGTTAACCCATCTGTCAGAGGAAGGTTTTAAATGGTTTATTATTATTGAGCCAGGCAATCTCTGGACTGGATCACAGAGGTTTTGAGGTTCTAGTTCTGCAATTTCACAAAATGTTTTCTACACGTATATTTTTTTAAGCCTTGAACAAGGTGCTCATGTCATAGTACTTCTCTGTAGTCATTTAACTAATCAGCTGTACAGAAAGTATTTGGCCAAATGATCTAATCTGGTTCAGGTGTCTTTCAAGTTACCCTCTACCTTTTAATTTAAATGTATTTGAGACCTCCCCTGTCACCTACAGTACCCACTATTCAAACCATAACTAATGCTTACGCCCCTCTCCTGTCAGATCTCTTTAGGAAACAAAACAGTCTTGCACATTGCTTTCGTCATTGTAGTCGGGTGACTTCTCATCATACGAGCAAATGCGGTTCACTCTCTCATACATGCAGTCATTATCCTGACCGCCAGCCAACTGATGGCTTTTCATAAATGGTGAAAATAAACTTATACCAAACCATGTTCTGATTTAAATGATTCACTTTTTTTTTATTCATCTAAATGCCCTGGCTGTGAGGGATCTAAGTGGGTATAGCTAAATTAATAAAGCTTCTGGTCAAAGTTCAGCATTTATTTGAAAAAAGTTTGATTACAGAGGATGAAATTACAGGATAAACAAATGTTTTCAGGGACGATTTAGGCCTTGTCAAGCCAGGGAGGGGTGTGTCTCGTTGAGGATGTCTGCAATCTTAACGAAGCCAGCAGCATTGAGTGCTGCAACCAGGCTCTCGATGGTGGCCTGAGTCCCCTCGCGGTCCTGCCAGGCCACCAGCAGCAGCTTGGCCTGCATGTCCACGTCCTCGCTTTCTGTCTCAATCTCCCGGATCTCCGCTGCTTTTATCTCCAGCTGGCCGGCCAGGGTCTTCCACTGGGCACCCAACTTTGCTGCTATGTCATCCATCTGCTGGTTAGACACCAGCTTTGTCTCCATGCTCGGACCTGGGGGCACAAAATAAAGGAATTAGGTGATTTTGTAAAATCAAAAATACATGAACAAAAGGGATGTGATCAGGTCAATATAGAAAATCAGGGGGGAGAAATTTGATTGTACAACTACTCATATCTACAAGCTCTACACTTTAGTTATGCTGGAACTCACTGTCGTTGCTCTCTTTGAGAAGGGTGTCACTGTTGTCTTCATCGTCTTCCTCTCCTGTCTTTATCTCCTCAGACGGGAGGTCCTTCTGTGATGACAGGGCAAAAGTCCATCATGAGTGAGGTGGAGACATGGGGAACGATCTCAATTGCATACTCCTTGCGTCCTCTGGGTTGTGAGGACATGTATGCAATTGAGATGCTGAACCCTTTGCATAAGTCATAAAATGTTAGTCTCCAAGCATGCATAGTTCCAGACCAGACAACTCACCGGCAGCTCCTTGGCCAGTTTGATGACCATGCTCTCCAGGTAGTCAGCCAGGCTCTTGAACTGATGGTTGGTGGGCTGGAAGAAGTGGGGACTCCTCCTAGACAACAGACGCAGGGCTCGCCAGCCATAGTTTGAGTTACGCACCACCCTACAGGACAGGGTGGAGGTGAGTGGAGAATATTGCACCAGAACACTTTTTACATGGCAGGATCTTTCTTGACACAATTGGCTAGGTCATAGGACATTAGACAATAAACAATTCCATTACACTTATCCACAGTGTAAAAAAAACATAAGGAACACCTTCCTAACATTGAGTTGCACCCCCTGTTGCCCTCAGAACAGCCTCAGTTCATTGAGGCATGGCCTGTACAAGGTGTCAAAAGCGTTCCACGGGAATGCTGGCTCATGTTGACTCCAATGCTTTCCACAGTTGTCAAGTTGGCTGGATGTCCTTTGGTGGTGGACCATTCTTGATACACACAGGAAACTGTTGTGTGGAAAAACCCAGCAGCGTTGCAGTTCTTGACACACTCAAAGCGCCTGACACCTACTACCACACCCTGGTCAAATGCACTTCAATCTTTTGTCTTGTCCATTCACCCTCAATGGCACACATACACATAAGTTACTTGAGGCTTAAAAATCCTTCTTTAACCTGTCTCCTCCCCTTCATCTACACTGATTGAAGTGTATTCAACAGGTGATATCAATATGGGATCATAGCTTTCACCTGCTCAGTCTGTCATGGAAAGAGCAGGTGTTCCTAATGTTTAATACACTCAGTTTCTACACATACTTGTACTCGTCTTCCACCATGTTGGCTAGGTCAGCCTGTTCAATGGCCTCTTCAAAGAACTCCTCCAGAGTAGGCATGAACTCCCTGTGGACCAGACATTAACATGTAGTGTTAAAGGAGAAGTTAATTTATTTTACAACCAAATCTCTATTTTTGACGTAAATGGCAAGTTATAGAATGGTCCAGACCAATGTTCCGTCTAATATTTTTTGCCACTGAGCAAATGTCTGGTCTGCTGAAAGCAAACTTGAAAGTTGGGAAAATTCTGTGCAACTTTCAACATGCGTTTACTGTCAACACTGAGGCTGTACCCGCTTTGAGTTACAGTTTCAGACAGTGGTCAAGTAGGCTGTGTGTCTATTTGATCATAATGTAAGCCTTCCAGAGCAGCCTAACATCAAAATCAATGAAGGAAATGCATCCCATAACATTTTCACATGGAAATAGCTTTTCATTCAGCCTACAGTAGCACCCAATGTGTGCTGTTCAATGTAGGCCTACATTCCATGAGACTTAAAAACAAATGACATTAACCTCTTTATCCACTTGTCCTTCAGACAAGGGGACTGAAATGTTGTTTAGAAAAATAAAATGCATTATTATTTCCATCGTATCTACTCACGACCGCTCATACTGTAAGCACAGTCCAGTTCTTTAGTGAATGGCACAGATCCATATATGGCAATGGTCTATTCGCATATAGGCCTACTGCAGCTCTGATTGGTTATAGCTCACCGGTCTGTGTAGAGTACGGGCGGAGTTGTGCGTGTCAATACAATACTACTCCGATGCCTACAACAAAATCTCTTGCATAGTTCGTTTTGTTTCGTATGTTGCATTGAAAGTGGCTAATATTGCGTTGATTCGATCACAATTCCAACAGTAATGAGAAACATTGACAGTGGTAACTAAGGGAGCAAACTCTAGAAAGTTAAGTTCAATCTTGTGCTTCTCTGCGCAGGCTGATATTTATTCTGCAAGGCAGTCCAGGGGAGATGCGAGCTCACTCGCAGCTTACAGGGAACATTGGTCCAGACCACAGGAGGCTGCTAAGGGGAGAATGGCTCATAATAATGTCAGAAATTGAGTGAATGGAATGTCACCAAACATGTTGTAAACCGTATGTTTGATGTATTTGATACCATTCCGCTTCAGCCATTACCACGACCCCGTCCTCCCAAATTAAGGTATCACCAACCTCCTGTGGTCGACACTTTTTTTTGCAATTTCACATGCTTTTGAGAAACGTATCCTCATCTTTGTTGTGCAGTTCAGCTGCTCCGAAAAAGGAAAAAACAATGCTCCAAAAGCACCCAAAGACATGGAAACGCTCTCAGTATAGTGATGCACATTTTGTACACATTAAATGTTGTCATTTTGAAATTTATCCGCAACGCTATATTCCATTTTGTGTGACTCAAGCTGTTTCACCTATCAAGCTGTTCCATTATCCATGTAGAATGCTGCTGGAATGGACGGAGATATATCGCTCAAGTCGCTACAAAATGGAATATAACGTTGCACATAAAGTTCGGGAAAGTCACAATTTCATGTGTACAACATCTGAAGACTTACATCACTATTCTGAGAGCTTTTCCGCTTCGTAAAATGACGTATTTGTTCATGTCTTTTCTAAAGCCTCCATACAGCACAACAACGATGAGCAAATAAGTTTCTCAGTGAAAATCTCTAAAAAGTGTCTAGACCCTTTTATGCCATTTACATATATTATTTAGATTTGGTAGTAAAAAATCTAAATTCTCTTTTAACGTTAATAACTGGGTGAAAACTAAAAGGTAGAAGTTATACACAAAAACCTTACAGGTAGGTAGGTGGGCTATGTAACTTTGACCTTTGACCAGCTGCACCACTGCTCTAGAACCACTCACCTGCTATCTGACTGGCAAGCTGCCATATTGTTGTGGTTCAGATTCCACAGTCTTGTGAGTTCATCACTGCAAGAAAACAAACATGAGTTTTGGCAAAGCCAAATACAAGGGAAGCTGCGTCACTCGTTCCCCATATTGGCAACATGCTATGTCTTCCCATTTTCATTAGGCTCCAATGTGAGGGCTAGACATTATACATAATCCAACTGGCATACAGTACCTCAACTTTCCTAAATCAGCTATGGTTCTGGGGAACACATTACTATTCTGTCCCAGTTATCATTGCCATACAGAGAGTTGGGATATGCACAAAATGTCCAATTCACACATGCGTATAATACACACTTTGAGATTCTTTCTGTAATGAAAAGCGCTATAGAAGTAGAATGAATTATTATTGTACATTATAAAACACCCACCAAATTATTATTATTATTATTATTATTATTAGGTTAGGATTGCTACTTACTTCCCCATGAAGACCTTCCTGTCAGGGCCTTTACCTAGGAAGTCTTCTGGAGCTTGTCTCTTCCTCATGGGTCTCTTGGGTTTTTCATCTACTGGTCTGAGGTGGTGGTGGGTGGGGGGGGGGGGGGGCATTTGTATAATTCTTGATTAGAACACTGTACAGTGGCTTTAGATAGTATTCGTACCCCTTGACTTATTCCACATGTTGTGTTACAGCCTAAATTCAAAATATATTTATTTTCTTGTCACACATCTAGAACATGTATTGAAAATGAAATACAAAAAGATCTTATTTAAATAAGTATTCACACCCCTAAGACAATACTTCGTAGAAGCACCTTTGACAGCAATTACAGCTGTGAGTCTTTTGGGGTATTATTTGTCCATTATTCTTTTCAAAATTCTCGGCCACATTCACTGTCTTCTTGGTAAGCAACTCCAGTGTAGATTTGGCCTTGTGTTTTAGGTTATTGTCCTGCTGAAAGGTGAATTCATCTCCTAGTGTCTGGTGGAAAGCAGACAGACAGGTTTTCCTTTAGGCTTTTTCCTGTGCTCATCTCTATTTAGTTTTTTTTTTTTTTATCCTGAAAAACTCCCCAGTCCTTAATGATTACAAGCATACCCATAACATGATGCAGCCACCACTGTGCTTTAAAATATGGACAGTGGTACTCAGTAATGTGTTGTATTGGATTTGCCCTAAACACTTTGTATTTAGGACATAACGTTAATTGCTTTGCCACTTTTTTTGCAGTATTACTTTAGTGCCTTGTTGCAAACAGGATCCACGTTTTCACTTTGTCAATTAGGTTATTATTGTGGAGTAACTACAATGTTGTTGATCCATCCTCAGTTTTCTCCTATCACAGCCATTCAACTCAAACTGTTTTAATGTCACCATTGGCCTCATGGTGAAATCACTGAGTGGTGTCCTTCCTCTCCGGCAACTGAGTTAGGAGGACGTCTATCTTTGTAGTGACTGGGTGTATTGCTACACCATCCAAAGTGTAATTAATAACTTCACCATGCATTAAGGGAGATTCAATGTCTTCTTGGTGAAGTTAGGGATTTGAAAACCTACCTGGTCTTTGTGGTTGAATCTGTGTTTGAAATTCACTCCTCGATTGAGGAATCTTACAGATAATTGTGTATGTGGACTACAGAGATTATTATGTGACTTGTCAAGTACATTTTTACTCCTGAACTTATTTAGGCTTGCCATAACAAAGGGGTTGAATACTTATTTCAGCTTTTCATTTTTAATTACATTTGTAAACATTTCTAAAAACATAATTCTACTTTGACATTATAGGGTATTGTGTGTAGGCCAGTGACTAACAATCTCAATTTAGTCAATTTAAAATTCAGGCTGTAACACAACAAAATGTGAAAAAAGTCAAGGGGTATGACTACTTTCTGAAGGCACTGTATGTATATATATATATGTATATATATATTCCTCACTTTAATGTATGATGCATATTTTTGATTTGTCTTGACAATAATATTTTCACAAGTATAGGATCATTAACATGAGGTGGTTGGATTCTGCTGCCTTACCTGTCCTTCACAAAGCTTGGGCATCCCTCATTTTTCCACGAGTTCCAGTTCTCCTCTGTGTTTAGGACATGCTGTCAAAATATGAGCGGGGACTTTTCATTGTCATCAATAACCCTTACCCTGACTTGAAATACAGCAGGCTATACGTTGTGATGTCAATAATAAAACATAGCAGGAACAACGTAGAATATTCAGACTAGTCTTACCTCGACCATGGCGGCAAACTTGTCTCCATCCGGTGGGATCTCTCTGAGCAGCTACAGGGAACAAGTTAGACAGGTGATCAAAAGAACGATATCTGAATAAATAAACAAACACATCACACAAATGAGCCCAAGTGACGTTTTAAATGTTTACTCAGCGAAGATGTACAGCTGAGTACATGCATTCAATACAGTGTCCACTTATAGCCTTAGCTCTTACACCCTCCCTTCCGCAAAGATGTACTTCAGCACTTTTCCCATCACCCAGGATTTCACTATGCATATCATAAGACTTTTTTTTTTTATCAGTCAGTTATTGGGAGCACACATTCCTACAGTTCACTAAATAATTACACTTCTCATATACAAAGAGATTGAACCTAACGCGACTTTCAATCTCTAAGGATATAAAAACAATCTATTCATACTAACAGGATATAATTATATAAAGCAGTAATTTACAATCAGATGAAAAACAAACACACACACACACACACACACACCTGGTACACAACTTTGGTGGTCTCCTCCATCCATGAACACTGATCATCATTCAGGATACAACTGGAGCTGTAGTAACAGCACGAGAGTTTGTAGTAAAGAGACCAACAGCAGTCAAATCACAATATGATTTCACTATTGCATCTTCCACTGCAAAATAGAATCCGACTACATTCAACCTGACATAGTGTGGGGGCATCTTCTTGGGCCACCTCACCTTTTGAACTTGACCTGTCCCTTGAGGTACTGGAACAGGACAAGGTGCTGCAGGAGGATGTGTCGTCTGAAGTTGCTGTCACTGAGCTGCAGGTCCATCAACTAGAGAGGCAAAGGCAGAGACTGTGTCAGTGTATTTGAAGGGATCCATTTGAGCAAGGCGAGGCATAGACTTCCTCATCTCAATCACATAATGAGTAGTTACTTGGGACGTAAGGTGATTTGTAGACCAGTGGCTCTATGCAGTCTGACTGCAATGTAGTCACTCTATTCTGTTCTAATCTTAATTGATGGAAGAGGGTGAGATATGCCACCTTCTCGCTGGTGAGGAACTTGGCAAAGTAAACGTGGTCTCCTCCTGCTGTCCTCAGCTCCTCCAGCTTCCTTTTAGAAGCCTGCATGTCATCCAGCTTGAAGCTTTTAAACACTGCCAGCGTCTCGTCTGAATACTAGACAACATACAGAACATTTCCATTAATTCAAACAACTTTTCAGTGTCTTCTCACAGAAACAAACACGGTCAGCACCCGTCTGGATACTTCACAGGACATACTAACAGTATTTAACAATAATTTTTTTATTGTTAGTAGATATATCCATAGATGGGTCATGTCAGATAAGAAATGGCTCAAAGCTATTTTGGGGGAAAGAGTGAGGGCAGAAAAGTCACCTTAATGAAAGTCATCCAGGAGAACTTTTCATAACACTGAATAGGGTTTCTGAAGTAGTCCTGCAGAGTCCAGAACTTTCTGTATAGGTTGTAGTCAATAGGGATGAAACTACAAACAGAGAGCAACGTTATAGATGACAACTTGTTTTAGCAAGCTTCAATCAAACTTACAAGACTTGCCAGCATAGGCATCCGTGTAATAGCTACAGTCGTATGAAAAAGTTTGGGCACCCCCCTGAGGCTGCATAATAATTTACTTGGTCATCACAGAAAATGATCACAGTGGCATGCCATTCATGTTCTAATAAAAGCTGAGTACTGGGGTATTGTCCAGACATAGATTTTTAGTGTAGCAATATTAAGTTTTATGAAATTAAATCAGATGTGAAAAATAGGCTATGCAAAAATGTGGGCACCCTTGTCATTCTGTTGATTTGAATACCTGTAACTACTTAGCACTGATTAATTGGAACACACAATTGGTTTGGTGAGCTCATTAAGCCTTGAACTTCATAGACAAGTGCATCCAATCATGAGAAAAGGTATTTAAGGTGGCCAATTGCAAGTTGTTGTTCTCTTTGACTCTCTGAAGAGTGGCAACATGGGGGCCTCAAAACAACTCTCAAATGACCTGAAAACAAAGATTGTTCAACATTATGGTTTAGGGGAAGGCTACAAAAAGCTATCGCAGAGATGTAAGCTGTCAGTGTCCACTGTGAGGAACATAGTGAGGAAATGGAAGACCACAGGCACAGTTCTTGTTAAGGCCAGAAGTGGCAGGCCAAGTAAAATATCGGAGAGACAAAGGCGAAGGATGAAGAGAACGGTCAAAAACAGCCCACAGACCACCTCCAAAGACCTACAACATCATCTTGCTGCAGATGGTGTCACTGTGCATCGTTCAACAATTCAGCGCACTTTGCACAAGGAGAAGCTGTACGGGAGAGTGATGCGGAAGAAGCCTTTTCTGCACACACGCCACAAACAGAGTCGCTTGAGGTATGCAAACGCACATTTGGACAAGCCAGCTTCATTTTGGAATAAGGTGCTGTGGACTGATGAAACAAAGATTTAGTTATTTGGTCATAACAAGGGGTGTTATGCATGGCGGCAAAAGAACACAGCGTTCCAAGAAAAACACTTGCTACCCACAGTAAAATTTGGTGGGGGTTCCATCATGCTGTGGGGCTGTGTGGCCAGTGGGAATCTTGTTAAAGTTGAGGGTCGCATGGATTCCACTCAATATCAGCAGATTCTTGGGAATAATGTTGAAGAATCAGTCACAAAGTTGAAGTTACGCCGGGGCTGGATATTTCAACAAGATAACGACCCAAAACACTGCTCAAAATCTACCTGGGCATTTATGCAGAGGAACAAGTACAATGTTCTGGAATGGCCATCCCAGTCCCCAGACCTGAATATCATTGAGAATCTGTGGGATGATTTGAAGCGGGCTGTCCATGCTCGGCAACCATCAAACCTAACTGAACTGGAGATATTTTGTAAGGAGGAATGGTCCAAAATACCTTCATCCAGAATCCAGACACTCATTAGAGGCTATAGGAAGCGTCTAGAGGCTGTTATTTTAGCAAAAGGAGGCTCTACTAAATATTGATGTGATTTTTCTGTTGGGGTGCCCAAATTTATGCACCTGTCTAATTTCGTTTTGATGCATATTGCACATTTTCTGTTAATCCAATAAACCTAATTTCACTACTGAAATATTACTGTGTCCATCAGTTATTTGATAGATCAAAATGAAATTGCTGATCCAAACACCCAATTATTTATAAATAGAAATCATGGAAATTGTCAGGGGTGCCAAAACTTTTTCATACCACTGTATGTTGATGAAAAACCACTGATGAGTCCAAGCATTGTGATAGATGGAACAAGGACTCATGTCGCTTACCATGGAGCAGGTGCACGAGGTTCCTCATCTCCCATCTCCCCCTCCTCCACTTCCATCCCATCCTCTTTCTTCTCTGTGGGCTGTAGAAGACAAAACAGAACAGAGGTAGAGGGTGTTAATTCATCGTCAAACACATTCAACACACAATATCATTCGACAGCTTACACGCGCTATACAGTAATATGTAATCCTTAGAACAAGGCCTTACCTTCTGGTCAAGAGTGCTCTCTTGCTCATTTTTGTTGAACACTGTGATGTTGTCGAGATTAAACTGGCTCTGCAGGTTCAGACCTGAAACACACGAGGAACACAATGGTGGCTACAAGTCCAACATAAAACATTACTGACGACTGTTCCCGTAGATCTATGTAACCCTCTGACCTGATTTCTCAGACAGGGGAAAGAGACGAGCCAGGAACAGCTGGATCCGTCCACAGAAGACTGTGTTCTGTGACTTGGACAACCTCCTTAAAAGATCTGCAGGGTAAGAAGACTGGGTTTAATGATGGAATATCTGCACATATCAAGATAACAACCAACAGGGCCGGCAGGTAGCCTAGCCGTTTGAGAGGCGAGCCGGCAACCAGAGGGTTGCCAGTTCGAATCCCGGGAAAACAAGAAGTGATCTTAATGTGTGCCTTTATACTCACCATTACACATCCTTAACAAGTAGTTCTTCCCAGCAGTGTAAAAGGAGTTCTGAAAGTGAGAGAGGAGAAAGTTATATTGATGGTATTTCCTCAATAACTAAAGGAAGCATCTTCTATAAGGAACCTGTCATCAAGTAAACATTGACCATTACGCAAAGAAACACAGACTAAGCTACTTACAGACTTCCAGGTGGAGACATTCTCTTCAACAAAGGTAAAGATCTTATCACACTGGTCCAGAGGGAGACAGTCCAGAACATCTCCCAACAGTAGGAAAGGAGTGGTGGCGGAGCAAATACCTGCACGGATCAGTGAATTTACTACACAATTACTACGTAATTTGCTGTCCGGCATGTATACCGATTGAAATACTAGGGAGGTAAAACAGAGGTAGACGATGATATGCTGCTGCTTACCTTCAGTGACGCCATCAATGCTGAGATAGATGAGAGACAGGAAGTCGTCGACGAGTGCTTTCTTCTCCAACTGTGAGAGAAAGGGAGACTCTTGGTGAAGACCATGTACTAGCAGTATTACTTCAACAGATTTTTCACCTTGTCGGCTCGGGTATTCAAATCAGCGGCCTTTCAGTTGCTGGCCCAATGCTCTAACCACTAGGTGGCAGGCAGCCCTTGAGCATGGCACTTAACCCTAATTTGCTTTGTGACTACTATGGCTGACCCTGGAAAACAACACATTTCACTGCACCTATCAGGTGTGTGACAACAAAACAAAACACACATACAGTATATACATATAAATATACTGAACAAAAATATAAACACAATTTCAACGATTTTACTGAGGTGCACAGTTCATTGAAGGAAATCGGTCAATTTAAATAAATACATTTGGCCCTAATCTATGGATTTCACATGGGTGGAGCCAGACCCAGGCAATCCGAATGAGTTTTTCCCCACAAAAGGGCTTTATTACAGACAAATAGTCCTCAGCACCCCCACTTCCCAGACTATCCCACAGGTGAAGAAGCCGAATGTAGAGGTCCTGGGCTGGCGTGGTTACACGTGGTCTACGGTTGTGAGGCCGGTTGGATGTACTGCCAACTTCTCTAAAACAGTGTTAGAGGCGGCTTATCAAGAAATTAACATAGAATTATCTGGCAAGCTCTGTTAGACATTCAGCATACCAATTGCATCGTCCCTCAAAACTTGTGGCATTGTGTTGTGTGAAAAAAATGCACATTTGAGTGGCCTTTTATTGTCCCAAGCACAAAGTGCACCTGTGTGATAGATAGATAGATAGATAGATAGATAGATAGATAGATAGATAGATAGATAGATAGATAGATAGATAGATAGATAGATAGATAGATAGATAGATAGATAGATACTTTATTGATCCCCGTGGGGAAATGTCTTCGTCAAGCAGCTACGAAAAAACACAGGGCAGGTGCAAAATGCCAGAACGACAATACACAAAAGACAGATAAATGACACATCTGAAGTCTGGAGTGCAAAAAGCTATAAAAAGACATTGCATAGTACGGGTGGATGGCTGAATATGTACACTATACATTGTTAGAGTGTTAGGTGAAAAAAATAATTAAAAAGTTGATATAGATAAATAAGGAGTAAAAGCATGGTTAACTATACTATACAGATCGATGGCAGATCATGGTTTTTAATCAGCTTCTTGATAAGCCACATCTGTCAAGTGTATTGATTATCTTGGCATAGTAGAAATGCTTGCTAACAGGGATGTAAACAAAATTGTGCACAACATTTTAGCTAAATAAGCTTTTTGTGCATATGGACAATTTCTGGGATCTTTTATTTCAGCTCATGAAAAATGGGACCAACACTTTAAAATGTAACATATATTTTGATTTGTTTAACACTTTTTTGGTTACTACATGATTCCATATGTGTTATGTCATAGCTTTGATGTCTTCACTTTCTGTCCTGCAGTGTCCAGAACTTTCTGTATAGGTTGTAGTCGATAGGGATGGAACTACAAACTGAGAGCAACGTTATAGATGACAACTTGTTTTAGCATATATATATATATATAGCGGGTGAAATAAGTATTGAACACGTCACCATTTTTCTCAGTAAATATATTTCCAAAGGTGCTATTGACATGAAATCTTCACCAGATGTTGGTAACAACCCAAGTAATCCATACATACAGAAACCAAAACAAATAAGTTCAGAAATTAAGTTATGTGTAATCATGTGAAATGACACAGGGAAAAAGTATTGAACACATGAAGAAAGGGAGGTGCAAAAAGGCATGGAAAGCAAAGAAAACAGCTGAAAACTATCAGTAATTAAAAAGCAATCCAGCACCCTGTCAGTGCAAATTAATATCAGCTGGTTCAGTCCCAACTGATGGCCTACAAAAAGGTCTCATTGCCAAGGTGTCACACAAGACACATCTCATGATGGGCAAAAGCAAAGAGCTGTCTCAAGACCTTCGCAACCTAATTGTTGCAAAACATAATGATGGCATTGGTTATAGGCGCATTTCTAAGCTTCTGAATGTCCCAGTGAGCACTGTTGGGGCCATAATACGGAAGTGGAAAGACAATCATTTCACCATAAATTTGCCTCGACCAGGTATTCTCAATTGGTTTCAAAGAAAGAAAATAAAGCTGCTAGAATGGCCCAGCCAATCACCTGACTTAAATCCCATTGAAAATCTATGGAAAGAACTGAAGATCAAGATTCATAGAAGAGGCCCAAGGAACCTTCAAGATTTGAAGACTGTTTGTGTGGAAGAATGGGCCAAAATCACACCAGAGCAATGGATGCGACTAGTTTCTCCATACAGGAGGCGTCTTGAAGCTGTCATTACCAACAAAGGCTTTTGTACAAAGTATTAAATAAATATCAGTAAGTGTGTTCAATACTTTTTCCCTGTGTCATTTCACATTATTACACATAATGTAATTTCTGAACGTATTTGTTTTGGTTTCTTTGTATGTATGGATTACTTGGGTTGTTACCAACATCTGGTGAAAATTACATGTCAATAGCACCTTTGGAAATATATTTACTGAGAAAAATGGTGACGTGTTCAATACTTATTTCACCCGCTGTGTGTGTGTGTATATATATATATATATATATATATATATATATATATATATATATATATATATATATATATATATATATATATATATATATATATATATATATATATATATATATATATTACTACACTTATTTAAACTTACAATCTGCTCCTCCAGGACCTGCCTCAGAGCTTGGTCAAGAGTGGTTCTCTTCTCTGTCTCACTGTGAAGAGACAAGCAGGCAGACAGTGTCAGTGGTGAGGTGGACAGAGGCATAGCCTAGAGATTATTGAATTAGTGTAGACAGCTTGATAACGTTAGCTATGTAACGTTATCCACTTACTTTCCAGTGATCTGGTTGAATGCTTTTATCAAAGGTTTGCTGGTTTTGTTGTCCAACGCACTTCTGGTTGAGGCCTGGGTGAGAGTTATAACAATTTAACAAAGAATAAAAGCTTAGTATTTTCTTGACCTACTAACGTTATTAAGCTAGCAAGCTAACGTGTCTAATACATATTGCATGGCTTGCAAAGGTTTTGTAAGCGTTTCTACAAAGATGTGTTAAACAATTGAAATCAGCCATAGAATAGACTCTGAAATACACCATATCGAAGACAAGTTCTTACTGTAAATGTATCTTTTGCGTCGTTGAAATTGAATAAAACCAGTACAGACATATTTCCTCTTCAACAATAAACGTGACCCCGACTAAAGTTGTACATCCGGTTCAAATGAGGCGCATTCAGGATGTCAACTTTGTATGGCATGGTTCAGAAAGTAATGTTTATAATTTTTTTACGTAAATACAATTTACCCATAATGTTCTGCCATAGCGGTATTTTTTTTATTTTGTATCCATTGAATGTCAAAGTTTAGAAGGAACATCATCATCAGAGCCACAGGCATCCATTCCTCCCTACCGTCAACATTAAAGTAAAACCTTACTGTTCAACTAGGCCTATGCCAAATCAAATGCTTTGCTGGAAATATTAAACGTTATTATTTTATAACCAGTGTAATAACGGATGTAGCCTATTGCATTTCAGGGATGATTTGTTTTGTATTCCCTGGATGTTCATTGGTATAATAGCCTTCAGTTTTACATGAGGCCAGAAGATGACACTATACACTTTGGTAAACTATTGACTGTAGTTCCACAGAGTTCCTAAACCCAGAAGCGCAACATCGAGAGACTTCCGGGAGAATATGTGCAACAGACCAGGATGAGGGTTTGGGGTTTGAGAAGTCAATTATGAAGGTAAAATAGGTGTACAAGAATGTAAAATATGAGTTGCACCTATATAATACGTTTTGTAGTTAGCAAACGTGTAACTTCTTTTGAGAATAAATGCAACACTTGCAAGCACATAACATGAGCTTTCAAACATGTACAGTACCAGTCAAACGTTTGGACACACCTACTCATTCAAGTGTTTTTTCTTTATTTTTACTATTTTCTACATTGTATTTGATAAAATACCAAGGCCATATTATTGCAAGCACAGCGCAAATAAGAAAAGAGAAACAACAGTCCGTCATCACTTTAACACATGAAGGTCATTCAATCTGAAGGTCATGAAGGTCATTCAATCTGCCACCACCATGCTTCACCGTAGGGATGGTTTCCTCCAGACGTGACACTTGGTATTCAGGCCAAATAGTTCAATCTTGGTTTCATCAGAACAGGGAATCTTGTTTATCATGGTCTGAGAGTCCTTTAGGTGCCTTTTGGTCATGTGCCTTTTACTGAGGAGTGGCTTCCGTCTAGCCACTACCATAAAGGCCTGATTGGTGGAGTGCTGCAGAGATGGTTGTCCTTCTGGAAGGTTCTCCAATCTCCACAGAGGAACTCTGGAGCTCTGTCAGAGTGACCATCGGGTTCTTGGCCACCTCCCTGACCAAGGCATTTCTACCCCAAGTGTTTGGTTTGGCCGGGTGGCCAGCTCTAGGATGAGTCTTTGTGGTTCCAAACTTCTTCCATTTAAGAATGATGGAGGCCTTGGACGTTCAATGCTGCAGAAATGTTTTGGTACCCTTCCCCAGATCTTTTCCTCGACACAATCCTGTCTCGGAGCTCTACGGACAATTCCTACGACCCGATGGCTTGGTTTTCGCTCTGATATACACTGTCAACTCTGGGACCTTATATAGACAGGTGACTGCTTTTCTAAATCATGTCCAATCAGTTAATTTTACCACAGGTGGACTCCAGTCAAGTTGTAGAAAACATCTCAAGGATGATCAATTGAAACAGGATGCACCTGAGCTCAATTTTGAGTCTCATAGCAAAGGGTCTGAATACTTATGTAAATAAGGTATTTCTGTTTTTATTTTTTATAAATTTGCAAACATTTCTAAGAATAAAATAATATATAATAAGGCTGTAATGTAACAAAATGTGGAAAAAGTCAAGGGGTCTGAATACTTTCCGAATGCACTGTAGATAGCTTTCTGAAATACAACAGCAGTGCTTTCACAAAGTTCACAGGATGACCAAAAACAATACTATACTATAAGTTTTATATACAAAAAAACGTTATATTCGTTTTTTATACATTTGCAAAAAAAATCTAAAAACCTGTTTTTGCTTTGTCAGTATGGGGTATTGTGTGTAGATTGATGAGGGGAAAAAATAATTTTATCCATTTTAGAATAAGGCTGTAACATAACAAAATGTGTATAAAAAGATGGGGTCTGAATACTTTCCAAATGTACTGTATTCTAATCAAGGCCATGATATTCAACTATTGCTTTACACATACTATTCTATCCTAAGCATTGGCGATTTTAGCATATGCATCTTTTTGGTTAATGCATGCCAGCAAAGCCACAACACAACACTAAACAATAGATTAATTGGACTATAACAGTGACAAATGGTGCCCACAAAGCTTTATTTTCAGCACCATGAATCCTTACCACTGCTACACCTGGCTATCAGCGGAGCCTTGTCTAGCAGCGAAACAGTTTATTCAGCCTCATTTACTGCCTTTTAAAAAAACATAGCTGATATGGCTGACTTGCTTAAACAAATGTGGTTTCTACTGACAATTGAGATGAGAACTATGGCGTAAGGGGACGACGAGCAGATAAGAGGGAATCTGTAATTTCGATTAAGACATTAATGAGCGAGCTATTCCCCTAGATTTTGCGGTGACATAGTGTCCACACGAATGACAGAGCACTGAGCCAATCACAGCCCAACTAGAGAACATTACCAACACCTAGACCATGTTTGTATGCGGCTTTATTAACTGAATGATACGTATATTTGTACATTGTTTGCAAACTGATATGTAACGTGTTATATGCTTGCCACCCAAGAACAGCTCAAATAAGCAAAGAGAAACGGCTGTCCATCATTACTTTAAGACATGAAGGTCAGTCAATCTGGAAAATGTCAAAATGTTTTGCAGTCGCAAAAGCCATCATGCGATATGATGAAACTGGCTCTCATGAGGACCGCCAAAGGAAAGGAAGACCCAGAGTTACCTCAGCTGCAGAGGATACATTAATTAGGGTTACCAGCCTCAGATTGCAGCCCAAATAAATACTTCACAGAGTTCAAGTAACACATCTCAACATCAACTGTTCACAGGAGACTGAGTGAATCAGGCTTTCATGGTCGAATTGCTGCAAAGAAACCACTACAAATGGACACCAATAAGAAGAAGAGACTTGCTTGGGCCAAGAAACAAAAGCAATGTCCACATTTGAGAAGTTGATAATTAGTCACTTTACCCTGCCTTCAAGTAAATACACTACATGATCAAAAGTATGTGGACACATGCTCATCGAACATCTCATTCCAAAATCATGACCATTAATATGGAGTTAGTCCCCCCTTTGCTTCAATAACAGCCTCTACTCTTTTGGGAAGGCTTTCCACTAGATGTTGGAACATTGCTGCGGGTACTTGCTTCCATTCAACCACAAAAGCATTAATGAGGTCGGGCACTGATGTTGGGTGATTAGGCCTGGCTCGTAGTTCCAATTATTCTCAAAGGTTTTCGATGGGGTTGAGGTCAGGGCTCTGTGCAGGCCAGTCAAGTTCTTCCACACCGATCTCGACAAACCATTTCTGTATGGACCTCGCTTTGTGCACGGGGCAGTGTTATGCTGGGCAGCAGGTAGTGTAGCGGTTAGAGCGTTGGGCCATTAACCGAAAGGTCGCTGGTTCGAATACCCGAACAGACATGATGAAAAAACTGTCCTTGAGCAAGGCACTTAACCCTAATTTTCTCCAGGGGCTGACCCTGTAGGTAGGCTGTCATTGTAAATAAGAATTTGTTCTTAACTGACTTGCCTAGTTAAATAAAGGTTAATAAAAGGTTAATAAATATAAAAATACAATGCTGAAACAGGTAAGGGCCTTCCCCAAACTGTTGCCACAACGTTGGAAGCACAGAAATGTCTAGAATGTCATTGTAAGCTGTAGCATTAAGATGGAACTAAGAGGCCTAGCCCGAACCATGAAAAACAGCCCCAGACCATTATTCCTCCTCCACCAAACTTTACAGTTGGCACTATGCATTGGGGCAGGTAGTGTTCTTCTGGCATCCGCCAAACCCAGATTCGTCTGTCGGACTGCCAGATGGTGAAGTACTCCAGAGAACGTGTTTCCACTGCTCCAGAGTCCAATGGCGGCGAGCTTTACACCACACCAGCCGACGCTTGGCATTGCGCATGGTGATCTTAGGATTGTGTGCGGCCGCTCGAAGATGGAAACCCATTTCATGAAGCTCCCGACGAACAGTTCTTGTGCTGACGTAGTGAGTGTTGCAACCGAGGACAGACGATTTTTACGCGTTTCAGCACTCAGCGGTCCCGTTCTGTGAGCTTGTGTGGCCTACCACTTCACCGTTGTTTCCACTTCACAATAACAGCACTTACAGTTGACCGGGGCAGCTCTAGCAGGGAAGAAATTTGACAAACTGACTTGTTGGAAAGGTGGCATCTTGTGACAGTGCCACGTTGAAATTCACTGAACTCTTCAGTAAGGCCATTCTACTCCCAATGTTTGTCTATGGAGATCGCATGGTTGTGTGCTCGATTTTATACACCTGTCAGCAGTGGGTGTGGCTGAAACCACTAATTTGAAGGTGTGTCCACATACTTTTGTGTATCTACCCAATAACCTTGTTCCCCTACACATTGATCTGCTACTGGTACTCCCTGTATATAGCTCCACATTGATCTGCTACTGGTACTCCCTGTATATAGCTCCACATTCATCTGGTACTGGTTCTTCCTTTATATAGCTCCACGTTGGTCTGGTACTGGTACTTCCTGTATATAGCTCCACGTTGATCTGGTACTGGTATTTCCTGTATATAGCTCCACATTGATCTGCTACTGGTACTCCCTGTATATACAGTTGAAGTCGGAAGTTTACATACACCTTAGTCCAAATACATTTAAACTCAGTTCTTCACATTTCCTAACATTTAATCCTAGTAAAAATTCCCTGTCTTAGGTCAGTTAGGATCACCACTTTATTTTAAGAATGTGAAATGTCAGAATAATAGTAGAGAGAATTATTTATTTTAGCTTTTATTTCTTTCATCATATTCCCAGTGGGTCAGAAGTTAACACCAAATTAACACCACTGCCAAATGAACAGCACAATTACTAAGTTACATATCTCAGCAGAGTTGCTCCCACATCTGCCACAGTGGGTTCTGACCAGTAACTGATGAGAAGCACAAAGGGACGTGTTAACTCGCTGCGGTCACAGATAAGGGCTCGAATTCGCTCAGCACTGGGAATGTGGAGATTGGGGGTGTTGCCTGTTAGTGTGGGGGTGTTGTCCTCCTCAACCTTCCAGCTAGTTCAACTTCAACTCTCTGGGGTTACATTGAAATAACCAGTTTAATCCAGTGAATGTCCAACTTAATATACAGATACAGTGCATTCGGAAAGTATTCAGATCCCTTGACCTTTTCCACATGTGATGTAACAGCCTTATTTTAAAATTGATTAAATTCATGTTTTTCCTCATCAATCTACACACAATACTCCATAATGACAAAGCAAAAACATGTTTAAAAACAGGTGAAGAAGCCGGATGGGGAGGTCCTGGCTGAAAACAACGTTGGAGGCGGCTTATGGTAGATAATTTCATGTTAATGTATCTGGCAACAGCTCTGGAGGACATTCCTGCAGTCTGCATGCCAATTGCACGCTCCTGTGGCATTGTGTTTTTTGACAAAACTCTACATTTTAGAGTTACCTTTTATTGTCCCCAGCACAAGGTGCACCTGTGTAATGGTCATGCTGTTTAATCAGCTTCTTGATCTGCCAGGTGGATTAATTATTTTGACAAAGGATATCTCACTAATAGGGATGTAAACAAATTTGTACACACAATTTTTAAGAAATACGCTTTTTTTGTGCGCATGGAACATTTCTGGGATCTTTTATTTCAGCTCATGAAACCAGCACTTTACATTAAGTAATACGTGAAGCCACAGGACAAGGGATATATGGCACAGGACACAGTCAGAGCTCCACAGTAGAATCACCCAACCCCCATATTCATCCAGCCAGCCTGAGTAATCAAACGTTGATGACCTGAGAGCCACACAGTCTGATGAGAGGAACTCTGCCACAAACGATAGATGGGACAGCAAAAACAACATTGTTCGTGCCTTCGAGGGCAAACATCAAAACAGGAGACCAACACAATGTGATGACCTCAGAGGTTAAACACACAATGGAAGTAGAGGCTATTGGGCTCTTCACATGGCACGGGACAGGAAGATGCTGCCATCAAACAGATCAAAGGCACAGAGGCTAAATGTATTAACATGAGGTGCGCCAGCACATCTCCACTGCCATACTAGAACAATTAATATAAGCTAAAGTATTGAAACGTTAAGTGTTTTACCCGGTGGAAAACACCAGCGATTGAGACAGATCATAGGGAGTAGTGATAATACTAGGTTAAGTTTCTCTTCTCACCACTCCCTTTGCAGTAGTGTTTGATATTCCAGGCACCAGTTTGTCTTAGTAAGCAAATTTACTGCAATCACAAGAACCGAGACACAGGAGCAGCAGGAGATCGGTATTTTTTTTGTGATCAATGTTTTATTGATTTAGGAAATACAGAATAACCAAGGCTTTTGAAATACAGAATACCCAAGGCTTTTGAAATACAGAATAACCAAGGCTTTTCAAATACAGAATAACCAAGTCTTTTCAAATACAGAATAACCAAGGCTTTTCACAATGTGCCTTCTACTGGAAGCATCTGTGAAATATTCCATGCTAGGCTCCACCCTGACCACTTATGTAAGAGAAATACATAGATTTAGGTGAAACACTTAAACATTAACCTCTTAAACCCGCTCCAACCCGTGTTTGTGTGTCTGTCGGAGGGGTTAGGATCAAAAAAAGAAGATGAATTGGAGTCAGTTGTGGTTGTCATGTATGATACAGTAATTTAACATGACCATTGTTCCTTGTCACTTGCCATACTGAAGGGCCTATGAGGAAGCATCCTATGATACGATTATTACTGCCAAAATACTGCACAATTTAAACACTTTGCTCTCCAAATCCCCCTTCCCCTAACACAAGTGTAAATAGAGGTTGTGGTCATTTCCATTTAAATTCCTGTCAATTCAGAAAATTAACCAAACTCCAATTCAAATTTCACATTTTTCCTCATTGAAAAGCATTTAAGAGAATTGGAATTGGAATTTTAGTGTACTGCCTGAATTGACTGGAATCTAAATGGAATTAAACCCCAACCCTGGTGTAAATAATGTACTGTAAAACATTCAGTGCCTTACTGTATTTATACTTATGCTAATGTTTTATTCTATTCTATTTCATTAGCTTTATTTGAACTTTGTGTTATTTCTTGTCATTGGGACTGTGTACACCATGTGTATCCTGTCCATATGTGAAGTAAAATATAAACTTAAACTTATATGTAAATTATATAATTTTACATTCTTACACAAACTAGCCTACTTTCTGTAGTTATCTAATTCCACTGATCTCGGATTCTGCTGTAGGCTACTGTTCATTTCCATTTAGATGTGGAACAGACAGACACACATCCGGTAAATGCTACAGATTGTACACCTTGGTCCGTTTTACTATCCTCCATGGGACTCCAATAGTATCTGGGTTGACAACATTCAAGGTTAATGATCCCTGCACACAGAGCAAAATAATAGGTGTGGTCAGAGAGGATGTTCATTCAAGCACAGAGCTTTTCCTGCCTCTGAATGGTGCTTCAGCCAAGAATAACTTCCCACTGGGCACAGACGTCAATTATTTGTCTATTCAAAGTTGGTTAAAATTGAATTGACGTGGAAACAACGTTGGTTCAACCAGTGTGTGCCCAGTGGGTTACTAGTATTCAATAGGGCGCTTGCTGGATGTGGATGTCTTTAGTTCCTGTCCAACGTTACCGTATCTGTTCAGATTAGCTGTCCAACGTTACTGTATCTGTTCAGATTAGCTGTCCAACGTTACTGTATCTGTTCAGATTAGCTGTCCAACGTTACCGTATATGTTCAGATTAGCTGTCCAACGTTACCGTATATGTTCAGATTAGCTGCCTGTGGAGTCCAAGTCATTCGTCGTTACTCAACGCTAAGCGCAGGCCCAGGGTGTGGGCTAGGGACCATTAAATACCCATAACGGGGTACATTACGTGAAACGAGCAATGTGTGCTGCTGTAGGAAGAACATGACATTGTGATACTGCCAAGCCGAGATGGAAATGAAACCTCCCTATTCTCTCCACTGCGCTGTAATCATATATTTTTTTCTGTTGGAAAACGTACTGTTTTAATGTCCCATTATCTGAGTCACATCCTCATGTTGTTTCTGTGATGCAGTTTACTGTAGGCACCTTGGAATGACTCCAGAGGGGCTCCAGTTTATTCTTAAAAGAAAAGCCATACTTTTGATGACGTTGGATGAAGTCAAGGTTAATTAATGCCACCTACTGTTTAATGGACATATGATGCCATTTATTTGAGGTACTCTATTGAACATAATAACAACACACTTGCCTTTCTGTAACATTTGCACTTGACTTTTTTTCCTACTAGCACTGACTTTGCTGATAGCTACTTTGAGGAAAATGTACTTACTATGACTGAGATACAGTGCATTCGGATAGTATTCAGACCCCTTGAATTTTTCCACACTTTGTTACGTTACAGCCTTATTTTAAAATGTATTACAATTGTTTTTTTCCCCCTCATCAATCTACACACAATACCCTGTAATGACAAAGAAAAAAACGTTTTTTTATAAATGTTTGCGAATGTATTAAAAATAAAACAACTGAAATATCACATTTACATAAGTATTCAGACCCTTTACTCAGTACTTTGTTGAAGCACCTTTGGCAGTGATTACAGCATTGAGTCTTCTTGGGTATGACACTACAAGCTTGGCACACCTGTATTTGGGGAGTCTCATAGCAAAGGCTGAATAACTATGTAAATAAAGTATTTCTGTTTATTTGTTTTTATAAAAATCTGTTTTTGCTTTGTCATTATGGGGTATTGTGTGTAGATTGATGAGGATTTTGTTTTATTTAATCAATTTTAGAATAAGGCTGTAACATAACAAAATGTGGAAAAAGGGAAGGGGTCTGAAAACTTTCCAAATGCACTTTATGCAGTGGCGGTTTTAGCTTGTATGTCACCCTGGGCAGGCGCCCCGTGCCGCCCCTGGGTGGCTGCCCATGTCGCCTATACCTAAATCTGCCACTGACTTTGTGGTTGTCCCACCTAGCTATCTTAAGATGAATGTATGTCACTCTGGATTATTATTATTTATTTACCTTTATTTTACTAGGCAAGTCAGTTAAGAACAAATTCTTATTTTCAATGACGGCCTAGGAACAGTGGGTTAGCTGCCTTGTTCAGGGGCAGAACGACAGATTTTTACATTGTCAGCTCGGGGATTCGATCCAGCAACCTCTCGGTTACGGGCCTAACACTCTAACCACTGGGCTACCTGCCGCCCCAAATGATGTGTTTAGCAGATGTGTCTGCTAAATTACTTTTTGTTGTTGTGTTTTTAGGGGATAGGATTATTATTTTATGTTTTACCTTTAACTAGGCAAGTCAGTTAAGAACAAATTCTTATTTACAATGACAGCCTACCTACAGGGTCAGCCCCTGGAGCAAATTAGGGTTAGGTGCCTTGCTCAAAGACACATCAACAGGTTTTTTTTTCACCTTGTTGGCTCGTGTATTCGAACCAGCGACCTTTCGGTTACTGGCCCAACGCTTTAGGCTAAGATGTTATTGCGGGTGAAGTGAAATGCTTGTGCTTCAAACTCTGACAGTGTAGAAATATCTAACAAGTATATAACACATTACACAACATAAACCCAATACACACAAATCTAAGTAAGGAATTAAGAATATATACATTTAGGTTGAGCGATGTCAGTGGCATGGACTAAGGGTGGCTCGGGTGGTTGATGGTAGATTGTGGCTTCTGTCAATCTAATTGTCTGCATTATTTCCAATCCCCCATATATTTTTTTGTATATATATATATATATATATATATATATATATATATATATATATATATATATATATATATATATATATATATATATATATATATATATATATATATCATTTTAAATATATTTCCCTTCTATATCTTTTGTTCAGCTCCCCTCAACCCCTCCCATCTGTCTCTGAAGACCATCCAGTTTTGATTTCTATTTGCCATACATATATTTTTCCACTGTGCTGCGATGTTTCACAAAAGTTCAGAATCGTTCTATTCTCATAATCTCTACAGATTGTAAATGAAAGATGAACAAAATGTCACTTAATGTGATGTAATTGAGTCCAGGAAAGTTAAAATTAACAATAACAAGTGTTGAAATATATTATTTAATAACAAAAAAAAAAATCACAGCTCGAAAGCCCTGTGATTTGAATTTTTCTTTTCCATTTGGATCTGTAGTGGGTCTACTCTCGACAGTTTATAAGGTATACAAAGGCACAGTAGCATGCCAGTCTGGCTGTATTTTAAGTTCTGATACTGAGATGCGCTGTCTGTTGAGGATC
This sequence comes from Thymallus thymallus, assembly GCA_023634145.1. Classification (NCBI taxonomy): domain Eukaryota; kingdom Metazoa; phylum Chordata; class Actinopteri; order Salmoniformes; family Salmonidae; genus Thymallus; species Thymallus thymallus. The sequence continues at coordinate 29,205,660 of CM042382.1, read as the reverse complement.
CTCATTCTCTATAATAATGTGGCCACATAGGCTTCCAGCAGGCCCAGTTATTCAGGGAAAGCTTAACACAGCTCTGCCTCCTCTCAGATCCAAGCAGCTTTTCCCCGCAGCTTTTCCACCTAGAACCTAATAGCCTATAGCCTAAATATTGGTATTTTCACTTTTAAAATGCATGACCTTTGATGTGTGGCATTAACACAACCAGTCACAATGTTTTAATCTGATTAGGCTACTTCAAAAGTGTCCTGTAGACTACCTGCGCATATTCGTCCAAAATATAATTCCAGCATTCAAACTGTGCAGATTGTGGTGTTGCATATATTTTATATATTATAAATATACAGTGGGGAGAACAAGTATTTGATACACTGACGATTTTGCAGGTTTTCCCACTTACAAAGCATGTAGAAGTCTGTAATTTTTATCATAGGTACTCTTCAACTGTGAGTGAAGGAATCTAAAACAAAAATCCAGAAAATCACATTGTATGATTTTTAAGTAATTAATTTGCATTTTATTGCATGACATAAGTATTTGATACATCAGAAAAGCAGAACTTAATATTTGGTACAGAAACCTGTGTTTGCAACTGTAGTTCTTGACCAAGTTTGCACACACTGCAGCAGGGATTTTGGCCCACTCCTCCATACAGACCTTCTCCAGATCCTTCAGGTTTCGGGTCTGTCGCTGGGCAATACGGACTTTCAGCTCCCTCCAAAGATTTTCTATTGGGTTCAGGTCTGGAGACTGACTAGACCACTCCAGGACCTTAAGATGCTTCTTACGGAGCCACTCCTTAGTTTCCCTGGCTGTGTGTTTCGGGTCATTGTCATGCTGGAAGACCCAGCCACGACCCATCTTCAATGCTCTTACTGAGGGAAGGAGGTTGTTGGCCAAGATCTCGCGATACATTGCCCCATCCATCCTCCCCTCAATACGGTGCAGTCGTCCTGTCCCCATTGCAGAAAAGCATCCCCAAAGAATGATGTTTCCACCTCCATGCTTCACGGTTGGGATGGTGTTCTTGGGGTTGTACTCATCCTTCTTCTTCCTCCAAACACGGCGAGTGGAGTTTAGACCAAAAAGCTCTATTTTTGTCTCATCAGACCACATGACCTTCTCCCATTCCTCCTCTGGATCATCCAGATGGTCATTGGCAAACTTCAGACGGGCCTGGACATGCGCTGGCTTGAGCAGGGGGACCTTGCGTGCACTGCAGGATTTTAATCCATGACGGCGTAGTGTGTTACTAATGGTTTTCTTTGAGACTGTGGTCCCAGCTCTCTTCAGGTCATTGACCAGGTCCTGCTGTGTAGTTCTGGCCTGATCCCTCACCTTCCTCATGATCATTGATGCCCCAGACCGAGGGAGATTGACCGTCATCTTGAACTTCTTCCATTTTCTAATAATTGCGCCAACAGTTGTTGCCTTCTCACCAAGCTGCTTGCCTATTGTCCTGTAGCCCATCCCAGCCTTGTGCAGGTCTACAATTTTATCCCTGATGTCCTTACACAGCTCTCTGGTCTTGGCCATTGTGGAGAGGTTGGAGTCTGTTTGATTGAGTGTGTGGACAGGTGTCTTTTATACAGGTAACGAGTTCAAACAGGTGCAGTTAATACAGGTAATGAGTGGAGAACAGGAGGGCTTCTTAAAGAAAAACGAACAGGTCTGTGAGAGCCGGAATTCTTACTGGTTGGTAGGTGATCAAATACTTATGTCATGCAATAAAATGCAAATTAATTATTTAAAAATCATACAATGTAATTTTCTGGATTTTTGTTTTAGATTCCGTCTCTCACAGTTGAAGTGTACCTATGATAAAAATTACAGACCTCTACATGCTTTGTAAGTAGGAAAAACTGCAAAATCGGCAGTGTATCAAATACTTCTTCTCCCCACTGTAGCATCAAAACGTCTAATCTGATTTTCACCTAGATGATCATTGTCTGCAGCCGGCTCTGATCGTAGTGTAGTTCTACTGAAACAGGCTGGTCAGCGAAACCACAACCTTCTGGCCCGTAACCTTGCGTGGCATCGACTGTGGCACAAAAGCATGCTGAAGTGGCAAAGTCGATATCAACGTTCAAAAACAGGCTCGCTACAGTTATTGTTATTTGTGGTCGTAAACATTATTTATTGTTAATTATATGAGGGGGAGGGTGCTCATTTTGTTTTTACAGTACATTTTGAACAGTCCCCTAGGTGTAAAAATGTATTAACCTTCAACACAGGACTAACATAAACACTATACAACATGTTACAGCATCAATACAAGTAGATAACTGCATAAATCAAAATGACAGTTTTAAATTAATTCTATGTATGGATCTTTCAGCAGCTGGCAGAGACTGCAGAACAAGGTTTTTAAGCACAATTTAGATTTTTTTCTGCTTATAATCTCTAACATTTGACAGGGTATTTGTTAGTCAACTTGTTAGTCAACTTGTCTACTTGTCCTGTCTGGGCCACTGACTGGGTCCAGGGCTACTGCTGCCCTCCTCTGGGCCATCGTTCTCCTTGTCTGGCCCACTGACCAGAAGGTTCCTAGAATACAGGAGCAGAAATGGTGCCAACAATTCAATATCTGTGCTCAACCAAGAGAGTTGCTATGTGGAACAGGTCTCTCTTTTTAAAAATGTTTGTATGAATGACATCAACCTGGATAATTAAGTTAGATAATAATACAAAAGTGATAGATGTGGAGTTGATAGACAATAATCTATCATTAATATGATATGCTGGTTGTTATGATAACACAAACATTAGGGTGAAAAAGGTTAAATATTACCCAATGGTCAACAAAGTCTTTGTAGATTACCGCTGGCCCAACAGAGCGAGCCGGATTAATTCCACACCCAGTTAAACTGATCTGAGGACAGAAACAATTACCCATTGCATTTATGGCATGTTTATGCTATACTGTAACACTATATTGCACTTACATTGGAGATTTTATGGATTTTCCTGAAGTTTGTTTATAGCAAGACTATAATCTACTGTAGATCTACAGTGTAAATAAAGTACCTATCTATCTATCTATCTATCTATCTATCTATCTATCTATCTATCTATCTATCTATCTATCTATCTATCTATCTATCTATCTATCTATCTATCTATCTATCTATCTATCTATCTATCTATCTATCTATCTATCTATCTATCTATCTATCTATCTATCTATCTATCTATCTATCTATCTATCTATCTATCTATCTATCTATCTATCTATCTATCTATCTATCTATCTATCTATCTATCTATCTATCTATCTATCTAAAGCTGAAGACATTTATCAGCACACATGTTTGAGTAGCATTATTCACTTACGGCTGTAAGATGTCCCAGACCCACAGAGAGCCCGATGGCCAGAGGGGCAGAACCGGTGACATCACGCCTTTTATCAGTTACTGCTATGACACACAGGACCAGCTGGAAGGTAGCCAGGAGCTCGATGCCGAACCCTTGTCCTACACTTTTATTATTTAGCTGGAAAAGACAAGAGAGGATATGATGAGCTTGTGAAACATTAGGTGGTATCGGAGATGAGATCTGAGATGTATGGACGGTTCAAGCGTTGATTAAGTCAGTCTGATTTAAAGTACATGTGTTTAAGAATACTTTAGATTACAGTTTTCACAAATGTCTTCAACATGTCTGAATCAATTCCATTTAAAATGAATGAATTCCAAATGTATATTTTCAGCATTCTAATACTTAAAATGGCAATCTGCAATTGGTACATACATTTTTTGTACTTTTAAATTAATGATAGAGTATATATCCATTGATTCTTGAAGAATATAGTTTATTCCATCAGAACCCACTTTTTTTTTTTTTCACATAATTGTAAACAAATATGGTTAAAACTTTAATTTTGTTAACATGGATGGTCAGTCCTTGCATCCATAGCGCTGTCTATACATTTGAAAGTGATTACATTTTTCCAGACCCAGCACTCAGTGGCGGGTGACCGCTTTGTTATTGTTTGAAATCTCTCCATATTAGCCAATAATCTGAAAACAGTCAAAAGTGATGTCCACTCACGTGATTGACCCCCAGTGCATCAATGTTTGTCGGCTTGACTCCATACACTATGGCACTAGCTACTACAGCTCCCAGCATCTGAGCCAGGATGTAAATCACTGCCTTGAACACACTGATCTGGCAGGTGACCAGCAGACCTAGGGTGATGGCTGGGTTAAGGTGGGCTCCACTAATGTGGCCCAAACTCTGGGCCAGTGTGGCAATGGCCACGCCAAAGGATAACTACTTTAACCTCCTGGTCAAGCTTGAAGTTATTGGGATTCCCGATAGCAGAGTTCTCCCATCACTGTGGTGTTTGGTGGTGTTTGTGTTGAGTCTTCATTGTTAATAACAATGCAAGCCAAGCAGCATTTATACCACAGGTCACTGTAGGTCCCTAGTGAAAGTGGGAGGAGGCTGACATTGACATTCAAAGTAACAGGAAATACAACTTTAACAAGAGACTTGAGGTTCTCACCCATTTTTCTCAGTCACCCCATAAAAGATCTACCTCAGTTCTAAACAGAAATTGTTGCACTGAAAAGTGACTGAGAAACATGACTATAGAAGAACTGTTAAAACACATTATCTGCATTTCAATTGATTTACATTTGTCAAATATCAATTTGTTAATTTTTCAAATTACAATTAAAGATTGTTAAAGTTGAAAACAGGACATTTAAAAGGATTACCGTGCTTTATTTCTGACAAGAAGCCAAACATGCTGCAGGGTGTATCAGTCATCACAGACAAATACTAGTCTAGTATTTTTGTCTGAAACGATTTTCCTACGGTGTGTCCTACTGAACATGACCCATGTGTGTTACAGCTGGCATTGAGACTAGTGAGGTAAATTATCCAATTTGTGTGTTATACCACTGCACTGCAAGGCATGCATAGTTTCCAGGGTAGATTTAAACAATATAATGGCTTTGATTTGCTCAACCCTGCAAGGTCCAGTAGGTCCAAGACCTACCGAGGGCCTGATCGCCAAGGGCGTAGGACATCAGAACCTGCGACATCACTCCACCCTCTATCAGTGGTTGCTATGACACACAGCACAAGCTGGAGGGTGAGAAGGAATTATATGCCAAAACCTTGATTCCTTTTAACTACAAGAGAAGAGAACAGGAAAGTGTTTAGTTAATCTCACCCTGCATAACCGTCAGAAAATACAATGGAATTACCATCATTCAGAGGATGTATTTAAGCAGAGGGAGTTGAAAGATAAGGCGTCTCTGCTTCTGCCAGGAAGGGAGAGCTTATTGTAAAGGCCGAAACCAGAGGAAAACACATTAACTCAATGCATAGTGCTGTTTGATGAATGTGCCACTCTTGATTCAATGCACGGTTAATACGTTTAGAGGACATTAGAAATGTCAATCTTGTCAACGTATTGCAACTCCTGTACAGAGGCCCGAGCTGGAGCGGCCTGCGATACAAAGGACACCATTAACATGGAAATTCAGTTTGCATTTAAATCCCAAGTTAACTTGTGTATAATGTAAATACCTTTTGGATCACCTCATGGTAGGCTACTGAGTACACAGTGACTGTCCGTCGTCGGTAATATGCAACTATGTAAGACACACAGTTCCCCAAACATCACTCAATTTCCAAACGTGTGGAGCAAACATCACACAACACCACCCTTTCAATTACAAAGCATTAATCCTATAAACTGGCCAATGACTGATGTGGTTTACTCCTCAATGCCATTGGAAGAATCCCGGAACATATTCCAGTCTGTGATAGCAAAACAGTCCTGAAGCTTGGCATCTGCTTCATCTGAGCACTAACCAGCATCTGGGCCAGGATGTAGAACAGATCTGAGGATGCTAAACTGGCAGCTGATCAGGTGATGGCTGGGTTCAGGTTAGCTAAAGATTGTACACCAGATAATTTGATAAAACCATTTTTGGTGTCCATTACTGAGAGTTTCTCCTTGAGGAAACCTACTGGAGAAATACTAAAAGAGCAAATGTTCCAAAGCCTGTAGGTGGGCATTGGTTGGTTGGTTGGTTGGTTGGTTGGTTGGTTGGTTGGACTAGGATCTGAACAGATAGTTCAGCCCTTCTGCTCTTCTCTATTATCTATTGTCTATACTTGGCATGTCGGTTTCTCACTTATGGGTGGCACAAATTGGGATATGGGGGAGGGGAATGAGCAGAGTATATGCAAATTAAATACTGTAGTGTTTACTATAGTTTAATAAAATTGAGTGTTTTTTGTGGGCTGTAGTGTTATTGCAGACATTTCTGTAGTATTCACTAGTGTTTCTTTTGTGTGGATAATACTGCAGTATTTAGTATTCTACAGTATACTACAAAATACTACACATGATTGAGGGATACTGCAGTGTGTTTACTACATAATGCTATAGTAAGTACTCTAAAGCAGGAACATTGCCTTTAAATTTAAATCACGCTGTAAAACGGAACTTCCTCTATGCAGATTGAATAGGGCTCTATGTGGCCCTGTTAGAAATCATATTTCCTTTCTCCATTCCTTGAAGTAATCACTGATTAGACATGACATGATTGGGCAGGTGAATACATTGGCTCAAAGCACATGGCTTTCACATGTCCAGTCATTTCTAATCTGGGATTATTTCACTGAAGTATGCACTTTATTTAATTTGAGTACATTTTACGCCTTTTTCTCCCCAATTTCACGATATCCAATTGGTAGTTACAGTCTTGTCCCATCGCTGCAACTCTCGTACGGATTTGGGAGAGGCGAAGGTCGAGAGCCATGCGTCCTTTGAAACATGTCCCTGCCAAGCCGCACTGCTTCTTGACACACTGCCCGCTTAACCCGGAAGCCAGCAGCACCAATGTGTTGGAGGAAACAGCGTACAACTGGCGACCGAAGTCAGCGTGCATGCAACCGGGCCGCCATAGGAGTCGCTAGAGCGCGATGGGACAAGGACATCCCGGGCCGGCCAAACCCTCCCCTAACCCGGACGACATTGGGCCAATTGTGTGCTGCCTCATTTGAACAGGGCCATTGCAATGACTACGGACATCACACCCTCTTTTCTTTAGTTTTCCTTCTGAAACATTCCTGTATTGTTGCGGATAGAAAAGTTTTACATAGAAAGGACATGCTTATCCATGGAGGCTTGTGTCCATTCATTCTATATAATTAAATTCTAGCTGCAAGGGTCTGAATATTCAAACCAAATGAATAGGCCCCTTCTATTGAGGAGCAAGCCAATGGAAATGCAGATCAATTGACGTATCTGCTGTGCCTATGAACGTTGTATTCCCTTTCTCTCATTATGATCAAGGCAATCAATCTATTTTGTTACATTTTTGATCAATTATGTTAAATTAAAGTTAATTATATTTGTAGAAAATGGTTTATCTGTTGATACACCCATGTTGTGGTGATATGCATAGATTCCCATAACCTAAGGACAATTATATACTCTCGCTAGCCACCAAAAATGTGTGCTTTCGTAACTGTGGTATTCAAAAATGAATGGGGAATTTTGTAGCCTACAACAAATCATATGGTTACTGTTTATTCTATTTTTAGTTGCTTAAACCGATTGATGTGAATCTGTGTAGGGAAATGTGGTTGTTGAATCCTGACAATAACACCAAACAATCCTTCACGTCAAACAACAGACATATCAGAAAGGTTGTTCAGGATGAGAAACCAGTCATGCCCGAAGAAAACAAAAACAAAGTAACGTTACAATTGTTACAATCCCATACTGCCTCTAATACTCTCCGCTTTTACTAGGTGTAACCACATAAAATGCAGATAAGACTGGGGTGTGTTAAAAGTTACTCGTATTTTTCCAGTAAACTTACTGGCTCATGCACGCAGTAGATATCAGGGGGAAAAAAACAGCAGCCCAGTTAACATCGATACTAGTTAAGGAAATGGGATGATGATGGTGATGAACAGGATGGTGATAAGGCTACAGGAACCTGAACAGTGGCGTCGCTGCAGTCTAGTTTAGACAGTGCTGCAAACTTTACTGAACATTTCTTCGTTTCAGGATCTCAAGCTCTCTCCCTGCCTTCTGAGAAATACTAAATAGATTATGTGTTATCCAAATTAAATGTGTTTGGCTCTGAAGTTCTAATGAGATGGCTAGTCCAAAAATTAAAAGTGTACTGTTTGGATGTGGAGTCTGGATATTGCTAAAGTAAACAGTTTAAGAAGAGACAAATGCCAAGAGGGGAACATCTGTTAACATCTGGCGTTTTATTCACGTACAAAAGTGGAATACAATTCAAGAGTGCACACAGAAATACATTTTCATAAAGAAATAAAACGTTCTTACATAAACAGGTACATAGAAAATTTACAAAAACAAATAGCTCTATATATAGAATACTGATATGGGAAATATTTTAACAAAGAGCCAGATGTTCCAACAACTCTTGTTAAAGATGTTTAGAGATTAGAATACTCAACAGTGGAGGCTGCTGAGGGGAGGACAGCTCATAATAATGTCTGGAACAGAGCAAATGGAATGGCATCAAACACATGGAAAGTCATTAAGGTGCCACCAACCTCCTGTGATACTCAAGTGACAATTTGGCTACTAAATCGGTAGTTCAGTGGTGTGATTTTCATTGAAACAGGCCTAATACTTCACAACAAAATAAAAATGCTCCTCTTTTTTGAAATTCTTTATCATTATTTTGAAATAACAATTCAACTGCTGCCATTCTAAAGGAAAAATGTTTTCTTTACAGGAGTATACTGTAAGTAGATAATCTAAAATCCTATACCCTACATGGTGTTGCTATGGCAGCACTACTTTGTTGATGACATTTCCACAGCTGCAGTCTCCTCTCCATTAACATTATAGTCTCCCACTGGGCCACTAACAAGGACCTTCATGCGTTCAGGGAAGTCCTCAGATTTGGGGTACAGGACGAAGTCATAGACCAGAGCAGCTGCCACACCTCCACTCATTGGCCCCACCCAGTACACCTGCCATGGTGCAAAGAAGTCATTCGATTAATCAACGGATGAACAGATTGAAGACAAATATTACAGGGTTAACTTTAACTTTGCTTTCAATCGTTTTATTATATCTTGGACTTCACAATGAAACAATAGAGATGTTGTCACTCAGTAACTTCTTTACTGAAGGTAGCTCAGCTTTGGTAATCATTTTAGAAGTTTATTGAATTTACTGGTCATGGAATTGATCTCACACTAAATGCAAGGAATCTGCAAACACACGTGCCTGCCCACACCCTCTCCTCTTACCCAGTGATTTGTATAATCATTCATGATCAAAGCTGGTCCAAAGGATCGGGCAGGGTTGATACCACAGCCTGTGTAGCTGATCTGTACACAACAACAACAACAACAAGATATATATGTTAGGATGAGGGATGAGAAGATCTGTAGTAAGATCTATAGAAATAATAGTTTATGGTTGTAGGATTAAGCCTAGGGTCTGAGGGGTAAATTCAACATGCAACATTTTCACTGAGCAAAATGAAGCTTTAATTCAGTGGTGATTTGTCACAATAACACATTCTAAATGCATGCTTTGCTAATCAGATGCATGTGTCAGAGGAGATACATTGTTGACAAACTACTATAATTAACTTACGGCGGCCAAGTGTCCCAGAGCGACAGAGAGCCCGATGGCCAGGGGGGCAGAGCCGGTGACATCGCGCCGCCTTTTATCAGTCACTGCTATGACACACAGGACCAGCTGGAAGGTAGCCAGGAGCTCGATGGCGACGCCTTGGCTGCCACTGACACCATTTAGCTATGAGTGGGGGCGGTGGGGGCGGTGGGGGGGGGGCAGAGGGGGAATCAAACAAAAACAATTTGTCAGTGGGCATCAGCGTGATGGATGTTTTACTCAACTACTATGTGCTATTCTAAATAGCTGGCAAAGCACAGACTTCCCTGGTGAATTAGAGGATGAGGAGAGCGAATCTAATTTGAAATCTAATGTAAACTTCCAACAGGCTGATTATAGTCTAATTATACACTCGCAAAGTCTGAACAAGTCTTAGTTTGCTCACTCATTGAAGTTGTAAATGATCGAAAGATATATGTTGATACTTGACCATATATTTACAGACTTTTCTAATGCACAATTTAGATCATTTAGAATTCCGTTCATGCCAATAGGTATGATGATCCTCTGTATCAATAGCTTTAAAGACCAATATAACTTGGTGTCTATAGGAGGCATGTGAGGGGTTTTGCTGGCATGTGAAAGTAACTACCATGCAGCTGTACATCCTATATTCACTAGAGGACAGCAGAAGCACCTATGCTTAGTATGAGTTAGTGTGATCATATGATGATTCTGTTTGTCAACTGTTTGCAGCCGGTGCATCCAAGCACACTCTCATCAAACATGAATGGCATCCCATTTGAGTCCCTTCAAAAATCATTGAGTCTAACTATTTTATCAATGCAGTGCATGCAGGTTCACATGCATTACTGTTTTCCAACAGCTATGAGATGCAATATACATTGCACACTACAAAGTTCAAACACTTCCCATAAAATGGATTTGAAAGCCAACATTTCTAATGAAACACCAGAAAATTGTTCAATTGAAAAGGACACACATAAACCATATATATTCAAATGTGCATTCTGAAACAAATAAGCCAAAATGTGCCACTCACAGCATTGACCCCCAGTGCAGCATTTGCCTCTTGCCGGGTTCCGTAGACAATAGCACTGGCCAGAGCAGAGCCCAGCATCTGAGCCACGATGTACATCACGCCCTTGAACACGCTGATCTGGCAGCTGGCCAGCATGCCCAGTGTCACCGCTGGGTTCAGATGGGCTCCACTGATGTGGCCCAAACTCTGGGCCAGCGTGGCGATGGCCAGACCAAAGGTCAGCGAAACCTTCACCTCCTGGTCAGGAGCGATGTTATTTGAGTTCCCAATGGCAGCTGAGATGCTGAGGAATATGAACATGGTCATCCCCACGAGCTCGGCCAGTACGGCCCTCCAGAATGCCTTGCTCTTGAACTCTCTCATCTTGGCTGCAGCCTGGGCCTATGGTGGTCTTCTCTGAGATGGGATGTAGTGTGGTGTCAGTGGAACTCACAAACAACACCAACAGGCTGCATTTATATGGCTACTGCTGATAATGGAGGGAGGCGGGTTCTAAAAAGTGAAAGGGAAGGGAGAAAATCCTAAAGGTTTTTTTTCTCCCCCCCCCTCACTCTTTTACTGGTCTCCCTCTCCCTCTCCTCCTCTCGCCTATCCCTCTCTTGTTTCCCGTACACCTCCTCTCTTTTTTTCTCTCTCTTTGGACTTTCAGAAGTAGTGGTGTAGAACAGGCTGTAGTAGGACAGAGAGGAAGTTGTACTCGTTTCTCCATTCATAAAGACATTTAGAGTAGCATGACTTTATGACCACAGTGTAAGCTGAGAGTCCACAAGGTTCGTTGCTTGGGAATCCTAACTACGGTGTTGTCGGAACATGTTTCCAAGTCCCATCTTCGAATGTTATAGTGTGCGCCTCGTCGATATGTTTATCAGTCAAGATGTCTCTAAACCAGGGAATAGCATAAATAATTGAATGTTCCACATTAACTCAGCAGTGACTGGGTCACAGCTGGGTCTCCAAAGAGGGCAGAGCCTGTCCCTGACCTGTCACTCAAAAAATATGCACGTTTTTGTTCCCATAGTGGGAAAGAAAGAGACAGATTCAGTGTGCACATCATCTTGTACTATATACACTGGGGGACAAAAGTTTGGAATATTACTCATTCAAGGGTTTTTCTTTATTTGCAGAATTTTTTAAATTGTAGAATAAAAGTGAAGACATCAAAACTATAACATAACACATATGGAATCATGTAACCAATAAAGTGTTAAACAAATCAAAATATATTTTATATTTGAGATTCTTCAAATAGCCACCTTTGCCTTGATGACAGCTTTGCACTCTTGACATTCTCTCAACCAGATTCACCTGGAATGCTTTTCCATAAGTCTTGAAGGAGTTCCCACATATTCTGAGCACTTGTTGGCTGTTTTTCCTTCACTGTGGTCCGACTCATCCCAAACCATCAAAATTTGGTTGAGGTTGGAACCAAAAATCTCAAATTTGGACTCCAGACCAAAGGACAAATTTTCCCCCGGTCTAATGTCCAATGCCCATGTTCCTTGGCCCAAGCAAGTCTCTTCTTATTATTGGTGTCCTTTAGAAGTGGTTTCTTTGCAGCAATTCAACCATGAAGGCCTGATTCACACAGTCTCCTCTGAACAGTTTATGTTGAGATGTGTCTGTTACTTGAACTCTGTGAAGCATTTATTTGGGCTGCAATCTGAGGCTGGTAACTCTAATGAACTTATCCTCTGCAGCAGAGGTATTTCTGGATCTTCCATTCCTGTGGCAGTCCTCATGAAGCTGGATGTATACACTAATGTTCAAAAGTTTGGGTTCACTTAGAAATGTCCTTGGTTTTTTGTCCATTAAAATAACATCAAATTGATCAGAAATACAGTGTAGACATTGTTAATGTTGTAAATTACTATTGTAGCTGGAAATGGCAGATTTTTTATGGAATATCTACATAGGCGTACAGAGGCCCATTATCAGTAACCATCACTCCTGTGTTCCAATGGCACGTTGTGTTAGCTAATCCAAGTTTATCATTTTAAAAGGCTAATTGATCATTAGAAAACCCATTTGCAATTACAGTGGGGAGAACAAGTATTTGATACACTGCCGATTTTGCAGGTTTTACCACTTACAAAGCATGTAGAAGTCTGTAATTTTTATCATAGGTACTCTTCAACTGTGAGTGACGGAATCTAAAACAAAAATCCAGAAAATCACATTGTATGATTTTTAAGTAATTAATTTGCATTTTATTGCATGACATAAGTATTTGATACATCAGAAAAGCAGAACTTAATATTTGGTACAATTAATATATGGTGCAATTACAAAGATCATACGTTTCCTGTAGTTCTATACCAGGTTTGCACACACTGCAGCAGGGATTTTGGCCCACTCCTCCATACAGATCCTTCAGGTTTCGGGGCTGTCGCTGGGCAACACGGATTTTCAGCTCCCTCCAAAGATTTTCTATTGGGTTCAGGTCTGGAGACTGGCTAGGCCACTCCAGGACCTTGAGATGCTTCTTACGGAGCCACTCCTTAGTTGCCCTGGCTGTGTGTTTCGGGTCGTTGTCATGCTGGAAGACCCAGCCACGACCCATCTTCAATGCTCTTACTAAGGGAAGGAGGTTGTTGGCCAAGATCTCGCAATACATGGCCCCATCCATCCTCCCCTCAATACGGTGCAGTCGTCCTGTCCCCTTTGCAGAAAAGCATCCCCAAAGAATGATGTTTCCACCTCCATGCTTCACGGTTGGGATGGTGTTCTTGGGGTTGTACTCATCCTTCTTCTTCCTCCAAACACGGCGAGTGGAGTTTAGACCAAAAAGCTCTATTTTTGTCTCATCAGACGACATGACCTTCTCCCATTCCTCCTCTGGATCATCCAGATGGTCATTGGCAAACTTCATCCGGGCCTGGACATGCACTGGCTTGAGCAGGGGAACCTTGCGTGCGCTGCAGGATTTTAATCCATGACGGCGTAGTGTGTTACTAATGGTTTTCTTTGAGACTGTGGTCCCAGCTCTCTTCAGGTCATTGACCAGGTCCTGCCGTGTAGTTCTGGGCTGATCCCTCACCTTCCTCATGATCATTGATACCCCACGAGGTGAGATCTTGCATGGTGCCCCAGACCGAGGGAGATTGACCGTCATCTTGAACTTCTTCCATTTTCTAATAATTGCGCCAACAGTTGATGCCTTCTCACCAAGCTGCTTGCCTATTGTCCTGTAGCCCATCCCAGCCTTGTGCAGGTCTACAATTTTATCCCTTATGTCCTTACACAGCTCTCTGGTCTTGGCCATTGTGGAGAGGTTGGAGTCTGTTTGATTGAGTGTGTGGACAGGTGTCTTTTATACAGGTAACGAGTTCAAATAGGTGCAGTTAATACAGGTAATGAGTGGAGAACAGGAGGGCTTCTTAAAGCAAAACTAACAGGTCTGTGAGAGCCGGAATTCTTACTGGTTGGTAGGTGATCAAATACTTATGTCATGCAATAAAATGCAAATTAATTATTTAAAAATCATACAATGTGATTTTCGGGATTTTTGTTTTAGATTCCGTCTCTCACAGTTGAAGTGTACATATGATCAAAATTACAGACCTCTTCATGCTTTGTAAGTAGGAAAACCTGCAAAATCGGCAGTGTATCAAATACTTGTTCTCCCCACTGTATGTTAGCACAGCTTAAAACTGTTGTGCTGATTAAAGAAGCAGTAAAACTGGCCTTCTTTAGACTAGTTGAGTATCTGGAGCATCAGCATTTGTGAATTCGATTACAGGCTCAAAAAGGCCAGAAACAAATAACTTTCTTGTTCTGATAAATGAAGGCTATTCCATGTGAGAAATTGCCAAGAAACTGAAGATCTCGTACAACGCTGTGTACTACTCCCTTCACAGAACAGTGCAAACAGTCCGTATCCCAGGAGACTAAGGTTGCTTCCACTTTCATCCTCTTCATGAAAGTGGAAGAGGGCCTACTCTCACCTGTGTTGTCCAGGTGAGAGTAGGCCCTCTGCAGAAGGTAGATGATTGCATCATCCACCCCGATGTTGTGCTGATATGCGAACTCTAGGGGGTCCAGTGATGTACACACCAGGGGTCTGAGGTGAGCGAGGACTAACCTTTCCAGGGTCTTCATGATGTGGGATGTTAGCGCTACAGGTCTGAAGTCATTCAGGACAGTGGGGTGCGCCTTCTTGGGCCCTGGGACGAGGCAGGATGTTTACCACAGCACAGGGATCCTTTCTAGGCTCGGGCTAGGTTGAAGAGGGGGCTGGAGTATTCCAACCAGTTGGTCAGTACAGACCCTAAGCACCCTTGGGCTGATGCCATCAGCGCCCACCGCTTTCCACTGATGCAGTCTCTCCAGCTCTCTCTTCACTTGGTTGGTGGTGAATGCCAGCCCAGGTGGGGAGGTGGGGGGGAAGGGGGGTGTTGATGATCAGACAAGAGGGAGCAGGGGTGGAGGTGGGGAGGGGGTCGCTAATTGTCTCAACAGATCACTGTGCGTCTTCTAATAGCACAACCAAATGACCTGAATTGCAGATGAGATTACATTAAAAGTACATAGTGCAAGTGATCAATGCTGTTCAATATTCTGTAGAAATTATTATAGCAATGGTCAATGATTACGTAAGACATTTAGTAACAGTAACCTCAAATTGTGGCCATGGATGTCTTACTCATTTGAAGGTTGAATAAATACTGTTACATTAGTTTGTAAAATGGCCTTAACTTTCGGCTATTTACTGTATTACTAAAGTAATATTGAATTGTGTTTGGTTGACAACGCAACCAAATATCAACATTTATCAACATTCAGGGATGCTAGCGCTACATATTTTTTTTTTTTTGTTATTTTTTTATTTAACTAGGCAAGTCAGTTAAGAACATATTCTTATTTACAATGACGGCCTACCCCGGTTAAACCCGGACAACGCTCTTGCACTGAGATGCTGTGCCTTAGACCGCTGCACCACTCGGGAGACCGTACTGTATCTAATGCTTAAATAGTTTCATCTGAGCCACTGGTGTCACACCCTGATCTGTTTCACCTGTCTTTGTGATTGTCTCCACCCCTCCCGGTGTTGCGCATCTTCCTCATTGTCCCCAGTGTATTTATCACTGTGTTCTATGTTTGGCTTTTGCCAGTTTAGTTCGTTTTTTTTCGTCACTTTTCTTTAGTTTTATTTTTGAACTATAATAGTTCAGGATTATGGATTTTATCGCAGCTGAACGTCGACAGGAGTCGTCAACTGTTATTGTTTACAACAGAGCCCAGCTCCTGGATTTAGCCCACGCAGCGCTGCTGCTCCCCAGGGAAAAGTTTGATATTCCGGACGAGTTGAAAAGACGACGCCGTGGATGCAGGGCGGGATTGAAATGTAAGGCAAAGCGGAGGAGGTTCAAGTACAAGCCGGCTATACCGTCTATTATTATGGGCAATGTGAGGTGTCTACATAACAAGATGGATGAGTTAGAGGGACTTGTTCGTGGACAAAGGATTTATCGTGAAACAAGCCTAATGTGTTTTACTGAGACATGGCTGAACGATAACATCCCCATACAGAACGTCACTATCGACGGTTTCCAGACCATCAGAGCGGACAGGGATCGCGTCTCTTCCGGTAAGAGTAAGGGTGGTGGGCTGGCTTTATTAGTTAACAACAGATGGTGTCATCCGAACCATATTACTCTTAAGGAAAAGTTTTGTAGCCCGGACATTGAGCTGTTCGCCGTTAGCCTGAGACCCTACTATTTACAGAGGGACTTCACGGCGGCCATTGCTGTTATTGTTTACATCCCGCCCTCCGCTGACGCAAACGCAGCGTGTGACGTCATCCACTCTGTTATCGCGAGGTTACAGACAGCGCATCCCAGTGCTTTCTTTGCCATTTCGGGGGATTTTAACCATGCATCTCTCTCACAGTTTGTGAAGTGCCCAACCAGGAATAATAAAACTCTGGACTTGTTATATGCTAATGCGAAGGATGCATACAACTCCACTGCACTCCCTCCCCTCGGTAGATCGGATCACAACCTTGTCCACCTCACCCCACTCTACAGGCCTCTGGTCCAACAGCAGCCTGCAACCACCAGGACTATTAGGAGATGGTCCCCGGAGGCGAATGAGGCCCTACAGGACTGTTTTGAAACAACAGACTGGGATGTGCTCTGTGAGGCTCATGGGGAGGACATCGATGGACTCACTGACTGCATAACAGACTATATTAATTTTTGTGTAGACAACACTGTACCCACCAGGAAGGTACGCTGTTTCCCAAACAATAAACCCTGGGTCACCAGCGACCTGAAGGCCCTGCTGAATGAGAAGAAGAGGGCCTTCAAGGAGAGGGACAAGGACAAATTGAAATGCGTCCAGAGGGAGCTGAAGTTGCGGATTGCTGAGGGGAAGAGAGTGTATAAGGAGAAGATGGAGGACAAGCTGAGGCAGAGCCAGGTGAGAGAGGTGTGGAAGGGTATGAGAAATATCACTGGCTTCAAAAAGTCAAACAGTTGGCAGACGGAGGGGACCCAGGACAGAGCCAATGAGTTGAACCAATTTTTTAACAGGTTTGATACTGGCCCTGTCCACCTCCCCTCCAGCTCCCCAGACCACACACCCCCACTTTGCTCACAGCACCTCTGCTGAGACAATCAGTGACCCCACCTCCGCCCCTGCTCCCCCTGGACTGATCCTCAACACCCCCCTTCCCCCCACCTCCCCACCTGGGCTGGCTTTCACCACCAACCAAGTGAAGAGAGAGCTGGAGAGACTACATCAGTGGAAAGCTGTGGGCCCTGATGGCATCAGCCCAAGGGTGCTGAGGGTCTGTGCTGACCAACTGTGTGGAATACTCCAGCGTCTTTTCAACCTTAGCCTGAGCCTAGAAAGGGTCCCTGTGCTGTGGAAAACATCCTGCCTCGTCCCAGTGCCCAAGAAGGCACACCCCACTCTCCTGAATGATTTCAGACCTGTAGCGCTAACATCCCACATCATGAAGACCCTGGAAAGGTTAGTCCTCGCTCACCTCAGACCCCTGGTGTGTTCATCAATGGACCCCCTGCAGTTTGCATACCAGCGCAACATCGGGGTGGATGATGCAATCATCTACCTTCTGCAGAGGGCCTACTCTCACCTGGACAACGCAGGTTGCACTGTGAGGGTTATGTTTTTTGACTTCTCCAGTGCCTTCAATACCATTCAGCCCCTGCTACTGGGTGAGAAGATGAGGAGAATGAAAGTGGAAGCACCCTTAGTCTCCTGGGTCACGGACTACCTGACCGGAAGGCCACAATTTGTGCGACTACAGAGCTGTGTTTCAGAACGGGCAGTTAGCAACACAGGGGCCCCCCAGGGAACGGTCCTGTCCCCCTTCCTGTTCACCCTCTACACCTCAGACTTCAGATATAACTCTGAAACATGCCACCTACAGAAGTTCTCGGATGACTCTGCTATTGTAGGGTGCATAAGGGGTGGGCAGGAGGAGGAGTACAGGAGCACAATCAGTGACTTTGTGTTGTGGTGTGAGCAGAACCACCTTCAGCTCAACATCAGCAAAACAAAGGAGATGGTGGTGGACTTCAGGAGAACCAAGGCACAACTGACTGCAGTCCCTATACAGGGGATGGATGTGGAAATGGTTGGGTCATACAAGTTCCTGGGAGTCCATATGGACAACAGGCTGGAATGGGCCGGTAACACCGGGGCCCTGTACAAAAAGGGCCAGAGCCGACTCTACTTTCTGAGGAGGCTCAGGTCCTTCAACGTGTGCAGTAAACTACTGCATACCTTCTACCAGTCTGTGGTGGTAGAACCATCTTTTTTGCAGTGGTGTGCTGGGGAGCAAACATCAAAGCCGGTGATGCTTCTCGGGTAAATAAGCTGATCAGGAAGGCTAGCTCTGTCCTGGGGATGAGCCTTGACACTCTAGAGGAGGTGGCGGAGAGACGGATCCTGGCCAAACTGCTGGCCATCATGGACAACGTCACCCACCCTCTGCACGCTATGGTTATGACGCAGAGGAGCACTTTCAGTCACAGACTGATCCCACCACGGTGTGTCAGAGTTCGCTACAGGAGGTCCTTCCTGCCGGCGGCTATTAGACTATATAATGCCTCACCGGGGTGCCGTGCCGTCGGCAACATAGATCTGGATCTGTTGGGGTGCTAGGACCTAGTTTAACAATTATGCATCCATCCGTGAGTAATTCTGGTCCATCAGCACTCATCCACTCAGGACCTATTTATTCATACAGGTCTGTATATACATACTCATGTACAGTTGTTATATCATATCACATGCAATATTGTAAGTAATTATTGGACTTAACTTACGTAGCCATTCACTCAGGAATGCATATTATTAGTATCCTGCCAGTTGCACCTTTTCTCATTGCTTTTAGTATATTGAATGTGCAATACGTGCAGTTGTCTGTAATTAAACCCTGCGCACTAAGGACTGTATTTTAAGGGAATTACTATTATTACCCCAAATTATATCATACACACATTTAGCTATTTAAGTATCTCTTCCTGTCATTTACCTGTACAGTTTATGTTACCATGCAAGTATTCACTTATCTGTAAATATAACTGTATATTTACCTGTACAGATAATTTAACCATGCAAAATATTCACTTACCTGTTCATTTAGCCAGTCTGTATATTAAGTAAACTATTATTCCCTCGCTCATATCATAGGCATTTTTAGCTACTGAAGTATTTCTCTGCCATCAACCTGTATAGTATAGTTAACCATCCAACATCCACCAATGTATAGTGTACATATTCAGCCAACCACCCATACTATGCAATGTCTTTTTATAGCTTTTTTTTTGCACTCCAGATATCTTGTATTTCTATACTTTTTCATACTGCCGCTATATGTATCATGTACCGTGTATCTGTCTTTTGTGTACTTTCGTTGTGGCATTTTGCACCTGCCCTGTGTTTTGTTGTAGCTGCTTGACAATGAAATTTCCCCCCCCCGGGGGAGCAATAAAGTATCTATCTATCTATCTATCTATCTATCTATCTATCTATCTATCTATCTATCTATCTATCTATCTATCTATCTATCTATCTATCTATCTATCTATCTATCTATCTATCTATCTATCTATCTATCTATCTATCTATCTATCTCTCTATCTCTCTATCTATCTATCTATCTATCTATCTATCTAGTTCGTTTTGTTCGTCAAGCCTACCCGCGTTTTCCCCCTTTACTCCTGTCTTTCTATAGTGCCTGTTTTCTTGGTTTCCCGGTATCTAAATTTCCTGCCTGCCCTGACCCTGAGCCTGCCGTCTTGTACCTTTGCCCCACTACTCTGGATTACCAAACTCTGCCTGCCCTGACCCTGAGCCTGCCTGCCATCTTGTACCTTTGCCCCACTACTCTGGATTACCGAACTCTGCTTGCCCCTGACCTTACTTTTGCCTGCCCCCTGTTGGTATAATAAACATTTGTTATTCCAACGTTGTCTGCGCCTGGGTCTTACCTGTACGCTGATAGTACAAACTGGCCATGACTGACCCAGCAGACTCGGACCAGCTGCGCAACGTCATCTCCTCCCAAGGAGCCTCCAATTACAGGCACGAGGTATTGCTTCGGGGCCTCATGGTGGGGGTCCAGTCATTGGCTGAGCGCCATGACCTGAAGTTGGACATGCTGCTGGAGCAATGCCGCGGGTTATTGGGGAGGCAGCCTGCCACAGTGGTAGCCCCACAGCCCCTTAGTAACTCGGCGGCTGGCAGCGCTGCACCACCGGTCACTCCACCTTCCCGGGAGCCCCGCTTTAGCTCCAAGATAGCCTACCTCATCAAACTGATGTCCGGGAGAGCTCTCACCTGGGCTACCGCGGTGTGGTAACAACAGCTGGCCATATGCGGGAGTCTGGAAGGGTTTGTACGAGAAGTGAGGAAAGTTTGATGCCCTGTTCTCTGGGAGAAAAGCTGCCCGGAGGCTAATCCAGCTGCGGACGTCCGCAGAGTGGCTGATTATGTGGTGGATTTCCACACGTTAGCAGCGGAACCAGGAAGCACTCTTATACATGTTTTTGCATGGGGTCTCGGGAGTTCTCAAATCTTGACTCCCTCATCGCCTTGACCATCCGCATAGATTGGCAATTGCGGGAACGACGGAGGGGGAGGAAATCCGAATACGCTTGCACGTCCAGGGATTACACCTGGCCTCCGAGTCATCCCGTAAGTCCCCGATGCCCCCGTGGCCGAGAGAACCCAAGGTTTCCCGAGCTTCCCCGAGAGTTACGAAGACGGCCGAGTTGCGGCTTTCCGAGCCTATGCTAGGCAGAGCTGGGTTGTCGCCAGCGAAACGGCAACACAGGATCGACAGGATCGAAGAGTTGCCTGTATTGCGGGAAATTTTGTGTTCTCTTGCCCGCTAAAGAACCAGGCTCATCAAGAAGGGTAGAGTACTCTGGTGGATCTCGCACCCCTTTTCATGCCATTCTACTGTGGGGGACCCAGTCTAAATCTCTCCGGGCCCTCATCGACTCTGGGACCGATGAGAGCTTTTTGGACGCTACCCAGGCTTCAGAGCTGAATATCCCCACTCAGCCCTCTTCATTCCCATGGATATTAGAGCACTGGACGGGCACTCTATAGGCCGGGTCACCCATAATACCACTCCCATCAACATACGGGTGTCAGGAAATCACAGCGAGAATATCCCATTTCTACTCCCGGGGTTCTGGTTTTTCCTGGCTCCAGTGGCACAATCCCTTCATCGACTGGTCTACAGGGGCTATCATGGGCTGGAGTCCGTTTTGCCACACCCATTGTCTGAAGTCGGCGCAACCAGCCCCGGAACGTCTTCCTGTGTGATCGGAAGGTGCTCCGGACCTCTCCGCCATTCCTGCGGAGTACCAGGACCACGAGGTCTGTACTCGTTGTCGGGACCAGAGACCATGGCTATGGAGACCTACATTGGGGACTCCCTAGCGGCAGGATTTATCCGTCCCTCTTCCTCTCCCGCCGGTGCAGGGTTCTTCTTCGTGGAGAAGAAGGACAAAACCCTACGCCCGTGCATTGACTATCGGGGCCTCAATGACATTACGGGGAAAAAACGTTACCCGCTACCACAAATTTTCTCGGCCTTCGAACCGCTCCAGGGGGCCACTGTCTTCTCTAAGTTGGACCTACGGAACGCCTACCACCTGGTGCGGATACGAGAGGGGGACGAGTGGAAGACCGCCTTCAACACGGCCAGCATCCACTACGAGTATATATTCATGCCTTTCGGCCTCGCCAACGCCCCTGCTGTGTTCCAGGAGAGGAACTACGATGTGGGGAATCGGAAGATGCCGTTGGAGGAATGGAGGCACTGGCTTGAAGGGGCGGAACAGCCATTCATTGTTTGGACCGATCACAAAAACCTGGAGTATCTCCGCACCGCCAAGCGCCTCAACTCCAGGCAAGCGAGGTGGGCCCTGCTGTTTACCCGGTTACATTTTTCACTCTCCTACCGGCCGGGAACCAAGAACATTAAGCTGGATGCCCTGTCTCGCTGCTATAGCCCCATGGGGACCACCCTGGAATCCAATTTACAGTATAATTTATTAATTTGTAGACAAAATGGAATTAAAGCCAGACTAAGTCAGTGGCACAGATAGAACTACCCAAGCAGAAAATACATCTCTTTCAAATGTTGATATACAATTCAATATCCAGTTTGTCTACAAATGAATAATTGATATGTTGGATTCACATCTCCATCTCAACCAAAACAAATCTATTTAGTTATTAAGAGATCTTTCAATAATCATTCTCAAGATAGCACATTGGTAGTCAGTGGAAAATATCAAAGCAGTTTGTTTTTAATATCGGATATAACGTTGAAGATCTGACGTTGTTTCAAAGGTACAAATTCAACATATATTATACAAGGCTAGTCTATAGTGAAAATTGGTTACCATGACGACATAATCCTGTGGTTTAAATTTTACTCTCAAAACTACAGTTTACTTAGATTACTTTTTTCAAATCCAATGTATTTTCAATGTAGATTTCATGTTACAATACGTTGACAAATTATGTTGTACCAACATTGATTCAACCAGTTTGTGCCCAGTGGGTAGTAACTGTAATGTATTACATTTTGAAAATAACCTACCCAACCGTGCTGACCAGGATGCTACTTTTTAGACTTTATTCAAAAAGGTCACCGTCGAGGGAAGTGGTAGTTCCTAACAAAACAACAAAGATGGTGTCAAACCATAATCTGAGTACTGGTGGGATAGATGTTTTTGTTGATGGCTGAACCTACATGTTGAGGGTTCAGGGGTTGTGAGACAGGCAACACAGCGACACTTACTGACCCATGAAACGTTTTGTGACTCCTTTTACTAATTGCTCAAACCTAATTGGTTCATAGAAATTTGGTAGGGAGGCATTTGGTGCTCAAAGAGAAATTCCTACAACAGCCTAGTAGTTGTGTCAAAGCAAAGACAGTGATCTACTAAGAGTCCAGTCATTAAAATTTTTTAGTAATGAGAAATTTAAAAAAGCAAACAGAAAAGCAAAGCAAAAATACAGACTTTCTTCAAAATATGGTGTTTACACAGTACAATTTAAGACTAGGATCGGACATTCTTCACAGTGGTTTCACACTGACAGGACAGAAATTTAGCTCCAAGTGTGTGAAAGGAGACAGAGACAAAATACCTGAATGAATAGAGGGGATCCTCTTGATTATAAAAGAAGAAAGAGAGTACAGAGACCACGGCTCCGTCTGAAATGGCACCCTATTCCCTATATAGCACACTACTTTTGAACATACAGTAGGCCATTCAAAGTAGTGCACAATATAGGAACAGGATGGTATTTAACGCACGCCACATCAATAAGATGGCTGGAACCCAATAGTCTCCCTCAAAGGTTCCAAATCACAATCGCCGGCTATCTTTTAATGAGGGTTCATGTCAGTGCAGACTGGGCTGACCCAGACAGTACTGAAACTGTTATGTATCTGTCAGGGACCAGATATACTGGACCAGGGGTGGAAATAGAAAAAATAAATCACTTCCAGAGCCTGGTTCAACCCATTCCCACCCCTGGGTTGACCAATAAAAAGTCATCGAAAATATAAATGGAAGCGACGAGTGCTATTCATTCTTACTATATAGTTTTTGGGAAAATAGTCAAATGCGCTTTATTTTGAAAAATACCAGGCCAAACTCTAGTGGATTATGGCGTATTTAGGCATATTTGAAATGGTAAAATTATGGCATGATGTTTTCATTTTATTTTCATGACAATTTCCTACTTCCCACTAGGGGCAATGCAGGTGCCTATTACCATCTAGTAGGCTTGCGACGAGCTAGGGCATTGGAGTTGGGGTTGAGGATGGCCCTAAACTGCAAGCTATGACTCTTAATTGTACCCGCGGTCTTCAAAACGGCCAGCATACCATATCTCTGTTGCTGCAGCTATGGCCAGGTATGGCGTTTTCTTTAGAGATTGTGTTGCAAAACAGACCAATTTGATGTCCAAAGGATTTCCTTTTGGGGTTTCCCTTTACCATTTTGTTTAGAAAACATCCTCCTAGGTATAGGGGTTTGTTGTGGCTGTTCAGGACAGGAAGGTATTTACAATCCTAATGCTTTTTTAATGGTGCTTTGCTTATCGGACATCCATGAGGGGAATGCAATTAGGGAGCTATAGTGCTATTTATTTTAGGATTTCCTCTGATTTTGTGAGGTTGCGCAAACTAAATGAATATACAGTATTTATATTGTATGTACACTATATTATTCTGACATGGACCCACTGTAAATGTAATCAGAAGTTAATTGTATTAGCAAAGATAAATGTACATTCATCTTAAATAGCTTTGTAAAATATAATAATGTCTATTTGATACTGTTTCCATACAGCCATAAACATTTACTATTCCTTATCTTTAAAGTTATCCCCAACTCAATTCGACATAAAAAATGGCAGCTATTTTGTACTTGAAAGAAATAAAATAAAGATTAAGGGAAGATTCCTTTCATCCAGATTGATTTCCTTTCAAAAGTAATTATGTTGGTTTGGTGCCATGCCAAAGAAAAGGTTTAAGATGGGATGTGGTTACACAGCAGAATTTTGTAGAGATTTATACCTATAGGCGTGTGTGGCTCCTCCAGACTGGAAGTCTTACAACAGACACATCTGGGGGGTGGGGGGGTTTATATTGGGGCCCCGGAGCCCTTCAGTTGTCATGTGTGGCCCTTGGCTCTTTGTCTCTAAATCACTACAAAAACATGTCTGAAAGGTTTGGTCGGCGGTCCTTGATGCCATGACGACTGCTCCAACAATACAGACTTCTCCCTCTCAGCTTGGCGAAACCCTATCATGTTTAGGCATATAGTCTCTGATGAGATCACCCAAGCAGACCTGAGTTCAAATGGTATTTGTTTTACTTCAAATATGTTAATGTTTTGATGGAGTCTGCCTGGAATGCCAGGTGAATGTGTTTGGACTTTTTGTACTGTTCTATTGGTTTGATTGCGCCAGGCAAGCTCAACCAAGCCAAGACAAAGTTTTGTTATATCATATTTGAACCCAGGTCTGACTTGGCACCGAAGAGGCCTCACTAGCTAACCATCCACACAGGGAGAGAGTGTAGAGGCACAGGCTGACTTGATCACATCAATGGCTGTCTCTTGTGGAGACATTTGCGAAGGATCGTGAAGGAGGTACAGCAAATTGAAGATGTCCAAAAAATATCCTGCAGATTAATGTTTGGAGCTGTGAAAGCACTGTTTCAGAATTTAGATAAATTGACGCTGTGAAAGCTGAAAGTGATAGGTCATACTAACAATACACTGTGTTTCAACCCCTCATAACACTGGTGGCAGCTTAGTCACAACGTTAGTTAACCAAACAGGCAGTCAAGTTAGTTTCCAAAAGATCTGATATGCTGTTCAATACAAGGCAATGTTTCAATGATGCCCAACATAGGTGTTCTTTTGGTGTTCATATCACAAGAGAGCTTTACATTTATCATACCTTTATGATCCTGGCATCACTCTTATAAAAACAACTACACTATATCAATTAATAAAAGGCTGAAATAGGTAACGATAAAAGGTATGGACTTGCAATAATTAACTGTTTGTTTTATCCCGCCTTCGCATAATGTCTTACTATGAAATAAGTACAAAATAGGTATTCTTGTCTTATTGGTCTGCCCATCTCCATACTAATCTATCCATGTGGTTGATACCAGTCCATTGACTCCATTCCAGCCATTATTATGAGCCGTCCTCCCCTCAGCAGCCTCCACTGATCTATCTGCTGTACTGGCCCGTCCCTTCGTCTGTCTGCAAAAACATACAATTTTACATTTATTTGCGATTAACCAGGCACCATACACTCCATGCTTTCCTGGTAAGTTTAAGTTCCAAGTTTCGGTTCTAACTGGAGTCTGAGCTGGAGTTATGATCCATCTCAGCTCACAGGCTATTCCTCTCCTTTGTTATGTGTGACGTGTGTGAGAGGTTCTCTATGCAAGAGGATGGAGTGCTGGGTAGTGTTACTGTTACCACCTCTGTCAGGTCCCTTACAGAAAAAAACACATGATTTCATGTGAAATTTGATTTAATATGTGAAATATTGTGAAAACTTGTCTTTGGAACACTTCACATGTAACCTTTTCCGTTTGAAATCATGTCAAAATATGTATCTGGAACACTTCACATGGGCTCATGTTTTCACATGTGCTTACAAGTGTAGTTTCCTGTTATCACATGTTGAAATTTTGCATCCCCATGTTGTCACTTGGTTTTTCCGTAGGGGGTGATTCTGTTTGTCTGCTTACCATGAAATAGAGATTATGTAATAATAATAATTAAGATATTTGTGGCATCACTCCCAGCCGCCTGGGGATTCTTGTCATATTCATCAGCAGTGTATCTAGTCGAAGACAGCCCTGTTTAAAGTACTGCAATGTTTAAGCACTGAGTAACTATACACTGAAAATCTCACTTTTAAAAAGTTAATATTTTGTTAAATCATACCCAAATAATGTTGTTGACTCATCCTACACTTGTATTTGTGGCCAAAGAATACATTTTCAGAAAAAAAAAACATTTAAAAAAAACCCACCTCAAACTTGTATCTCAAACAGACCATTTAAAAAATTATTTCCATTTCCTCATAGAGGATGATGTCATCCTACTGAGGAGGATGAGCTGGCCAATCTGAGGTCTACTCACATTAATATTTTGAATGAGCGGTATGCACCCACACTATTCTGTTGTTGGGGTATGCCCACACCATTCTGTTGTTGGGGTATGCCCACACCATTCCAACACAGACGAGCAGCTTTTTAACATACTTGATAAAACATTTTTGGAAGGAAAACTATTTAACGCATATTGTAATTAATTATAGGTCATATTTCATAGAAATTTGGAAACTCGTTCCCGAGCAAGAAAACAAAAACTGTCACTCAAACAGAAGGGGGAACTAACAAAGTCACTGACGGTCCTACAAGCTTACCTTTGGGGTTTTCAAAGGAGAGGTCAACTCAGGAGGTTTAGCTAAATCAGGATCACCCATAAACAACAGATCGACCATGGTGGGATCTCTGACATCAACACTAGACTTGCTCCTGCCGACTTTCTTAGGGAACCCTCTAGGGTACTTTTCAATCAGATTTCTCTACTTTGGGATTTGGCACGACCTTCCCTCCAGCCAAATTGTTTCTCAAAATGAATGAGACCCCCTTCACCGGCAGGGTAGGCCTCACTCCAATGACGGCGGAACCAGAAATAAGATCAGACTCGAGTTCTCATTATACTGAGAAACTTCCATGCAACCTAATCATTAGTCCAACAGTTGCAAACAAGAGTTTCTATTGGACAAATTCAGGTATGTTTATCATCGTTTTGCTCTGTTTTTTCAACAGAATCTGCGGAATGAATACACCCCTGATCACGCGTAAACACAGTTCACTCTAATAAACAGCCATGTTGTATTCCTTCTCTTCCCTTCCCTTGTGAACTTCAATGCACAACACATCAGCTGTATGTGACCAGGTGAAAAACCTTTCCAAGCCAAACTACTACACACAGCCTACATCGTTGTCACCATACTATTAGCTAAAGCAACAGTAGGCTAAAGTACCTATCTGCATTTGCTAGCTAAGTAAAGTAAGTGAAACTGAAAATGAAAACAAAATGATAATCTCTCTCTTTCTCTCTTGCTTCGCCTTGATTTTGGAAGAAATTAATTTGTTGAAAACTGTTCAGCTATTTCTCGATCTTTCTCTCTCTTTGAGTCAACTACTCACCACATTTTATACACTGTAGTGCTAGCTAGCTGTAGCTTATACTTTCAGTAGTAGATTAATTTTCTGATCCTTTGATTGGGTGAACAACATGTCAGTTCATGCTGCAAGAGCTCTGAAAGGCTAGAGGACGTCCTCCGGAAGTTGTCATAAGTCTATGGAAGGGGGTGAGAACCATGAGCCTCCTAGGTTTTGCATTGAAGTCAATGTACCCAGAGGAGGACGGAAGCTAGCTGTCTTCCGGCTACACCATGGCACTACCCTACAGAGTGGTGTTGAGGCTACTGCAAAATAGTGTGTTTTAATCCGTTATTTGGTGAAATGTGATTATATTTAGTATAGTTTTATCTAAAAATTATAACTTTTAAAATGTTTTACAATTTACATTTTTATGAAATTCACTGAGGAGGATGGTCCTCCCTTTCCTCCTCTGAGAGGCCTCCACTGTACCACACAGTAACCAATTGCTGAAGTGTCAGACAAAGGCAAAACAAATGTTTTCTGTTTCAACTGGCGGATACGAAAAAACTGTTTTCTGCCAATATTTATCTTTGTGGACTGAAGAAATGGACTGAAACCTTGCAGTAGGAGGTGACTTCTCTGAATTGCTTTTTGCACAGGGATAACTACTGGGTGCTTTTGTGAAGGTAGTTTTAGGTGTCAACACAAACTCATCTGCAACAACTGCAAGCTTTCTTAAGAGTGAGATCCTTGTGCTCATAAATGTAGTTGCAACCCTTTCATGAAGGCAATGCTTGAACTGCTCGAGAAGTGTGAGAGTATTTAAATCCTCAAGGTCCTTGACCTCTTGAAAACCACACCACCCTTTTAAAAAGACATGCTTGTGCCCTTGCAAATTCAACATGGCTTTGTGATTCTATCTTTTGTAATTTACGGCACTATTATCTGTATGCCTCTGGGACCAACTCGTAAGGATAGCAACTTTAACGGTGTCATAATCTGAACTGGTCAATAGATAAGAGGCGTACACTTTCTGAGCTTTTCCCACTAGAACACTTTGGTGGAAAAGTGACCAATTGTCTCATTTTAGGGATGTGACAAAATCCACTCAAACAGAGTAAAATACACATCCACCTCCTTTTCATTGAAAGGCGGTACAAACCGGCTGTTCTGACCAAGATCAAAACTCTGTTGAGGATGCAGGTTGGCCTGACTGGATTCAGTGTTTCCAGATCTATCGCTCTTAGTCGAATGGCATGCTCACATCCCTGTTCTTGTTGTCTGGCTGCATGTTCACGTTCTTGTCCTTCCCTGTGCTACAACTATCATTTATGTTGCTTGAATCTCTCCTCACGTTCTCTTTCCTTGTGCTCAAGTTATAATTTCTGTTGCTCCAATTTTGCCTTTAGTTCGAACTCCCTCAGCTGTACATCAAATCAAATTATGTTTGTCACATGCGCCGATTACAACAGGTGTAGACCTTACAGAGAAATGCTTACTTACAAGCCCTTAACCAACAGTGCAGTTTTAAGAAAAATAAGTGTTAAGTAAAAAATATATATATAATTAAAGAGCAGCAGTACAATCTACGGGACTACCCGCTTTGCAATGACGAGCAGATTCGCCTTTATACGTTTATCTAGCATCTCCCATGGCTTTAATTTTATAAGCCTGCGTGTTTATGCAACTTTCAAAATGATTCCACCAATCTTATAACCCTTTTGGGTGGATGTAAGTTACAGAAATTCTACCCCAAAAGTGCATTTGAACACTCAAATATTTGGGCACAGCAAAGCTTCGTAGTAGGTGACTATAACGACTACCATACTCATGGGAAACAATATCCTGGACGAGCTCCCATTTTGTTACATTCCCCAGCTAGAAAACTAATTAATGTCGCTCAAACAGAAAGGGGAACTAACAAAGAGTGACTGACAACAACCTAAACAAAACAGGTGGGGTTTAAGGAGTGGTTCTAAAAGACACTCATGGGGGTGTCCACTGAAAGTTGAATAGCAACAACTGGAACCGAAAAGACACCCACCACGAGTGCCCACTAAATTTGCTCACTAAGAGGCAAACTAAATAAAAATCCACACCAAACTTAAAGACAGGAACCAAACAGAAAAATTATGCAAAATTAAAACTGGGAAGATCAGACAAAGGAATGTTTTTCTAGAAATCAAATAGGGAGAGCCAACTAAAGGTGTTGACCCTCCACATCTCTCAAGACAACTGGATCTTCTTCTTCTTCTTCAAAATGGCTCTGATCGTACATTTGGCCTCACCTCTACCCAGTGCAACCTTAATACACATTATTTCTCGTTTCAAAGCTCTTCAAGCTAACTGGTCTACAATTTCATTGCCTTCCACACCCGAATGTGAAGAAAAATCTCACTACTACACCCATTCTCTCAATTCGCCATAATAACATTAATACCTCAAATAGTAGGTCACTCCTATTAAGTTTACCAGATGCTAAACTATTCAATACAGACAGGGAATCTGAACATACTATTGTACGTCCTCCACCCACTGTAGGGCAACTATTACCGCCAACAGTTCAACTGAATATACTGACAGTTCATCTGTTAGACTTTTACATATCTGCACATCAAATTCAGGAATGTACACGCCTGCTCCTGTGCGCCCACTATCTGGGTCCTTGGATCCATCTGTGAAAAGTGGTAAAAAAAGCATAAAAACTTCTAAAAATGTAATTGTCAACCAGTTACACTATATTACTGACTTCTGTCCAATCTTCCCTTTTCTCTACCAAGATTAGATCAACAACAGGATCTGGGAGTAACCATGGAGGAACATCCCTTATCATCACAGAAGGGCCAACCTCCAACTCCCTCAAACCACTCTCATCTGCAAGCTTTCCAACTGTCCAACCAAAACCACTGCCTTGTCTACTAATATATTCCCAACAATCATCCAGAACAGTAGCAGTGGGATGCTCAACCTCACAGCCTTTCAACCTAATAAGCGAATGACAATTTTTTATGCCGTATATCCAAAGGCATCTCACCTGCCTCCACTAGTAAGGCACATACAGATGTTGATTTAAATGCAACAATACATATCCTTAAAGTTATATACTGGATTCTGTCCAGCTTCTGAAACCAAGTCTTTGCCACTGTTCCATAAACTATACTGTACACCGGTAACCAGTTGTCGTCCTGATCAGAGCTCTATAATTATCCAACAATGATTGTCTGTCAGCAGCCCATTCATAACCTGAGACCGAGCGCATAAGATTCACCCCCTTCTTACACTTTGTTTCAACTATGACATGATCCAAATATTTGTACTTAGAAACCCTCCCCATAGGCTGTCCATACAAAAACAACTGTATATTATCAGCAACTTTCTTCTTTGAGTAGAACATACAACATGACTTCGCCACTGACAATTTAAAACCCCAGTCAATCGACCATCTTTCAACATCCACTATAGCTTGTTGAATAGATTTGATCACATGAAAGACATTCTTTCCCCTCTTCCAAATAGCTCCATCATCAGCATATAGTGATGCCCCAATACCCCTGCCTACATTCGAAAACATATCATATTGTTAATGTTAATCATAATGTTGAACAAAATAGGACTGATAGCACTGCCTTGAGGAATACCATTTTCAACTCAATATTCATCAGATAAAATTGATCCTATTTTAACTTGAAAAAAGCGATTAAATAAGGCCAAAACCCAATTATATAATCTCCCACAAATACCAAGTCTTTCCATCTTAATCAGTAGTCCTTCTCTCCACATAGTGTCATATGCCTTTTCAATATAAAAAAAGACACTAGCCATCACTTCTTTCATGACCAGTGTTTTTTTTCAATTTCATTGCTCACCTTTACGGAATCCACTTTGACATTAACTCAATAAACCTTTATGTTCCAGGAAATATGACAATCTGTTGACTATCAGCTTTTCCATCAGTTTACACAAATTAGAGGTCAGTGCTATTGGTCTATAACTATCAGCACATGAAGGCTTTACAAAAGGTAATATTACTGCACGTTTCCTACCAGAAGGTACACTCCAAATCCTATTACAAATAATCCCAGGAGAACATGCATGACCTCATCAGGTAAATGCTTAAACATTACATAGCACAACTGACCATGACCTGGGGCTGTATATCCACAGCCTATTAATGCTGTACGCATCTCATGTATGGTAAAATCAGCATCCAAAGAAGAGTCAACAATATCCCTTTTCTTATACACATTAACATAAGCATTTAAAATCTCACACCTGCGTTGATTATATACTTCATCCAAAGTTACCCCACTATGTACCCTAGTAACCCCACTATGTACCCTAGTAACCCCACTATGTACCCTAGCAAATGTCTTCCCCCAACAAGTCAGCTTTATCTTTATCAGTAACAGCCATTTTTTTACCCACAACCAAAACTGGAATTCGAGTGGACTTGCTTCTTCCAGTCATCTTCTTCAACATCGACCATACAGCCCCCAGCTCAGTACCCCTGCCCTTTGTAGAACAGAACTGTCTCCATGTATTTCTCTTGACAGACTTAATGACCCTACGTACTAAAGTTCTCTTCTTTAGAAATAAACTAGATTCTCAGAGTCATATTCCTACTCAACACTCTGTAAGCCCTATTTCTTTCTCGAATAGCCACAGTGCACTCTTCAGTCCACCAAGGAACCAACTTCCTTTTCTCACCCACTTCACTCACTGGTATATATACATTTGCAGCATTCAAAATCAGAGAGGTCACAGAGGCAGCACATACATCAACCGGCCTTTCTAAAGACACCTGTCCAACAGACTTTAACCAATGAACACCAAACTTTTCCCAATCTGCTTTATGAAAGCACCATCTTCTAAATGGTACCCTATCTGGAATAGTAACATCAACGTTCATGACACACAAAATCGGGAAATTATCACTTCCAACAGTAGAATCCTCCATTCACGCATAGATGCAATAGAACTAGAAGCCAGTGTGGGGTCCAGGCAGGATGTAACCCCTCTAACAACATCAACTCTTGTACCACATCCATCGTTAAGACATACTAATGTTCTTGTTTCCATCATATCTTCCACAATAGAACCATTAGCATCTGTATGTGTTCTTCCCCAACTATTATGTACATTAAAGTCGCCGCACCATATTTCTCTAGAACCAATTTCTCTTGATATTTCATCAAACATCGCTATAGTTAGTTGACGACAAGGATTGTAAAAATTATGTAACTTAATATTACTACCTGCAATGTAGATTTCCACCATCACACATTCTAACAGTAAAAGCCAGGAAGCCCATCTGTACTTTCCTCGGTACAACCTTCTCAAACATTGATAATAATGGCAGGCTTTCACTTCTCTTCCCCTCTTTCTTACTGAACAGACTTTTAGCTTCCACCACTATGCCCCCCTCTACATTTTCTTCTATATCATCTATGGACGTAGATAATGGAACCCCAGAAATGACCCCCCTCAGCTTAGCTGAACCCCAGAAATGACCCCCCTCAGCTTAGCTGAAGCTCCAGGAACATGATTCGTGATTTATTTCCCATTGAGAGTTTTCATGTTCAGAGTCTTCCCTTGCTGAACATGGTCAGAACAAAACATTAACAGTCTACCATTACCAATGAACCGGGCTAATGTAACTTCCCCCATCTCTTTCTTTACGGCATTAGTTAATCTAATAGGGTGTAGATGAGACCCTGTGGTCGCATCAAACATGATTACAACTTTCCACTCTGACACATCATTACTTTCGTTTTTCACTACCTTCACCCTCTTTGCGTTCTCAACACTAGAACTGTCATTGCTGTCAGCAGCGTTCATAGCAGAACCACTCTTTTTCCTTTTACTTTTCACCACAGACCATCCAGGTTCATGACTTTTATCATCTCCCCCAATACCATCAGAACTATTATCCATGTCGACCACAGTCCAGCACAGCTGTCGCTGAAACCGTCTTCACCAATATAGAACCACCGACCAACAGCGTGTTTGTTTGTAGCTCAACCTCCTCCACTCTTCTTCTCCAGACCTCTCTCCCTGCCAACCAACTGAAATGGTTAGTACTATCCGGGATCCTTCGAAATCAACTGGATCACCTGGGCCAGCACAGCACCTTCCGACTAACGAGATGAAAAGCCAGCACAGGTGTTACACATACTGACTAACGAGGTGAAGCCAAATCGGTGTGCCATACGTGCTAACGAGCTATGCGTGCTAAAGTCCAACATCAAAACATAAATGGAAAAACCAAAACCTGTAAAACAGTTTGACAGTTTCTTTAACTTTTCAACAACTCTAATAATAATATTGAGAAGAGGAGTATAAATACTGTAGTGAAGACACCAATGTCTTAGCTAATCGTTATTTAGTAGTCAGCTTTGTTTACAATTACATTTTATACTCCAGTTGATCCTACAAGGACACCCTCTGAGAAATAAAGACAGAAAACAGTGCATCCGAATCCCGCAAGAGTACTATAAACAAATATACTGAACAAAAATATAAACGCAACATGGACCTCCACATCTGGCTTCTTCACCTGCGGCATCGTCTGAGACCAGCCACCCAGACAGCTGATGAAACTGTGGGTTTGCAACAAAAATAATTTCTGCACAAACTGTCAGAAAGTGTCTCAGGGAAGCTCATCTGCGTGCTCGTCATCCTCACCAGGGTCTTGACCTGACTGCAATTCGGCGTTGTAACTGTATGACAGCGTGTTCCAGTTCCCGCCAATATCCAGCAACTTCACACAGCCTTTGAAGAGGAGTGGGACAACATTCCACAGGCCACAATCAACAGCCTGATCAACTCTATGCACACTATTGACTGGTTTTCTGATTAACACACCAATTATTATTATTTTTTTTTTAAGGTATTTTGATCAACAGATGCATATCTGTATTTCCAGTCGTGAATGCCATATATTTCCTTATATAAATTGTAACTCAGTAAAATGTTGCATGTTGCATTTATATTTTTGTTCAGTGTAGTTCTTGATCAATATATTCTGCTAATGCCATAGAGAGGAGTTATTCAATACGTCTTCATGATACTGTGTGCACTAATGTTCAACATAATCAATAATCAATCACCAATGAGGTTTCTTGCTCAACGTGGAAAGCTTGGAAAGTTAAATTGGATTGGACCTTGGGCCAGTACCAAAAACTGTCTTTGGAACAGTGGATTGTAACAATGCAGCAAAACGGATTTATTAATCTGTAGAGCTATAGGTTAAAGCAGTCTGCAACATGAAATATGCGTGTGCCCAGCAGCTGCACCGCATTGTCTCTAATTAGGGATCCTATATATGTTAGTCTGTCATTCACTCTGGTGTGGGTCGTTGTCGATGTATATGTCGCAGTCTAGGGGAAAGTAAGTGTGCTTTTCGTTACGTCCGTTCAGTCGTGTTTGTTTAGTGAACATAACGTTGTTTCTTTAGAGTTTAGTTCAGTGTTGTTAGTTCGTTCATTTTGTATTATTTTATACATAGTATGAATAAATATTATCACGAACTACTATCCCTGCGCTGCGTCTTGGTCTGTCTCTGCACCCGCTCGTGACAGAACGACCCACCAATGCGAGACCAAGCAGCATAACTGGGGAGAGATGGAGAGGAGCCCGAAAGCAACCCCAAGGTAAATTTGGGGAGGGGCTATGGGGGTGGTCGGGTGTAGAAGAGGAGGCACCAGTCCCACTTTCCAGGTGGCATTCGCCGAGGCCGGAAGTGGGGGAATACCGACAGAGGGATGAGTATGAGAGGATCATGGAGCTATGTTGGCACAATATGGAGGAGTGTGAGAGCGAGAGGAGGGAGCTGGATTTAAAGGTGCCCGAGGTGAGCATCCCCAGTTCGGGTCCGGTCGTCTACTCCACCCCCATGCCAGAGCAGTCCACTCCACCGGTGCCCAGTCTGGGTCCGGACCTCTACTCTACTCCCCGCATCCGACCTCCAGTGAGTGTGCCCAGCCAGGTGCTTCCAGTGCCGGCTCCACGCACCCGACCTCCGGTCCGCCTTCCCAGTCCGGTCCCTCCCATGCCAGAGCAGTCCGCTTCACCGATGTACAGTCCGGGTCCGGACCTCTGCTCTACTCCCCGCACCCGACCTCTGGCGCGCCTCCCCAGTCCGGTACGACCCGTGCCGGCTCCCCGCACCCGACCTCCAGTGCGTGCGCCTAGCCAGGTGCTACCAGTGCCAGCTCCACGCATCCGACCTCCGGTGCACCTCCCCAGTCCGGTACGACCCGTGCCGGCTCCCCGCAGCCCGCAACCTCCAGCGAAGGGCCGCAGCCCGCAACCTCCAGCGAAGGTCCACAGCCCGGAACCTCCAGTGAAGGTCCGCAGCCCGGAACGTTCAGCCGTCTGCACCGCTCCAGTGCCAGAGCAGTCCACTCCACCGGTACCCATTCCGGGTTCAGCCGTCTGCTCCGCTCCAGTGCCAGAGCATTCCGCTCCACCGGTGCCAATTCCGGGTCCAGCCGTCTGCTCCTTCTCAGTGCCAGAGCAGTCCGCTCCACCGGTGCCCAATCCGGGTCCAGCCGTCTGCTCCGCTCCAGGGCCAGAGCAGTCCGCTCCACCGCTACCACATCCGGGTACAGCCGTCTGCTCCGCCTCAGTGCCAGAGCAGTCTGCTCAACCGGTACCCATTCCCGGTCCAGCCGTCTGCTCCGCCCCAGTGCCAGAGCAGTCCGCTCCACCGGTACCCATTCCGGGTCCAGCCGTCTGCTCCGCTCCAGTGCCAGAGCAGTCCGCCGTACCGGTGCCCAATCCGGGTCCAGCCGTCTGCTCCGCCCCAGTGCCAGAGCAGTCCATTCCACTGCTACCCATTCCGGGTTCAGCCGTCTGCTCCGGTCCAGTGCCAGAGCAGTCCGCCCTACCGGTGCCCAATCCGGGTCCAGTCGTCTGCTCCGCTCCAGAGCCAGAGCAGTCCGCTACACCGGTACCCAGTCAGAGTTCAGCCGTCTGCTCCGCTCCAGAGCCTGAGCATTCCGCTCCACCGGTGCCCATTCCGGGTCCAGCCGTCTGCTCCGCCTCAGTGCCAGAGCAGTCCGCTCCACCGGTGCCCAATCCGTGTCCAGCCGTCTGCTCCGCTCCAGGGCCAGAGCAGTCCGCTCCACCGGTACCCAATCCGGGTACAGCCGTCTGCTCCGCCTCAGTGCCAAAGCAGTCTGCTCAACCGGTACCCATTCCGGGTCCAGCCGTCTGCTCCGCCCCAGTGCCAGAGCAGTCCGCTCCACCGGTACCCATTCCGGGTTCAGCCGTCTGCTCCGCTCCAGAGTCAGAGCAGTCCGCTCCACCGGTGCCCATTCCGGGTCCAGCCGTCTGCTCCGCTCCAGTGCCAGAGCAGTCCGCCATACCGGTGCCCAATCCGGGTCCAGCCGTCTGCTCCGCCCCAGTGCCAGAGCAGTCCATTCCACTGCTACCTATTCCGGGTTCAGCCGTCTGCTCCGGTCCAGTGCCAGAGCAGTCCGCCCTACCGGTGCCCAATCCGGGTCCAGTCGTCTGCTCCGCTCCAGAGCCAGAGCAGTCCGCTCCACCGGTACCCAGTCCGGGTTCAGCCGTCTGCTCCGCTCCAGAGCCTGAGCAGTCCGCCCCACCGGTGCCCAGTCCAGGCCCGGTTGCTTCTCTAGGTAGCTATGGTCAGAGTCTGACAGTGTCTTTCTTTTCTGTTTCTGCGTGGGTTTTGGGTTGGATCCCTAATTAGAGGCCGCTGCACCGCATTGTCTCTAATTAGGGATCCTATATATGTTAGTCTGTCATTCACTCTCGTGTGGGTCATTGTCAATGTATATGTCGCAGTCACGGGGAAAGTAAGTGTGCTTTTCGTTACGTCCGTTCAGTCGTGTTTGTTTAGTGAATGTATTATTGTTTCGTTAGAGTTTTGTTCAGTGTTGTTAGTTCGTTCATTTTGTATTATTTTATACATAGCATGAATAAATATTATGACGAACTACTATCCCTGTGCTGCGTCTTGGTCTGTCTCTGCACCCACTCGTGACAAATAAGTATTGAACAGGTCACCATTTCTCTCAGTAAATATATTTCCAAAGGAGCTATTGACATGAAATGTTCACCAGATGTTGGTAACAACCCAAGTAATCCATACATACAAAGAAACCAAAACAAATAAGTTCAGAAATTAAGTTATGTGTACAATTGTGAAATGACACAGGGAAAAAGTATTGAACACACTTACTGATATTTATTTAACACTTTGTACAAAAGCCTTTGTTGGTAATGACAGCTTCAAGATGCCTCCTGTATGGAGAAACTAGTCGCATGCATTGCTCTCGTGTGATTTTGGCCCATTCTTCCACACAAACAGTCTTCAAATCTTTAAGGTTCCGTGGGCCTCTTCTATGAATCTTGATCTTCAGTTCTTTCCATAGATTTTCAATGGGATTTAAGTCAGGTGATTGGCTGGGCCATTCTAGCAGCTTTATTTTCTTTCCTTGAAACAAATTGAGAGTTTCCTTGGCTGTGTGTTTGGGATCATTGTCTTGCTGAAATGTCCACCCACGTTTCATCTTCATCATCCTGGTAGATGGCAGCAGATTTTTGTCAAGAATGTCTCGGTAAATTTGCCCATTCATCCTTCCTTCAATTATGTGAAGTTTGCCAATACCATTTGCTGAAAAGCAGCCCCACACCATGATGTTCCCACCTCCAAACTTCACTGTTGGTATGGTGTTTTTAGGGTGATGTGCAGTGCCATTTCTCCTCCAAACATGGTGTGTATTATGACATCCAAACAGTTCAATTTTGCTCTCATCTGACCACACTATATTCTCCCAGTATTTCACTGGCTTTTCCAAATGTTGTGCAGCAAACTTTAAACGAGCTTCAACATGCTTTTTTTTCAGCAATGGAGTCTTGCGTGGTGAGCCATACAGGCCATGGCGGTGGAGTGCATTACTTACTGTTTTGTTTGAGACAACAGTACCTGCTAATTGCAGGTCTTTTTGAAGCTCTCCACAAGTGGTCCTTGGCTCTTGGACAACTCTTCTGATTATTCTATTCACTGTCAGAAATCTTGCGAGGAGCACCTGGTCGAGGCAAATTTATGGTGAAATGATTGTCTTTCCACTTCCGTATTATGGCCCCAACAGTGCTCACTGGAACGTTCAGAAGCTTAGAAATGCGCCTATAACCAATGCCATCATTATGTTTTGCAACCATTAGGTTGCGAAGGTCTTGAGACAGCTCTTTGGTTTTACCCATCATGAGATGTGTCTTGTGTGACACCTTGGCAATGAGACCTTTTTGTAGGCCATCAGTTGGGACTGAACCAGCTGATATTAATTTGCACTGACAGGGGGCTGGATTGCTTTTTAATTACTGATAGTTTTCAGCTGTTGTCTTGGCTTTCCATGCCTTTTTGAACCTCCCTTTCTTCATGTGTTCAATACTTTTTCCCTGTGTCATTTCACATTATTACACATAACTTAATTTCTGAATTTATTTGTTTTTGTTTCTTTTTATGTATGGATTACTTGGGTTGTTACCAACATCTGGTGAAAAGTTCATGTCAATAGCACCTTTGGAAATGTATTTACTGAGAAAAATGGTGACGTGTTCAATACTTCTTTCACCTGCTGTGTGTATATATATATATATTTTATAAATTAGAATAGATTATCTAGGATTGCCAAAAGCACTTTATATTGAGGACATTTCTCCTCATAACACTTTGGGTTAATTACTTCAGATAGATCTGTCAAACTATTTCTTGGTATGCAATCAACAGTAAACCACATGTTTTGTGTGAGAATGTACTGTATGTACTGTACAGTAACAAACTGTATGTGTCCATGGACATGACATGTGTAACGTGGATGTCAAATTCCCTGTGTGTATTAAATGTGTTGACAGAGTGACAAGGGAAACAACATGGCCGCACCAGAGACAGAGGTCACTTAACAGCCATAAAATGCGACTCCTCATTGTCTAACTGCTAATAATACATTCCCAAACGTCATACAGTGTATGTCTTACACATCCTCTTTCGTCACCGCACAAGTTAATGCTTCGATCAAAGAGGAATACACTGATCCCAGTAGTCCCGACCTTGGCCTCCTCTTGTACATGCTCCATCTGACACTGGCTTTGATTTCATAGAGTAGACAGCGAGACAGGAAAGACAACAATAGTTGAGCACACAGGTTCTCTTTTTTCTTTCCTTCTGATTACACAAAGAAAGCCTGGATTTCTGCTCGGAAGCACACCCAGGGCCAAGGGGCTGTCAATTAAATCCGACAGAGTTCTCAGGGTAAAAATACCTTTTCACACTGTGCACATCTTTCTGACAACGGTGGTCTTGTATTGGATTGTTCCATCCCATTCTACAACCAATCCCACTGGTCCCAGACGTCAGTTCAACGTCTAGTTTTGACATTTTACATTTGCTTGAGTTGTCAACTAATGTGAACTCAATGTGAAATCAACAAAAAATGTCACCATGTCATTGGATTTAGGTTCAAAGTTGGGTTAAAAAAATATAAATGCCCTGATGACTTTTTGCAAA
The DNA here is from genome assembly GCA_023634145.1 of Thymallus thymallus. Classification (NCBI taxonomy): domain Eukaryota; kingdom Metazoa; phylum Chordata; class Actinopteri; order Salmoniformes; family Salmonidae; genus Thymallus; species Thymallus thymallus. The sequence goes on along the minus strand of CM042382.1, from coordinate 29,165,237 downwards.
TCCAATCAGTTTTTCACGTTGATTCAACGTCATCATATCGATTTTTTTGGGGGGGGGGTTAAAATATTGTGGAAACATTGATTCAACCAGTTTTTGCCCAGTGGGATTCAACGTGTTCTCTCAGAAGGAAGGAGCTTCCACACTTGTTTCTATGTGTTTAGCTTTTGTAAAATATTTTCCTGAACATTTCTTCAACATATGGCATTCCCAATCCTCAGGTGTTGTCAAAAACCTCATGTTTATCCCACAACTTATCTCTTCAACTTCCTGTTCTACAACTGTATAGGCTTCTGGTGAAGGAAATATGATCCACACCTGTTTCTATATGTGTTTAGATATCTTCTGGACAATATTTGTCCTGAATGTCCATCCTGTGATATCTTTTTAACATATGGTTTTCGCACTCTTTCATGTGTTGTGAAAATCAACATTTTTCTGAAGGAAAAGCTACAGTATGTCGGATAAAAACCCTCACAGAAACAGAAATGCATGCATGAAACATTGTAAAGCATTTTTTGTGACATTATAATTAATAAAACTAATCAACCTTGGAAATAATATCAACATGACTGAATAAATTACATAATTGAATTGCCTTGTTCCAGAGAAGAGAGGAGATGTCTGTCCTTGTAACCAGTCTTCTCTTATGTGACGTTGCTACTAACCTTTGAATAAGCCATGCTCACTGAGAAATTAGCCAATGAAATCTGTATGACTTTAGGTCCGCTTAAACTCACAGAACAGCTAAAACACAAAGGAGAATGATATGGAATGGGGTTATTGCTGTTTTGTTATTTATAAATGGTGTGAAGAGTGTATTTTAAACAAACAGGTTATCACTGTTTAATAATTATTTCACCACGTTTATTTTTTACGACATACTTGGTCATTAATGTTACGTAAAATAAAGTGCAACCAATAATTTCAGTTAACCCAGAACTAAAATCTTACAAACTTTGGACAGATGCTCAATTACACAGTCTGTCCACAAGAGATTATGCAACCAATAACTTTGTATATATGATGTCATCACATAATAGGGTCTAAGGTCATCATGCATACTTCTCTGTGTGTGTTTATGTTGGTGTGTGTGATAGGATGCAAACCAGCACTTTTTGAGGACTTTGGGTAGAAGTGGGAGGCCATGTACAATCTTGCCAATTCATTGTTGGGATGTTTTTTTAAACCAAATGCTGATATGATGGTGTATTGTGAAAGTAACCTAACACCACTGATAAAAGACTATGGTAGGAATAGGGATGCCGAGGCAGGATTTGACATCTCAGGCAGGGTGGTAGGCAGCATAGCATCAGATACAGTGGAACTCAAACAGTTGCATTCTATGATTGAATGGATTCTTAGAGAGTCAAGAGAATGCTCTTTGACGGTGCCACACAAGCTGACATAATAGTCTGACCACACAAAACTACACAATGTTAGGATTCTTATCTGCAACCAAAAATAATATGAATTGACACACTTGAAAATGCTTGTCAGAAAAGCAAAGAGACCTTTGGGATTCCTTAGTAGATACAGACTCACCAGGGATTTGGTTTAAGATGAGAGTTGTGGTTTCTCCTTTGGTCACGCTGATCTTGTCTTGACCCATTAACTTTTGCAGCCCAGCAACGATCTGCAGAAATGGTTTGTTGAAAGACTGACTACTTGGAAACTTACAGACTGCCTAAAATGATGTAATCACTAGCTACGAAGGTTGAGGTTTTCCTTGATTTTTCTTTTTATAGAGATGTCCGTAAGCGGAGAGTTCACATTTCCAAGCACTAATCATACATTTTAGATGTGATAATATTACTTTTGTGATTCGTTTCAGGGAAATAGTTATAATATTGAAAATCATCTGAAGGAATTCCCTCCTTTTCCTAAAACCATCACCATCCACTCTGCAGTCAAATAATATTATGTGACTTGGCAGATCGTGGCCTTCCATACAGCCACAGAGAACGGAGGCCGCAAGCCATATGAGAGAGCCTAATGGTTTCCCTTCCCATGCCCATGAGGAACAGCCTCCTGAGAAACCATGGCTGGATGTGAGGAGGTGTTCGGTGGTGGTCAAACAATGTGGAGAGAGAAAAACTGGATGACTGTTGGGAGTGTTGGGAAGGCCGACAATAGCACATCTACCACCTACAGCTCGTGATCAATAGATCTATAGACGAACTGAAAACAGCGTGAAAGGCAATTTGGAACGCTTCCATCATATCTCACACAGTCTCACATGCTCTACACTATCTCATAGAAAGGGCCATGAATGCTTTGGTGTTCTGAATCAATTTACTCATGCACTTCACAGTTCACGGTTACTCTCAAAGATCTGAGCTATTGATAAAATGGATGACATTTTTAATTAGGGTGTTTATGTAACCAGGACAACTATCAACAACTATCAACAGCTTTCAGCATCTGGTCAGCTTTCACCACCCTTAATTGACTAATCAACGAGACCTCATCTAGACGCTTGCTCCGGCTTCACTCACATTGTAGCCACTGGTCGCATCAACATACAGGTAACTGCCAAAATAATGGAAACACTTGAGTAAATGAGGGATACAAAGTATATTGAAAGCAGGTGCTTCCACACAGGTGTGGTTTCTGAGTTAATTAAGAAATTAACATCAATCATGCTTAGGGTCATCCATTATTTTGGCTACCATGGCTATGGCTCCATCCACAGGGCACGAGTGGTCACTGAATGAGCATGAAAACTATGTAAACCAGATGCCATGGCCGTCTCAGTCACCAGATCTCAACCCAATTTGGAATGGGGTCGCATCCCTCCAACGGGGTTCCAGACACTTGTAGAATCTATGCCAAGGTGCATTGAAGCTGCCCAAGCATAAAATAGTATATTTTAATATATTACAAGTATACTAAAGTATACTTAAATATACAAAATAATTGAATAATATACTTCTGTCGTGACTTGAGGTTACAGGTCATTTGATGTATACAAAGTGGATTGGAGGGGTGAAAGGGAGAGCTTTGACACCAACCAGACTTTCTCTCACTTTCCCTCTCACAGGAAAAGAGAGGAGGAGGGAAAATGCCCAATTTTATGACTCTTTGTCCTAAGACTATCACTTGGAGCCAAGACTTTATGCCCATGAAACAAGACATTGGGAACATGATACATTTTATTATGTGTGTTGAAAATGAGGACTCTTGGCATATGGATATGAATGTCGATTCTGTGATGTCGTTAAAGTTTAAATGAAGGTGTGATTACAAAAACATTGTAACTTTTCCAAACTGTTTATATGATGTCTACAGTTGAAGTCGGAAGTTTACATACACCTTTGCCAAATACATTTAAACTCAGTTTTTCACAATTTCTGACATTTAATCCCAGTAAAAATTCCCTGTTTTAGGTCAGTTAGGATCACCACTTTATTTAAAAAATGTGAAATATCAAAATTATTTATTTCAGCTTTTATTTCTTTCATCACATTCCCAGTGGGTCAGAAGTTTACATACACTCAACTAGTATTTGGTAGCATTGCCTTTAAATTGTTTAACTTGGGTGAAACGTTTCGGGTAGACTTCTACAAGCTTCCCACATGTCAGGGAGACCAAGGCGCAGCACAGGGATAGTAGTTCGTCATATTTATTTCACTATACTATGTATATTGAACACAACAAAATGAACGAACTATACAACACCAAACAAACACTAACGACACGTTCACAAAAACAAACACGAATGAACGGACGTAACTAATAGCACACTTACTTTCACCGTGACTGCGACATATAACGACAACGACCCACAACCCAGTGTGAAAATCTACCAACCTATGTAGGATCCCTAATTAGAGACGATGCGCTACAGCTGCCTCTAATTAGGGATCCCACACAAACCACCACCAGAAAGAGAAAGAAAAGACCTGTCAGACTCTGACCATGGTTACATAGAGAAGCAAATAGGCTTCTCTATGGCCAGAGCCTGACAGTACCCCCCCCCCAAGGCGCGGACTCCCGGACGCCAAAGAAAACACACAAATACATGGGGGGGGGTATAGGGAGGGAAGACTAGTCCGTCGGGGGCGGCTCTGGCTCCGGCGAAGTGGACAGTTTTCTTCCGTGCCCCCTCCTTATGACCAGGCCCGGACTGGGTACCGGTAGAGTAAAAGGCTCCGACCATGGAGCGGGACCCTTAACCGGGCCCGGACTGGGCACCGGTGGGGTAAACTGCTCCGGCCAAGGAGCGGGGAAAACAACCAGGCCCGGACTGGGCACCAGTGGGGCAAACGGCTCCGGCCATGGAGCGGGACCCTTAACCGGGCCCGGACTGGGCACCGGTGGGGTAAACGGCTCCGGCCAAGGAGCGGGGAAAACAACCGGGCCCGGACTGGGCACCGGTGGGGTAAACGGCTCCGGCTCAGGAGCGGGGAAAACAACCGGGCCTGGACTGGGCACCGGTAGGGCAAACGGCTCCGGCCATGGAGCGGGACCCTTAACCGGGCCCGGACTGGGCACCGGTGGGGTAAACGGCTCCGGCCAAGGAGCGGGGAAAACAACCGGGCCCGGACTGGGCACCGGTGGAATAAACTGCTCTGGCCATGGAGCTGGGCAAGGAACCGGACCCGGACTGGGCACCGGTGGGGTAAACGACTCCGGCCATGGAGCAGGGAAAACAACCGGGCCAGGACTGGGCACCGGTGGGGCAAACGGCTCCGGCCATGGAGCTGGGAAAACAACCAGGCCTGGACTGGGCACCGGTGGGGCGTTCTGCTCAGACTCTGGAGCGGAGCAGACGGCTGAACCCTAACTAGGTATCTGCTCTGGCACTGGAGCGGAGCAGATGGCTGGACCCGGATTGGGCACTGGTAGGGCGGACTGCTCTGGCACTGGAGCGGAGCAGACGGCTGGACCCGGAATGGGCACCGGTCGAGCGGACTGCTCTGGACCTGGAGCGGAGCAGACGGCTGGACCCGGATTGGGTACCGGTAGAGTGGACTGCTCTGGCACTGGAGCGGAGCAGACGGCTGGACCCGGATTGGGTACCGGTGGAGCGGACTGCTCTGGCACTGGAGCGGAGCAGATGGCTGGACCCGGATTGGGCACCGGTAGGGCAGACTGCTCTGACACTGGAGCGGAGCAGACGGCTGGACCCGGAATGGGCACCGATGGAGCGGCCTGCTCTGGACCTGGAGCGGAGCAGACGGCGGGAGGTTCCGGGCTGCGGACCTTCGCTATAGGTTTCGGGCTGCGGACCTTCGCTGGAGGTTGCGGGCTGCGGACCTTCTCTGGAGGTTCCGGGCTGCGACCTTCGCTGGAGGTTCCGGGCTGCGGACCTTTGCTGGAGGTTCCGGGCTGCAGAGGCCCGGCACAGGACGTCCCGGACTGGGGAGGCGCACCGGATGTCGGGTGCGTGGAGCTGGCACAGGAAGCACCTGGCTAGGCGCACGCACTGGAGGTCGGGTGCGGGGAGCCGGCACGGGTCGTACCGGACTGGGGAGGCGCACCGGAGGTCGGATGCGTGGAGCCGGCACTGGAAGCACCTGGCTGGGCGCACGCACTGGAGGTCGGGTGCGGAGAGTAGGGCAGAGATCCGGACCCGGACTGGACATCGGTGAAGCGGATTGCTCTGGCATGGGAGTGGAGACGACGATCGGACCCGGACTGCTCTGAGCCCCCCATTTATACCTGGCTCTTCCTGTCTGTAGCCAGACCACCCCCATAGCCCCCCCCCCCCCCCCAATTTACCTTGGGGTTGTTTGCAGGCGTTTCCCCGTCTCGCGCGTCGCGCATAACGTGGCACTTCCTCTCTCTCCGTCTCTCCCCAGTTACGCTGCTTGGTCTCGTACTGGTGGGTCGTTCTGTCCCGTGTGGGTGCATAGGGAGACCATACCTTATGCAGCAACGACGGTTCTACGTCAGCACCTGACGTAACCCCGGTGAACTTGGTCAGGAGTCAGCCATTTCTTCAACTCTGAAATTATCCGGACATGAGGCTTTCCTGTGTGGCTTGGGTGAACCACCAGCCAATACATACCACCCTCCATTGGTAGGCGGTGTGTGCCTAAATGGCACAATTGTCGAGGATGCCGTTCTGACAACCTGGTCAGAGAAAAATTTTCAACAACATTTCAAAGTGACTGGCTGCCACCCCGTCGGTGCCGAAAACATTCAGATTCCCACTGGGTACGACTCCCCAGACGACACTAACCGATTTCGGGCTGTGTACGTTATCACTCCGCATTGGAACCAAGGAGGTATCTCACTACCTACTGGTTGTCAAGAACCTACTGGTTGTCAAGAACCCACATTCAGTCTATGTGGGAGCTGACATTTTGGTTAGATTGGGTGTTAAAATCGACACCATACACCAAGTTCTTTGATCTTTGGCACAACCAGCCCAACACGCCCTGACTTGCGACCGTGAGCGAATGGCTTCCGGGCAGACACTCCCTGAAGCTTTCAAGGTGATAACTGAGTCCGCCAGGGTGATACCGGCGAGAACCACAGAGGTTTCAGTGAGACTGAACCTGGCACCCAGATACGGGATGGAAGGCACCACTGCGTTCCTCCAACCCTCTCCGCGACTATTCGACTTGGGGCTAACCATCAATGGGAACCCGCTGTTGGAAGTAAATGCTATATCAGTATACTATAGACCTTTTGGTGGAGAACCTTACTCAAGCAGATATTTCCATTCCACGGCACACTCAGCTAGGAACATTGATTGATCGCTCCTTCCACGACTTTGAACTCGTTGTTCCCGTGATTGGGCCTCTTCCTTCCTCCCTAGACCTATGTGGTGAGGAAGGGACGCTTTTACTTGTCCGTCAAAGACAATTGCAATAACTCCCATATTGCCACTTGACGACGAATCAACATTCAGGCTGGATGTCGATTTTGACAACGAGCTGTTGATCTACTCCATCATCACGGAGGACGAGATCGCATCTCCTTCCGCATGTGAAGTAAACACTGCTGAGGTAACCGCAAATTATTCCCCCAATGTTGATAAGCCGTTTCCGCCTGTACAATATCGCTGAACCATATCCTGGTTTCCCTGCACAGGTATTACAACTACTGTCTGAGGCAGATGCACTTGTCAATGACATTGAACGCAATCAATTGCGGGAGTTCAACATCTTCCTCCACAAGGCAGTGCCAGATGCAGCCTCCAGGGGGACGATAATCTATGTGGACCACGTTCTCAGCCAACTCGGGGCGGCTGGGGCTAAGTTGGCTATCATGAAAGGACAATGGTGCAGGACCAAGGTAAACTACGTTGGACTTCTGGTGGGTGCTGAAGGCATCCTGCCACAGTCTAACAGAATCCAAGCAGTCCGCAACATCAAAACGCCTACAAACCTTCATGAGGTGCGTAGCTTCTTGGGAGTATGCAATTACTCCCGTCAGTTCATCGAACATTATGCAGACTTGTCAAAACCTTTGACACGCCTTCTTCAGAAGGACACCCAGTTCGTGTGGGATGCCTCTCACGACGAAGCTGTGGCTTCCTTGAAAAACCTGCTTTGTGTAGCACCTTGCCTGGTGTACCCCAACAAAGACAAGACATTATTTTTGGAAGTTGGTTTCTCAGAGCACTGTCTTAGTGCTGGGTTGTAAAAACACAGACGTGTGGTTGCTTACATGAGCAAAACTCATGTAAAAGCCGATGACATTCCTGAAAAGTCAGCAAATCCGTGAAGGAGCTATACACAACAACAGGATTGTGGCTTGGCCAACATTTTTTTTTAAACCTTTATTTTACTAGGCAAGTCAGTTAAGAACACATTCTTATTTACAATGTCGGCCTAGGAATAGGGGGTTAACTACCTTGTTCAGGGGCAGACTGTTAAAAATAGGAAAATCAGCTACATTCACTGTCAAAAGTTTTTCTTTCACAAGAAAAATTTAAAATAAATATTAGGGAGATTACTGAAGAGATGCCCCTTATCCAGCAACAGATGAAATCACAGGCACTCAAGTTGCAGCATGTGGGAAGGTCTCTCCAAGACACTATTCTGGTGGTGAACACACACGCTACTCTCCTGAACAAAACCCTCCTGTCGGTAGGAAAGCTAGTCGAGGTCATGAACCACGACTATGCCCATGTCCAATTGGTTCGATTGTTGTTGGAGGATTTCCTCCGTGAGGTTAGCTCTTCTATGGACCATTTGGCCATGAAAAGAATCCCCTCATATCTAGTGCCCCTCTCAATGGTGCACAACATACTGACCTCAGCTACCACAACGACGATAAAGCCGCTGCAGTCACATTTGGCCTATAGTTTGGGGTCGGCGATTCCAATACACGTTGATGTTAATTGTAACGAAGTGGAACACCCAATGGTAGTTTATCAGGAACACAATCCAGATTTCTACCTAACCCCATTAGAGGGCCCATCTATTGCATCCTCTGTTTCTTCTCCAGAGTTTGCTAGGTCAGACCTGTAGTGCCTCAATGTATACTCTGTTACAGGGTGCCATTGTAGTTAGTGCTTCAACTACCCACCTTAGAGTATAACGCCCTAGACATGGCATTAGACAATGTCATGATAGAGTCATTTAGCCAAGACCATGAACGTATATAGAACAGATGATTAAGGTGTGGTAGCTATATTCTATATATCTTTTGTTTATTTATTTTACATTTTTTCTTTTGACATTCAGGAAGTGATAGAGCCATAAACAAGTTCCCCTTACAACCACCAGTTAGTGCCACCACGCCGCTCCTATGGGGAAGAAATGTAATCATGTATTGTCTGAGTGTTGTCCGTTGTTAACATCTGCCTAAGTTACTGCCTAGATCCACTAGCTGGGACATCCGGACGACTGGTCCGGAACTGCGATCCACAACCCTGACCTCCCCTGGTCACTCTCATGTGAAATGAGAAATCCTACCAGATTAAAACTACCAGAGGAAAACTGCTACGGTGATCCACCAACCAGGACTTCCTGTTGTCATTCTAATGGTGGGATGCAATATGCCAAGGTTGAACCCCCCAAAGGGGGACTGTCATGACATGAGGTTACAGGTCACATTTCTGCCAAGCTCCTCTCCCCCCCAAAAGAGGGGGGGGGGGTAAGTGGATTGGAGGGGTGAAAGGGAGAGCTTTGACACCAACCACACTTTCTCTCACCTTCCCTCTCACAGGAAAAGAGAGGAGGGAAAATGCCCAATTTTATGACTCTTTGTCCTAAAGAGCCAAGACTTTATGCCCATGAAACAAGACATTGGGAACATGATTCACTTTTTATGTGTGTTGAAAATGAGGACTACAAACTGTCTATATGATGTCTACATTCGTAACGTTTGGTAAGAAATATCCAGATTAAAGAGAACGTTTTTGTGATGATTAAACTGTGATTTTAGCTGTTTACACGAGATCATAATAATTCTCAATGCCTTGTCTGCCCAAGCTACGCTCAGGAAAATCAGATAAGAAGGTCATAAACGACAGAAACACCCTATCCTGCCCGAAAAGGTATAAAACCTTTGAGACGCGAATAAACTCTCTTGACTCGAGGACATTCGTGCTGCAGCTGGAGGTCTACGATAAGTCACGACCTCCACAAAAAGACCACGTGGTTCCCACAGAGGAACTCTGAAACAATCAACGCTACGGTCAACGACTGTATTTAAGAAGGTGAATTCGAGCAGATCCACCCGGTTATTCTCTCAAAAGTCATCGCTTGTCTAAACTGACCACATCCCCAAACTGTGGGGATATCGACACGCTGAATAGCCGTCTCCAGGAACGAGTCCTATAGGAAGCAGACACCGAAAGGAAAGGACATTGTGACATCTTGTGGACAATCAGAGACTTACACCAGAGACCGGTACCCATCAGAGGTGGTGCAAGCCAGCACCGAACAGAGTAATACATGCATTATATTCTGACCCATGAGCGCGGCAGTGCGGGCAATGTATTAAGGCTAGGCTCAGCGTAGTTTCCAAATGTATTGAATTTTGTTGCTCTCTCTCACTCTCTCTCTCTCTCTCTCTCTCTCTCTCTCTCTCTCTCTCTCTAAATCTCAATCGGGTGTAGCCTATGTAATATTGAACAAGCTAGGGACCTGTTATCCCATTAAGTGCATTGTATTATAACAATTTTTCTATAACCATTACTGTGTATCCTGTATTATCATTTAGTTAGTAAATAAATCATTTGAACCAATTAGTGTATACGGAAGGATCAGTTTGCGCTGGGGTTTGTGCAGATTGACGGACTCATGACCGTTCTAGGACAAGACTGATGAGGCAACATTCATTAAAATAAGGGCTGCTGTATATTTTATGATAGGACAAACATTTGAGTTATATTCGGAGAGTAGCAACTCAGTAGAATACATTTCTCTCCGTGGTGCCGCTGGAATCCTAATGAGCTAATTATTGCAGGATTAATTTAAATCCCATAATTAGACGTAGGTAATTATTCAATAAATTGTAGTCACCATTTTAATGATAGACAGAGTTACGACACTTCAAATACGAGATGTCCTTTTCTAGTATATTTTAAGTATGCTATAAATGCTATCATCACACTTCGATACACTTATAAAAAGTGTACTTTAAATTCGTATATCAGTCTTTTAGTATACTATAAATATACTATCATCAACCATTAACACACTTATTAAAAGTGTAGTTTAAATTAATCGTGTTTTAAGTCTTTTAGCTAGTATACTATAAATATGCTAGCATCACACTAAAGTACACTTATTAAAGGTGTACTTTAAATTAATAGTTTTTTCAGTCTGTTAGTATACTATACAGTATGTTCACTATCATTGCACTTAAACACACTCATTAAAACTGTACTTGAATTTCAAACGCTTTAATTGTAATTCACTATTTTCATTCAAAATACACTTTGTTTTAAAGCTGAATATTGATATTTTTTTCATGAAACTCTGTGATTGATCAAGCACAATATAAGTGTACAGGGCCTTGCAAAAGTATTCATACCCCTTGGATTTCTTCCAATTTTATTGTGTTACAAAGTGGGGTTAAATTGGATTTAATTGTCTTTGTCATCAATTTACTCAAAAGTGGAAGATTTTTTTTTTATTTTTTTTTTGTTAACGTTGGCTGCGGAAATGCCTTGGTCAGTTAAGGTAACCTTTACATAGCTAATTACAATATTATATGTGGTTAATGAATAGAAGTCTATTTGTAAAAGTATACTTGAAATATGTTATAAATACGTTTTATTTGTAAAGAAAATGCAGGAATTGAAATTCAAATACCATTTTAGTATACTTCAAATTTTTGGGAAATATTTAAAACATTTAAGGGGTATTTATCTAATATACTAAGAATGTCTAATATACTAAGAGTGCCTTTGGAAAGTATTCAGACCCCTTGACGTTTTCCACTTTGTTACGTTACAGCCTTATTCCATAAAGAAAAAAGAAAAAAAGAATCCTCAGCAATCTACACAGAATACCCCATAATGACCAAGCAAAAAACAGGTTTTTAGAAATTTTTGCAAATGTATTAAAATAAAATAATTCAGACTCTTTGCTATGAGACTCGAAATTGAGCTCAGGTGCATTCTGTTTCCATTGATCATCCTTGAGATGTTTCTACAACTTGATTTGAGTCCACCTGATTGGACATGATTTGAAAGGCACAGACCTGTCTACATAAGGTCCCACAGTTGACAGTGTATGTCAGAGCAAAAACCAAGCCATGAGGTCGAAGGGATTGTCCGTAGAGCTCCGAGACAGGATTGTGTAGAGGCACAGATCTGTGGAAGGGTACCAACACATTTCTGCAGCATTGTAGGTCCAAAAGAACACAGTGGCCAAACTGAGCAATCAGGGAAGAAGGGCCTTGGTCAGGGAGGTGATCAAGAACCCGATGGTCACACTGACAGAGCTCTAGAGCTCCTCTGTGGAGATGGGAGAACCTTCCAGAAGGACAGCCATCTGTGCAGCACTCCACCAATCAGGCCTTTATGGTAGAGTGGCCAGACCCAAGCCACTCCTCAGTAAAAGGCACATGACAGCCGCATGGAGTTTGCCAAAAGTCACCTAAAGACTCTCAGACCATGAGAAACAAGATTCTCTGATTGAACGCTTTGGCCTGAATGCCAATCATCACTTCTGGAGGAAACCATCCCTGAAGCATGGTGGTGGCAGCATCAAGCTGTGGGGATGTTTTTCAACGGCAGGGACTGGGAGACTAGTCAGGATCGAGGCAAAGATGAAAGGAGCAAAGTACAGAGAGATCCTTGATGAAAACCTGCTCCAGAGTGCTCAGAACCTCAAACTGGAGCGAAGCTTCACCTTCCAACAGGACAACCACCCTAAGCACACAGCCAAGAAAATGCAGGAGTGGCTTCGGGACAAGTCTTTAAATGTCCTTGAATGGCCCAGCCAGAGCCTGGACTTGAACCCAAACAAACATCTCTGGAGAGACCTGAAAATAGCTGTGCAGCAACGCTCCCCATCCAGCCTGACAGAGCTTGAGAGAATCTGCAGAGAAGAATGGGAGAAACTCCCCAAATACAGATGTGCCACGCTTGTAGTGTCATACCCAAGTAGACTCGATGCTGCAATCGCTGCCAAAGGTGCTCCAACAAAGTACTGAGTAAAGGGTCTGAATACTTATGTAAATGTGATATTTCCGTTTTTTTATTTGTAAATAAATAAATTAGCAAACATTTCTCAAAACCTGTTTTTACTTTGTCATTATGTTGTATTGTGTGTAGATTGACGAGGGAAAAAAACTATTTAATACATTTTAGAATAAGGCTGTACCGTAACAAAATGTGGAAAAAGTCAAGGGGTCTGAATACTTTCCGAAGGCACTGTACTTAAGTACAAAAAAGTGTCCCAATTTATATAATTTCAAATGTATTTAATATACTTAAATGCTAATAAAATACAAATTAAACAGACATTAAATACATTAAATGTATTTTTAATGGTTCCAATTTAGATCATTTTAAATATACTTAAGTATATTCATCATAGACCTATTTAAACATATTCAAAAATGTTATTGAAGCATTTAAGTATATTTAAATATATTTATTTTGTGCTCATGGTGGCCCAACGCCCTATTAAGACACTTTATTTTTTCAGTCACCTGTAGTTTACATTACCGACGCCAATACCACCTCATAAATTTGAAGTACAAAGCAGAAGACACAGAGTGCACTTCCTGAGGAGAGCCGTGTTGGAAAGGTTACTGACTAATCAGCGGGGTGGGGGGTTGGATTGGAGGAAATAGTTCTTCAGTAAAAGGCGATGTGATGTATTCAACTCTACAGCCGATGGTGGTGTCGGCTGAGAAAGTACAGGATCTTCTCACAAGGATCATCACCATAGGGAAACAGAGACTCTCATGTTTGTGTCCATTCTCTGGTGATCACTGCCTTTCCTTATGTTAGGAAGGAAGCAATCTGGGAGCTGCTTCCTTTCATTGTGTGTATTTTTCCTAAAGTGAGAACAGGTCCTCATCACTCACTGGTACTGAGACATGGGAATATGCTCCAGGGAGGTTAGGTCAAGGTAAGGCTGTGTCAGTGCCATGGGGAATATCATCTGTAGTATGAGCTCTGGACTTCTGGAGGTGTTCTTATGGATAAGTGAAGTAAAAACTCACTTAGGATTCAATTTCATAAATAAAACATTGCAATAAAAAGCCTACTTGTTGTAACTTAGAGATCTGCTTTACATTGACTGACTTTATAACTGGAATGCCACAACAAATCCATAATGGCAGTGAAAAGACCGCTTCAATGCATTTTGGTCTACAGTTGCTAGAGTTAGTGCCGAGGTAATTCTTTTGGTGGCTATGGCAAGCTTTAATACCATCCCTGTGTCCTTCTACATGAAATCCATTGAATAGTTAAGTTGCGCAGAGTAAAAATTCTGCCTATTCACTCAACTTGGCAATCGATCGTGCCACAAACTGCCAAATTCGCAATAGAACAGAGTACAGCAGTAGCTTGTTTAAACCGTCTGCATACATATACAATATACATTACATTGTCAGGCTGCATTAACACTGTAGGTCTATCTACGTCAGTATTGTCATATACATATCCTCATCATGATATCATCCACTTCTGTGTGGATTAATAGACCTTTATGAAACGGTTAACAATGAGGTACTGAGGTGGTTAGTAAGCTTGCAGCACAATGTCTCTGTATGGTGGCCGCAATGGCAGCTTCTGTATAGTGCCCCCCCCCACCTAATGACATCCTGAGCCACTGTTCTGTTTGGCTGCCTGGCCCTGGATGGGGGCCTAGCTACCGTCTCACAAAACAGACCTGGAATGCTGCCAAGCCAACACTCACTCCACAAACACTTCCTTGGTAAGCAGCACTACAACATTACTCAGCCTCCCTCCCTCCCTCCCTCCCTCCCTACCTCCCTCCCTCCCTCCCTCCCTCCCTCCCTCCCTAATCAAATCAAATCAATTCGATTTTTCACATGCTTTGTAAACAACAGGTGTAATGCTTACTTACGACAGCCTTTTCCAACAACGCAGAGTTAAAGATAAAATAAATACACAGTGAATAACCAATAACAATAAAAATAAATAAATAAAAATAACATGGCTGTATACAGGAAGTACCAGTACCGAGTCGATGTGCAAAGGTACGAGGTAATTGAGGTAGCTATGTACATACAGTAGGGTAGGGTTAAAGTGACTAGGCAACAGGATAGATAATAGACAGAGCATTAGTAGCAGCGTATGTGGTGAGTGGGAAAGTGTGTGTTGGGTTGTCAGTGTAAGTATGTGTGAGTGTGTGGGTAGAGTCCAGTGTGTGTGCATAGAGTCAGTGCTAGAGAGTTAGTTCAAAAACTAGGCATGTCAGTTAAGAACAAATTCTTATTTACAATGACGGCCTACACCGGCCAAACTCGGACGACGCTGGGCCAATTGTGCGCCACCCTATGGGACTCCCAATCACGTCCGGTTGTGATACAGTCTGGATTCTAACCAGGTTGTCTGTAGTGACGCCTCTAGCACTGAGATGCAGTGTCTTAGACCTTTGCGCCACTTGGGAGCCCCAAAAGGGGGTAAAAGCTGTTCAGGGTCCTGTTGGTTCCAGACTTTGTGCACTGATACCGCTTGTCGTGAGGTAGCAGAGAGAACAGTCTATGACTTACTTGGGTGGCTGGAGTCTTTGCCAATTTCTTGGGCCTTCTTCTGACACGCCTTGTATAGAGGTCCTGGATTGCAGGGAGCTCGGCCCCAGGGATGTACTGGACCGTACTCACAACCCTCTGTAGCGCCTTGAGGTCAGGTGCCTTGCAGTTTCCATACCAAGAGGTGATGCAGCCAGTCAAGATGCTCTCAATGGTGCAGCTGTATAACTTTTTGAGGATTTGATGGCCCATGTCAAATCTTTTCAGCCTCCTTATGGGGAAGAGGTGCTGTCATGCCCTCTTCACAACTCAGTGTGTGTGGACCATGTTAATTCCTTAGTGATGTGAACACCAAGGAACATGAAGCTCTCGACCCGCTTCACTACAGCTCCATCGATGTGAATGGGGGTGTGTTCGGCATTCCGTTTCCTGTAGTCCACGATCAGTGCCTTTGTC
This sequence comes from Thymallus thymallus, assembly GCA_023634145.1. Lineage (NCBI taxonomy): Eukaryota > Metazoa > Chordata > Actinopteri > Salmoniformes > Salmonidae > Thymallus > Thymallus thymallus. The sequence continues at coordinate 29,149,691 of CM042382.1, read as the reverse complement.
TTGCTGACGTTGAGTGAGAGGTTGTTGTCCCGGCACCTCACTGCCAGGTCTCTGACCTTCTCCATGTAGGCTGCCTCATTGTCGTCAGTGATCAGTCGTGTCGTCAACAAACTTGAAGATGGTGTTGGAGTCGTGCACGGCTACGCAGTCCCTCCGTCTTTCTGTATGTCTGTCTGTCTGTGTTTGTCCCTGGGCCTGGGCGTTTTTCAATCCCCTGTGTGATGCAGAGTACACTTCTCTCTCTCTCCTCTTATAATATCTTTGGCCAAGAAGACAAAGTACCCCATCAGCGATATCCACACAGAGAGCTCCATATGGTCGAAGATAGTAGATAATTACGTAGGCAATGTTGTTTTTCAAACTAGCCTCAAATGATTATTGTTGACACCTTTATCAATTGGGTCAGGGGGGGCATCTATGTGGTGCCATCTCCATCATTTTCTGCCAAATCTGTCACCAAGCAAATTCGTCTTGATTTAGTCTCAGCGAACATAGCACCTCTAACTCTGTTCAGAACTGTTATCATTGGCAGATACCACAGTAGTGCTAGCATTACGTACTTCACACCCCACATATTACATTCAGAGATATCTTTAATGCATGGTAGATTTAAACCTATATGGACACACATTTTGACAGTTTTGCAGGAGGGAGGAATATCAAGCCAATAATCTGATATATCAAATTCCTGAATCAGTGTCTCCATTCAACTGTATATTATCTCAAGGTTTTAGGAATCTCCCTCCACTGTAGCATCATCTATCTTATTGGTAATGCAATTAGGAGTTCAGAGAAACATCTTGAAATCAGAACCACATGATCACACCATATTAATACATGTCAAGCTTAATGTAAAGAGGATCTAGAATCACACAGGCGGCAGGTAGCCTAGAGGTTAGAGTGTTGGGTGAGTAACCAAAAGGTTGCAAGTTCAAATACCTGAGGCGACAAGGTGAAAGATCTGACGATGTGAGCAAGGCACTTCACCCTTATTGCGCTGTACTACTACGTCTGACTCTCTAAAACAACACATTTCACTGCACCTACTGTATCTGATGTGTAACAATAAAACACATCTATCTATGTATTCTGCTGCATGTTGGGATAGGAGAGTAAAATGAATTAAACCTGGATGCAGTCTATCATACATATTGTAATTACAATATATATTTTATTTTTATCCAGTTGAAAATGTATCTGTCTTAATTCTGTATTTTAATGAAAGTAAATGCTTTATTGGTAACACACAAATACTTACCCAATGAGCATTATGTATGGAAACAGAAAGACTAGAGTGTTACTGTAAATATGTTAAACATTTGCACCATAACAGAAACACAGAACGATTGATGGACTGACAAGCCTATTAGAGATCGTTTAAAAATATGAACTTTTCCAAGTAGAACCAAAGTTGACATTTCTTATCTTCAACCTAGCCACAGATGTTCCTATAGTGTACCAGAAACATCCATCATCTAGGCATCATGTCTCCAGCTTCCCCCACACACAGCTATAGGATCTTAATTTGATCACTCTGTTGCAGGAGAACATTCCTGCAATGCAGGACATTTGAAACTTGTAGACTATTTGAGGTTTAAAAAGTTTGTAATATCCACTTAAAAATGTCAGACTTGATTTTATAATCCACATAATAATTCCCATTTCCCATTGATGCAGGATCATTTTCCTGCTGTAGCAAACTAGCTCAAATGAATATCCTACATCTGTAATCCCCTTTCAAACACAGACCCATTAAAAATCTCTCTCAGTGTATCACTAAGCCACAGAGCAGCAGAAACATATATTTTATTGTATCAATGAGTCAGAAAGCAGCAGAAAAACAGCTTTGCAGATGTTGTTTGAGAAGGTCATACATACACTGGGGGCCAACAGTTTGGAATATTACTCATTCAATGGTTTTTCTTTATTTGCACTATTTTTTACATTGAAGAATAAAAGTGAAGACATAAAAACGATGACATAACACATATGGAATCAGGTAGTAACCCAAAAAGTGTTTAACAAATCAAAATATATTTTATATTTGAGATTCTTCAAAGTAGCCACCCTTTGCCTTGATGATAGCTTTGCACACTCTTGGCATTCTCTCAACCAGCTTCATGAGGACCCCACAGGAATGGAAGACCCAGAAATACCTCTGCTGCAGAGGATAAGTTCATTACAGTTACCAGCCTCAGATTGCAGCCCAAATAAATGCTTCACAGAGTTCAAGTAACAGACACATCTCAACATCAACTGTTCAGAGGAGACTGTGTGAATCAGGCCTTCATGGTTGAATTGCTGCAAAGAAACCACTACTAAAGGACACCAATAATAAGATGAGACTTGCTTGGGCCAAGAAACAAGAGCAATGGACATTAGTCCGGTGGAAATTTGTCCTTTGGTCTGGAGTCCAAATTTGAGATTTTTGGTTCCAACCTCAACCAAATTTAGATGGTTTAGGATGAGTCGGACCGCAGTGAAGGAAAAGCAGCCAACAAGTGCTCAGCAAATGTGGGAACTCCTTCAAGACGGATGGAAAAGCATTCCAGGTGAAGCTGGTTGAGAGAATGCCAAGAGTGTGCAAAGCTGCCATCAAGGCAAAGGTTGGCTATTTGAAGAATCTCAAATATAAAATATAATTTGATTTGTTTAACACTTTATTGGTTACCCCAAGATTCCATAGGTGTTATGTCATAGTTTTGAAGTCTTCACTTTTATTCTACAATGTACAAAATAGTGCAAATAAAGAAAAACCCTTGAATGAGTAATATTCCCAACTTTAGGCCCCCAGTGTATTTTATTTTCATTTAAAACATTGATGGGGGGTTGGGGGGGCATTTTCACTCCATCTAAACAGACCTGCTAATGTTTGTAATCTGCTTTCCATGAGGGCCACCATAACCGTGCCGACCCCCAGCTGAGACACATAATGTCTCTTGAGTAGAGTTTGTGTGCAAGCCCCATGATGGAGAAGGGTCACGAGAGAGAGTGAGAGAGAGAGAGTGTGTGAGTGTGTTTGTGTGTGTGTGAGCAGTAAGAGGCCATTTCAAACATCCAGTGTGGTGGGATTCCACAGCCAAGATGCTTCTGTTGGCAGTGGTTCTGAATGTGGACAAGAGATGCTGTTTAAAACCTTGAAATAAACACCTTTTCAGTTGAAATTGAACATCCTAGTTTTTGTTTGTGGGTTATTTCACCCCCTGGCCTCAGTTTCCCAGCACGACGAAGCCCTAGACAAACTTCAATGAGTAGAAAAGTGGTGACTTTCATTCAGGGAGTAATAGTTCAGTTATCTTACTTTGTAACTTCAGAAATATACCATGATTGAATTGCACATTTTTGTGGTCCCGTTGAGTCAGCAACATCTAGTACTTTGCATATAACGTTTATGCCTCATCCAATTGTTCTGATAAGTGTCACTGTGTGGGTGGCGAGGGTTTGAATCACTCACAGTATGTCAACTAAGACCTGAAAACCTTAAAATAAAAACCTTAAAACCAGTCAAATTGAATAGCCTACCTACAGTATGCAATGTACATGCACAATTGCTACTCTGTTCGCAACATTTTCTCCAAACATATGTAATACCTTTAGCTACCATCCTTAGGTGATCATCCATACACAATACACATGACTCAAACAGGCAACGCATTGGTCAGTGTGATAAAAAGTCCATCAACTCACTGAGTTACAGAAATGAGCCACAGACAGTCCATTTCAAGTAAAGTGTTTTGGACAAGGCCCTACGTGGACAATAGCAGCGTAGATATAGCAACATAACAGATTTACACCACAAATCAAGGGTCTATCAGGCACCAGGCCAGTCATTGTGACAGAATGTCTCTACATTCTAAACATGTTTCCAGAATGGACTGGTTGGGTTGTTTTGCTAGACTATGGCGTTTTCAAGGCATCCTGTCTTGATGGGCATCAGGTGGAGACATAATTCACACAGATGTTTATATGAAATCAGAACAATATCTTGAATATGCTCTTTTCATCGTTCTCTAAAGAGAACATGCTGTCCTAGTCTTATGAAACCAGCCTGATCTCGCGATAGTTCACATTCTGTTTAAGGGGAAACGAAACATGCAGCGGTCAGTCTGCTTGACTAGGCTAGAAAAGTTCCAATTGTCAATATGTAGTCATGGAAATCACAGTAAGAATGTATACTTTTACCTATGTTATTACCATGTAAATATAATTTAATTGCCATGTTGCATGTAAATACACTGTTTTAGTTAATGAATATAAAGTTTGACCGTTCATATGTATTATGTCACCTGCCAGAGACTGTTGTGTTAAAATGACCCTCAGATATGCGAGTGCGTTTAATTTATAAGAGACAGTTGGAGAACAGAGACAAAAAAAAGGGACATTCAGTTGACATTCTGGCAGTCAACAGGGTTATGACGGTGTCATATGAGGTGAAAATATCAAGACAGTGTATGTACAGTAGATGTCATCATGGTTTTGTAATGTGTTTAAGACATATAAGGGCTTATCAAGCTGTCAAACTCTTTTGAAAGTTATCTAACTAACGTACATTCTGAGAAACATCCATTCACCAAAACAAACAAAGAAATGAATACATTTAAAGAAGTGAAATAACGGGGGCAGATTTATTCTGCCAATGACTGAAAGAGTTAAATGGGAAATCTGCAGTTATTACACCAATTTCTTGACTTTTAATGTATTATATATACCCATTGATTCTTGATGAATATAATGTATAGATACCTCATGAGTTTAGTTCCACCGTCACACCCCATCCGAACCCAATATACACTAATGTTCAGAAGTTTGGGGTCACTTAGAAATATCCTTGTTTTGAAAGAAAAGCAAAAAAAAATGGTCCATTAAAATAACATCAAATTGATCAGAAATAAAGTGTAGACATTGTTAATGTTGTAAATGACTATTGTAGCTGGAAACGGCTGATTTTTTAATGGAATATCTACATAGGCGTACAGAGGCCCATTAACAGCAACCATTACTCCTGTGTTCCAATGGCACGTTGTGTTAGCTAATCCAAGTTCATCATTTGAAAAGGCTAATTGATCATTAGAAAACTCAGCATGTCTTTGGCCAAAATATGTAAATATATGGAGTCAGCACTTCTTTAAACAGAATCATCTTATAACTTCCTGTGTGTACTGGTGGGAAACACTTCAGCAATATAGTAATTCATCATGCCACATCTCACTACTATTGTCAATGTAAAGATAATTGCTCCATCTCATAATTCAAAGAGAGGCATGTTAATCTATAGAGCTGCTGCTCCTTTAGAAGTGGTTAACAAGTTACTTGGGGTGGTGATGTTTTGGTGAAAACGGATGATAGAGAAAACAAGGCTTAAAGGAAACATGACTATTGACAAACGCTTTCGCATAAACATTAACATAACACTGAGTCTGAACTCAAAATATGGAAAGTGTTCTGGCCGAGCGTTGTTTCAACACGGCATCCTGTCATTGTAAGAAAAGCACATGGGCCATCCAAATCAAGCTCTTGTTTGGTCTCGTCTTACAAAAATACATTTGATATTTAGCGAAGCTTTGTTCAATTGAAATGTTATTGAATGTTGAATTAATGTTCCTCTTTAGTCAGTCTAGTAACGAATGATCTCCTTGAACTTATCGTGCTCATGTCAGCAATGAGACATGTAGGATATTTATGGCTTTATTTTCATGGAATTCAAATGTCACATTCTGGAATCATCTGTACAATGGTGATGAAACACTTAGCAAAGCACCCATGAAGACCATTATTTATGTACATTTTGGTATATGTGGGTGAACTTAAATCCGGTGGACAATATATATATTATTTGATCAATTTTACAGATAATAGCCCAGTAAACGCCTTTTTGTCACATTTGGGCCTACACTGCAGAAACTATACAAATTAAACTAAAAGTTATGGACTTCACCTGCCAGTGTGTCTGTGGTGATGGACTGGTTTATGCCCATGATACCTGACACCAGCATTTCTGGTTACTGGAATTTTGCAACCCTAGTGCTGAGACTGATATAATAATGTATTGTTCTAGAAAGCCCTGACCAAGAGGTAGCAGTTTAATCTTTTCTAGGACCAAAGAAGAATCACAGAAAGTGTTCATACATTCTTTGTACAGTAAATGGAAGTAGCGATCACAATTACCGTAAACGTATGATGTCTGGTCAAAGTTAAAAGCACATATTTAGAAAATTGTTCATCATGGTTTGTGTGCTCCTCCTTAATTCCTAAAATGTTTTTACTGTAGCTGGGCCTCATCAAACTCAGTGCACTCTGGGGGAGTTTCATCCGAACAACAAATTAACCATATTCTCAGTGCAGGTTCTTTACCCTTGCAGCTTTATGGACGTGGTCAGATACTGGTCACTTTGGCAAGCCAGTATGACATAAGAACCTTTCCCAGCACAAAACAAGGTTGGTTAACGGTAACAGCCCACATTCCTCTCCTGTAGTTTGTGAAAACCCCTAGTATGAATAGATAAACTTGATACATATTATTATTTAAACAAGAACACTACTTGTAAAGGACAAACCTCATTACCATCCTCTGCTAGAGTCATCAGAGAAATTAGGATGGGACAAATTCAAGATTTTTTTTTATTTGTTTTGATAAAAAAATCCTTCTAACAGAAACAGCATCCAGTGCCCAACGTTGTGGCTATAGTGACAAGATTTTTTATTTAACTAGGCAAGTCAGTTAAGAACAAATTCTTATTTACAATGATGGCCTACCAAAAGGCAAAAGACCTCCTGTGGGGACGGGGGATAAAAAAAATAAAATATAAATATAGGACCAAACACATCACGACAAAAGAGACAAAACAACACTACCCAAAGAGAGACCCAAGACAACAACATAGCAAGGCAGCAACACATGACAACATGGTAGCAACACAACATGGCAGCAACACAACATGGTAGCAACACAACATGGTAGCAGCACAAAACATGGTACAAACATTATTGAGCACAGACAACGGCACAAAGGGCAAGAAGGTAGAGATAACAATACATCACGCAAAGCAGCCACAACTGTCAGTAAGAGTGTCCATGATTGAGTCTTTAAAACTGTCCAGTTTGAGTGTTTGTTGCAGCTTGTTCCAGTCGCTAGCTGCAGCGAAATGAAAAGACGAGCGACCCAGGGATGTGTGTGCTTTAGGGAACTTTAACAGAATGTGACTGGCAGAACGGGTGTTGTATGTGGAGGATGAGGGCTGCAGTAGATATCTCAGATAGGGGGGAGTGAGGCCTAAGAGGGTTTTATAAATAAGCATCAACCAGTGGGTCTTGCGACGGGTATACAGAGATGACCAGTTTACAGAGGAGTATAGAGTGCAGTGATGTGTCCTATAAGTAGCATTGGTGGCAAATCTGATGGCCGAATGGTAAAGAACATCTTGCCGCTCGAGAACATCCTTACCTGCCGACCTATAAATTGTCTATGTAATCTAGCATGGACACCATTCTTGTTTAGTGTTTGCATATCGTAGACTCTTCAACAGAGATATTAGCATATTCCAGAGATAAGTCTTTAGCTGACACTCTAGGATTCTTCTTAACCTAATTGAGCATTCTCCTAGGGAGAGTAGCAACAGTGCTGAACTTTCTCCAATTATAGACAATTTGTCTTACCATGGACGGATGAACATCAAGGCTTTTAGAGAAACTTTTGTAACCCTTTCTAGCTTTATGCAAGTCAACAATTTTTTATCTTAGGTCTTCTGAGATCTCTTTTGTTCACATCAGGCAATTCTTCTTGTGAATAGCAAACTCAATTTTTGTCAGTGTTTTTTATAGGGCAGGGCAGCTCTAACCAACATCTCCAATGTCGTCTCATTTATTGGACTCCAGGTTAGCCGACTGCTGACTCCAATTAGCTTTTGGAGAAGTCGTTAGCCTAGGGGTTCACATACTTTTCCCAGCCTACACTGTGAATGTTTAAATTATGTATTCAATATAGACAAGAAAAATACAATAATTTGTGTGTTATTAGTTAGTCTATTTTTGTGACTTATATGAAGATCAGATCAAATTTAATGACCAATTTATGCAGAAATCCAGGTTATTCCAAAAGGTTCCCATACTTTTTCTTGCCACTGTAGATGCCTTTGCCAAGAACACATCAGAAAGAGTGGGGCTCACTGGTCAATTAAAGAGCCAGAGAGACTAGGAGTGTCCGATAGTTATCTGACTGACGGGATGGGAATAGCTGTGTGGTATTTCACCGCCTCAGACTCCAGACTCCCAACTCCCAGACTCCCTCTCTCCTCCCTCCTCCTCCTGACAAACAGGAGCATGGAATGATTCCCCCTTTTTCCTTTCTCTGCTCCCCACCTCAAGGAAACGCACAGAGCCTTGACCTTCTGAAATGGCATGTTGGGGGATAAGCTATTGGGACTTCCTTTCCAACTAGGTTACAATAGATGGTTCATCCATTTGTGTCCTGAGGGACATTTATAGCAACATGGGTGTGTCGTCTAATGTGTGACCGAGGTGGGGTTAAAAAACAATGAGTACATTTAAAAATGTAGTCATTTAGCAGACGCTCTTATCCAGAGCGACTTACAGTTAGTTAGTGCATACATGTTCAGAAATTTTTTCGTACTGCCGTAAGGGATGGAGTCACATGTCTTCTCCACACGACACAGGTCATTCTAATCTTATCACACTTGTTATTAACATGCCGTTAAAGCTCTTTGTTCTGGTGTTCTTTCACTCAGATCTGATTTGAAATGGTCAGTAATGTTACTTTTGCTCTTTGTACACTAGTATGTTGTTGTTACATCAGTGAATACTAATTTTGTCTGTTTGATAACAGATTGACATAGAAAAAATTATTTCTATGACATTTTTGGTGATTGTAGAATTTTGTAAGAAACTAATTTCAGGTAATTCATTACATAGAAAGTTACATGTTAGTTTCTTCATAAATTTTACTAACAATCACCAGAAATGACCAATCATCACAATTTGATTTCTACAGGAAATGACTCATTATGTTCCTCAAAACTTACCAGAAGTCAGGGGCGCAACTTTCACTGGGGACGGGGGATTGGGGTGGGGGGAGGAGTGAAATAAACCAAGGCAACGGTGTGCTTTAGGACCATGCGGACGCCTCCGAGCTGTTTATCAGACTGGATAAAAAAAGTGTACACCCCCGTTTTTTCTTTTTACATTGTAGAATAAAAGTGAAGACATCAAAACTATGATATAACACATATGGAATCATTTAGTAACCAAAAAAGTGTTAAACAAATCAAAATATATTTTAAATTTGAGATTCTTCAAATAGCCACCCTTTGCCTTGATGCACACTCTTGGCATTCTCTAAACCAGCATCACTTGGAATGCTTTTCCATCAGTCTTGAAGGAGTTCCCACATATGCTGAGCACTTGCTGGCTGCTTTTCCTTCACTGCGGTCCGACTCATCCCCAATCATCTAAATTTGGTTGAGGTTGGATCCAAAAATCTCAAATTTGGACTCCAGACCAAAGGACAAATTTCCACCGGTCTAATGTCCATTGCTCTTGTTTCTTGGCCCAAGCAAGTCTCTTCTTATTATTGGTGTCCTTTAGTAGTGGTTTCTTTGCAGCAATTCAACCATGAAGGCCTGATTCACACAGTCTCCTCTGAACAGTTGATGTTGAGATGTGTCTGTTACTTGAACTCTGTGAAGCATTTATTTGGGCTGCAATCTGAGGCTGGTGACTGTAATGAGCTTATCCTCTGCAGCAGAGGTATTTCTGTGTCTTCCATTCCTGTGGCGGTCCTCGTGAAGCTGGTTGAGAGAATGCCATGAGTGTGCAAAGCTGTCATCAAGGCAAAGGGTGTGTCATGGCACTTAGGAACGACCCGAGGCGCTGAGCAGTAGAATGAAGACATTCCTTTTATCTGGGGATCGACACCAGGACCCTGGTTGGAGGTCGCAGCACCTTGTTGTCGTCCTCCTCCTCCTCCCAAGGCTCCTGACTCTGCGGTGGCTCGTCCAACAGCCCCCACGAGTTGGGAGACAGGAGCACCTCACCGTACTCCCGCCCCCATGGCTGTAGGGGCTCTTCGACGAACCCCCACCAGTGTTGCGGTAGGGGCTCTTCGTCCCACTCCTCCGACAGGGCCCATAGCACCCCCCAAAATACTGCATGGGGGGTCCTCTGGGCTGGTCTCTGGGCCCGCCCCCTGGTACGCCGACGTGGAGCCCGCCGGCATCT